>JAKSZT010037812.1:1029411-1271155 GCA_026826555.1 Tolypeutes matacus
GAAGTAATCAAAATAGTCTAGATTTGCAGAAACCTATGGCATTGGTTAGTAGATCATGGGGTATCTAGAAGTAAAATAGATGGGCAGTCTCTTAAATTCTTACTTGATCTGTATAAGCAGAAGAGTTCTAGGTCAAGTGAAATAAGTCTAACTTGAATTACAAAAACAGGTCCTCTTTGGGGAGAGACCCTGCTACACTCCCCCAAATTTACACTGTTAATCATCATCTAAGCCTTCCCCAAAGAGACCTATGGCCTTTTGCCAGGGTAACTGTGCATTGGGTAAAGGAATTGATCAGACATTTTGGGAATTATTAGACACTGGCTTAGAAGTGACATTAATTCCAGGAAACCCAAAATGTCACCGTGGTCTACCAGGCTTATGGGGATCGGGTGATCAATGGAGTTTTAACTCAGGTCCAGTTTACAGTGGGTCCAGTGGATCCCCAGACCCATTCTGTGGTTATTTCCCCAGTTCCAGGATGCATAATTGGAATAGACAACTGGTAGAATCCACTTTCGTTTCCAGGTGGAAGCCACAAGAACTGCCTCTGTCTCACAGAATAGTAAATAAAGGCAATAATGTATTCTTGGAGGATTTGCAGAAATTAAGGCTACCACCAAGGACTTGAAGAATGCAGGGGTGGTGATTCCCGTCGCATCCCTATTCATCTCTTTCTGAATGAGAAAAAGATGAAGATATTTGTGTTCCACATGAATGCTCTCCAGAGGGTAACTTCAGCAGAGGAAGATTTTAATCAAGTGGATAAGAGTCAGCTTCTTTCCCTAGATACTCCTTGCCAAAGGGCTGCCAGTGAAAGTACCAAAAATGGGTTGACTTTATAAAGGGAATTTTTTTTTTTGGTGAAAGCGTATAGGTCCAAGCCCATGAAATATCTAAATCAAGGCATCAGCGAAGATGCTTTCTCAGGGTCCTGCCATGTGGTGGAGCAGGATGGCCACTGATCTCTGTTGAGGTCTCTGCCTTCCCCTCCAGAATCTATTGTCTGCTGGAGCTCAGCTGCGTGCAGCCAGGTTTGGTCTCTTACTGGGCCTCTCTCTCAGTCTCAGCTGTTCCACTTTCTTCCCAAGATCAACTGTGAGCTATCAGTCATTTGGCAGGGCTTGTCTCCTGAGCTGTTCTGTGGCCCTGTCCCTCAGGGGCCTCTTTCTGTGCCTCTGTGCTCTGCTGGTTTCAGCCTTCTCTGTTTTCCTGTAGTTCTCTCTTTCACATGGAAGAATCAATATGGTGGTTCCCTTTTCCTCTCTGTCTCTTTTTTTTATCAGACCCAGCAAGAGGGCAGAGACACAACCTGAGTCACACCTCACTCATGTAATCCAGTCAAATGGATCTCACACCCACAGGAATGGATTAGTTAAAAAAAACAATCTTGATTTCTTCTTCATATTGTTTATTACTAGTGTTTAGAAACACTGCTGAGGTTTGCATATTCATCTTGTACCCAGCCATTTTGCTGAATTTATTTATTAGCTCTTGAAGCTTTGTTGTAGATTTTTCAGGATTTTTCTAAATATAGGATCATGTCATCTGCAAATAAGGGAAGTTTTCCTGTTTTATTTTTTTCCAGTTGTATGCCTTTTCTTTCTATTTCTTGCCTAATTGCTCTGGCTAGAACTTCCAGTAGTGACATTGGGCATCCTTGTCTTGTTTCAGATCTTAGAGGGAAAGCTTCTAGTCTTTCACCACTGAGTATGATGTTAGCAGTGGGTTTTTTCATATATGCACTTTATCATATTGAGAAGTTTCATTCTATTCCTTAGTGTTCTGAGTGTTTTTACCAAGAAGGGGTACTAGATTTTGTCAAATACTTTTTCTTTGTCAATTGAGATTATCATGTGTTGTTTTTTTTTCCTTCAGTCTATTAATGTGATGTATTACATTAATGGGTTTTCTTATGTTGAGCCACCCTTGCATACCTGACCACTTGGTCATGGTGTATAATTCTTTTAATATGCTGTTATATTTGGTTTGCCAGTATTTTGTTGTGGGTTTATATATATATATATTCATAAGGGATATTGGCCTGTAATTTTCTTTTCTTGTGGTATCCTTACCTGGCTTTTGTCTTAGGCTGCTGTGACCACAGAGAATGAGATAATTTTTTGGAAGAGTTTGAGCAGGATTTGTGTTAATTCTTCCTGGAATCTTTAGTACAATTCACCATTGAAGCCATCTGGCCTTGGACTTTTCTTTGTTTTGAGGTTTTTGATTACTGATTCAATCTCTTGTTATTTGTCTATTGAGATTTTCTATTTCTTCTTGAGTCATTTTAAGTAGTTCATGTGCTTCTAGGAATTTGTCTATTTCATCTAGCTTATCTAGTTTGTTGACATGCAGTTTTTCAAGTATCCTCTTAATCCTTTTCATTTCTGTGAGGTTGGTAGTAATGCCCCCCCTTTAATTTCTGAGTTTAGTTAATTGTCCTCTCTCTTTTTCTTTGTCAGTCTAGCTAAAGATTTGATTTTTTTTTTCATCTTTTCATAGAATCAACTTTTGTTTTTTTTTGATACGCTCCAATTTTTTATTCTCTAGCTCATTTATGTCCATCCTAATCTTTATTTCCTTTCTTCTGTTCTCTTTAGGTTTAGTTTGCTCTTCTCTTTCTAGATCTAGTTGTGAGGTTAGGTCTCTGATTTGATATCTTTTTTCTTTTTTAATGTCTTCTGTTTCCCTATTGATCATCAGTTAAATATCAGTCCATTACTTAAAGTAGTGTATTGAAGTTTCCTACTATTAGTGTAGTTCCATCTTTTTTTCCCTTCAAATCTTTCAATATTTGCTTCATATATTTTAGGGCTTTCCTGTTAGATGCATATATTTTTTTAATTATTATGTATGCTTGTTGAATTGAGCCTCTTTATCAGTATATAATGACTTTCTTTGTTCTTCATAATAGTTTTTGACTTAAAGTCTGTTTTATCTGATATTAGTATCAGATAGCTACCCTAGCTCTCTTTTGATTAGCATGGCATATGTTTTTTCCATACTTTCACCTTCAACCTACTTATGACTTTGAATTTAAGGTGAGTCTCTTGAAAACAGCATATAGTAGGGTCATGCTTTTTTATCTATTCTGCCAAGTTCTGCTTTTGGACTGGAGAGTCTAATTAATTTGCATTTAAAGTAACTAATGAGGGAAGTGGCTGTGGCTCAATCAGTAGGGCTCCCGTTTACCATATGGGAGGCCCCGGGTTCGGTTCCCGGGGCCTCCTGGTGAAGGCAAGCCCGCCCGCACGGCGTGGTTAGCTGACCCAGCGAGCACAAGCAGCAAGGGGGGGGATAAATGAATAAATAAATAAAATCTTTAAAAAATAATAATAATAATAATAATAAAGTAACTAATGATAATGCAGGACTTTCTTTTGCCATTTTGCTATTTGTCTATGTAAGTCTTACACCTTTTTCTGCCCCTCAAGTCTTCCATTAATGCCTACTTATTTGGGTTTTTTTTTTTTTTTGGTATTGTAATAGTTTGAAATTCTTCTCATTTCTTTTCATATATATTTTCATATATTTTTTATGGGTACTGTATTAGTCAGCCAAAGGGGTGCTGATGTAAAATACCAAAAATCGGTTGGTTTTTTTAAAGGGTATTTATTTGGGGTAGAAGTCCACAGTTACCAGGCCATAAAGCATAAGTTTCTTCTCTCACCAAAATCCATTGCCATGTGTTGGAGCAAGACAGCTGCCGACGTTTGCCAGGGTTCAGGCTTCTTGGGTTTCTCTCTTCCTGGGGGCTCCGATTCTCTCCGGGATCAGCTCCTCTGTTTCCTCCACAATGTCAGACGTAGACTATGAGGCTCTCTAGGCTTTGCCTTTCTCCCCGAGGCCAGCTGTAGACTCTCAGGCGAACGGCTCATCTCTTTTCCCGGGGCCTTCTCTCCTTCCTCACGACCAAACACTCTTACTTCCTGGGACTCCAGTTCAAGACTCCAACATCAGAACTCCATCTCGGAACCCTCCAACTCTGTCCTTTGCCATGTCTTTTATCTTTGAGACCCCACCTACCAAGGGGTGGGGCTCCACACCCTACTGACGTGGCCCAATCAAATCCCTAATCATAACTTAATCATGCCCAGATGAACAGACTAGTTTACAAGCATAATCCAATATCTATTTTTGGAATTGATAACTATATCAAACTGCCACAGGCACCATGGGGCTAAAATTGAACATCCAAAATCTATAACAATCATGTTTGATTTGATACCAACCAAACTTCAAGACCATACACATACATTGTTCCTTTAATCCCCCGTCATAACTTGAAGCTTTTTGTGGATCCCAGAAAAGATCATGTTCTTGAAGCCTAATCCATTTCTGTGAGTGTGGGACCCTTTGATTGGATTATACTTGTTGCCGGCCTTTGATTGGATTACTTCGGTGAGCCATAACCCAGGGTGGGTCTTGGTCCCTTGCTGGAGTTCTTTATAAATGGGAGAGAGAGAAAGCTTCAGACACAAAGACACACAGAATAAAAGTGGCAGAGACAGAGAGAAACCCCAAGAGAATGAGAGAAGGGCTGGAATCAGTAAAGCACAGAAACACAGAAAGAAGCACCCAAGAGGCTGAGAGACAATGCCCACAGAGAACAAGAAGCTGAAGCACCAAGCCCAGAGGAGGAGAGAGAAGTGAGCAAAACCTGCTATGTGCCTGATCAACCAAAGCTGAGCTCAGGGAAAAAGTGAGCCTGGAGGAGAAGGCAGAGACCTCTGCATAGCCACCATTGTACCTTGCCACATGGCAGGAATCCAGGACTACCAGCAGCCAACCCTTGGTGAGAAAGCATCTCTGATGATACCTTGATTTGGACATTTTCACAGCTTCAGAACTGTAAGCTTTTAACTTAATAAATTCCCACTATGAAAGCTGACACATTTCTGGTATATTGCTCCCAGCAGCTTTCAGCAAACTAAAACATTCCCCATCATCCGCACACTTTTCTTGTACTTGTTACAAATTGCATCTTTACACATTATATGTCTAAGCCCATAGATTTATCATTACTTTTTAAGAATTTTCATTTTAGAACTGGTAAGAAGTAAAAAGCTGTGTTACATACCGAAAAATACAATACAATATTAGTGGCAATTATACTTACCCATATGGTTACCTTTAATCATGGTCTTTCTTTATGCCATTTTGATTCACCATCTAGTGTCCTTTCCTTTCAGTCTGAAGGATACATTTTATTGTTACTTGTGGAGTAACTGGGGATGAGCCCTCTCAGCTTTTGTTTATCCCAAAATGTCTTAATCTCTCTGTCATTTTTGAAAGAAAGTCTTGATGGATATAAAATTCTTGGTTGGCAATTCTTTTCATTTAGCTCTTTAAGTATTTTGTCCCATTGTCTTCTTTCCCCCATGATTTCTTTCTTTTTTATTTCTTATGTTATTTTATTTTATTTTCAAAGGAGCTTTAGATTATATAAACATTATATCGAAAATATAGGGGGATTCCCATATACCTCACCCCCTCCCCCTCACCTACTTTTCCCCATTTTAACAACATCTTTCATTAGTGTGGTACATTTGTTACAATTGATGAACACATATTGAAGTATTGCTGCTAACCATAGTTTATAGTTTACATTATAGTTTATACCTTGTACCGCACAATTTTATAGGATTTGACAAAATGTATAATGGCCTGTATCCATCATTGCAAAGTTATGCAGGATAATTTCAATCTCCCAAAAATGCCCCATGTTACACCCGTTTTTCCCTCTCCCTCTCCTCAGAAACTCTGGTGGCCACTGCCTTTATATCAATGTTACAAGTTCTTCTATTGGTAGAATAATTATTCTACTTTAGTCCATAGTTGCATTCCCCCCTTATATTTGTTCATGCCTCAGTTTTGAGGATTTGGGCATGGTGATGCCTGCTCTGTTTCTGATTGAGAAGGGGCTTAGATCCCATGGGGAAGATGGATGGAACTGTCTTGCTTGCAGTTATAGATACTCTGTTTTGTTTTGTTTTTTTTGGAAGGGCATTGTCCATCTCCATCCTTTTGTTAGTTGTCCTGGGCGAGTCCAATGAACTGGAGAGTAAGTATCGCAACTCTGCTGAGATTCAGGGCTCAACTGGCATATTAACAGACCGAAGATTTAAGCCTTTTTCTTGAATCAGTTTCAATTTTTGAAGAATAAGCTTCATAGTTACAAGCAATACTATTGACGGTTTGACATATTGGTCTGTTTTCTTTTATTAGGCACTGTCTATGTTCTGGAGAGATTTTTGCCCCTCTAACTGAGAACATAGCAGGACTCCCCAGGATGGGAGTTTAATATTTTCTTATTTATTGTGTGGGTCTTCACCCACTGAGATAACATACTATGAAAAGATGAATACTTTCATATTCCATAGAAACATGCCCCAGGCACACTATCCTGCATATATCCCCACTCCCAGTGCCCTGTACCAGGAACCCTCCTCTTCCCTAGATACAGAAAGAACACTCCCACAATTGTGTTCTTAACCATAGTCTTCAACCTCCCTAGTAATTTCGCCATTTTCATGGATGCAAATGACCCTTTTTCCCTAAGAAACAATTTCCTTACTGCCCTGGGCACTGCACTATATATCCTACTACAAGCAATCCCTTGCCCCAGGCAGCCACAACTTGGCTGCTCTCCCACAGCATTCTTTCAGAGAGCTCTGAACTGCCTTTTGATGTGCAGGGCAAGTTCTAGGTTAGCTAGCCTACCGTCCTGGTTCATTCTCTCAGGCTGTTACCAGTCAGAATATGCCAGACATATATGCTTTTGATATGTGCATGAGGGCTACTCTGCTCCCTCCTTATCCAAGACCAGGAGCCTGCACTGGGAGCATGGGCCCACTCTGCACTGAGTCGGTGCAGGGATAAGGGAGGATATAGCCAGTGCATCATGAGATTCTACCGCTTTTAAGTAGCCTTTTTCTTGATTCAGTGCTTGCCCCATTTCCGCAAGGCTTTAACTATTTTATGGAGCTCTGAGAAAGATGTTTCTGCCAGTTGTTGCTGGTTGTTCGAAGCTTCTGTGGAGGACGGAGCCCTGAAGCCTCTCACTCCTCCATCTTGACTGGGACCCCATGCGCATTTTCTTTTTACATCCTTTACTACTAAAACTGTGCTGTTAATGAAATAGGACTTAACACAATAGAAAACTCACCTATATTTTGAAAATCAGATGATTCCTTGAAATATTTTATTGCAACATAAATTTTATATTTGACAGTATATTGACATTATTCTGCTGGAGGTAATATCTAATTTAACTTTTCCTTGTTGCTTTGTGCCTTCTTATTAAAGTGATAGTACAGTGTCTTATCCATATATGGTGGCTAAAAATCTATTGATGGAATGAATAAATGTGAATAGTGAAAAATTTGATCATGAGAAAATATTTGATACATTAAAATACCTTTTGGACATTTAAAAGTAAAAATAGATTTACTTTTGTAAATCATTATTTTGAATCATTTAAGTTTCAAATATATTATATTGACTCCATAGTCATACCTGAAATTAGATTCAAGAAAATATTAGATGTCTGTATGTTGAAAGCAGAGATTAATTTATCCAATACCTATGTACTGAGTGATTACTGTGGTTCCAGATGCTTGCTACATGCTGAAGATACTCTAGTGGGAGAACAGAAAGCTTCCCTTGCTGTATACTGCGTATACTGTAGTTGAGTGGGGTGTTCCAAAGAGAGGAGATCAAACTAGGACTCTTCTCAGCAGCTCTGTATTCCATGGAAAGTTCTCATTCCAAATCTCTGGAGTCTGTTCTTTATTATAAATTGAAATGAATTTGGCCAGATGAAAATTTATGCTACGATTTTCTGAATTCTCCTTTGTCATCTTAATTGATGGAGTCCCACCAACCCCCCAAATTCTCTGTGTTTTCAATACTGTTTATATATATGCAAGTACTATATGTCAAAGTGTTTTGTAGACTGTAAAATCTTTTAATTGTAAATAAATTAGTGTTATTATTCAACAAGACATTTGAGTTGTGTCTCCACAAACAAAGAACAATACAGATTTTTGCAGCTATGCAGATATTATGAAAAGAGCCAATCTGGGGTCTTTTTTTGCTCTCCATCTCAGAAATTGGAGGTATTTTTGCCTGAGTTATCTGGTTAATTTATCAACTATCTACTTCAGTTAATCTTTATAAAAACAATTTCTAGATCCCTTGAAACTATAGTTTATGTTCTCTATGGTTTAAAGCTTACATTTTCTGGCAGGCACAGAATGTGTCACCCCATAAAGGGAGGCTCTCAATATTGTTTATGGAAGCAGAGAACAAAATGAAGTCATAAATCTGGAAGACACCCTATTTGGTCACCTCCTTTTGAGGAGAAGTAATTCCAAATAATTTAAAAGAGCTAGTTAACTCTTTTCTTAAACATTTTCCAGAAAAGAGATGCTATAATTTCTCTCAATAACCTAAGTTAGTAGTCAATTTTTTTTTTAATTGGTTCATTAGAGTGGAAAACTGGAACAAAGGAAACAACAGAATGAAATCTAAAACTATCCCCTAAATCTTCCTCAGTTTTGCTGTTGTTTTGCTTTCATTTTAAAAGCCTCAACCCACGGTTAAGTCCTCTTCAGAATAAACTGCAACTGAACATGCCCCAAATTTAAGAAAAATAAAAGCAGATTTCACTAGCATTGTCTTACACTAGGAATGAAGAAGTATTTTTTTATTTCTTTCAAATTCCACTTCTTGTACACTTTTCTGGAAGCATTCCCGAAGACAGGCATTGGAAGAGATTTTGAGGAGAGATAAATGGTGATCAAATACAATAATGGCAGAAATGTCTTTTCTAAGGGTTAATGAGGTCACATTGTTATATTTTTTGATGTCTTGGAATGCTTGTGGATTTTGATTCTGATGACAAAGTGCAGCTGTTTCTAGTCAGCTCTTTTAAATAAAGTTCTTTTTTAGCACATCCATTTCAAAATCAGTAAACTTCTAGGCCCAGAGTCAATCTTCCTTTATGTGCATGCCAGACACTTTCATCTATTTGTGGGAATTACAGGTTAGTCTCCAAGGATAGATTTTTTTTTTCCAGTCCAAATCACATATGAATAAATAAAGGTCATCTGGCTCTCTGCACCTGAGGATTGTTTTGAATTTGTATATAAATTCTTTATTTCCACACAATTGTGCTGCATTAACTGTCTCTGTACATGAATTATATTTTTTTCTATTGCTGAAATTCTCAAGTGATTCAACAAGTACAAAATAGTTGGTAAGAGGGATCATTCTTTTCTCCTCTAAGGTCGCCTGGGGATCCTGAGATTTCACTTACAAAATCATCCTTCTCATCATCACCATTCTTTTCCCCCACTTTCTTTTGTTTTAAGTTTTTATTGAAGTATGATATACATACAGAAAATCCATATGTAATAATTGCACAGCCTGATGAGCTTTCACAAATTGAACATACACCTATAAAACCAGCAATAGAACACACCAGAATCCCGAGAAGCCCTTTTTGTGCTCCCTTCCAGTCACGGAACACCCCATCTCACACCCCAAATAACAATTGCCTTGACTTCTAACAGCATAGATTAGTTTTTGCATGCTTTGTATTTCATTTAAATGGAATCAAATACTATGAACTCTTAAATGTTTGGATTCTTTCACTCAGCATTATTTGTGAGAGTTATGTTAACATAGTTGAAGATCATTCATTCTTACTGCTATGTAATATTGCGTTGTGTGGTTATGACACACTTTATCCATTCCACTATTAATGGACATTTGGGTAGTTTCACAGTGTTGCTATTATGAATATTGTTCCTGTGAAACTTCTTGTATGTTTCTTTTTGTAAACAATTGTACACATTTGTTAGATAGAGATAGATAGATAGGTGGGTAGGTAGGTAGGTAGATGATAGATAGAGCATCACCATATTTTAGTTTTTCAATTTTATTAATAAAAAATGTACATAACTATTTCTGATCAGTAGCAATCATGAATCAACCAGACTTAACTATACTGATTTGAAATAATGTTTTTAAATCATAGAAACCTAACATTTAAAAGCATTGATATTTAATAGATTTTTAGAGATACAGAAAATAGCTAATGAATTCCTCATTACTACCTTCACAGACCTCTAGGAGTTCAGAAGCTCCAGCTTGAGAACCACTACTTTATATCTCTTCTTTCCCACAGCACCTAATAATCCAGCTTGCTTGAAAAATAATCAATTAGTATTTTATTCATTCATTCAGTTGTTTAACCAATATCTATTGAGAGCTTACCTTGTACCTTGTATACAACATAAACAAATTGGATAAAGGCCATGAAGTTTATTTTCTAATGATGGACAATCAGCAGATGAAATGATATTGAATGTCATATCAGATAGCAATAAGTGCTTTAAGTTGAAAACAAGGTAATTTAAGGAAAAAGGAGGCAACTTGGTTAGGGAGTGCTGCTCCACAGGATAGGGCAATTAGGGATGGTCCCTGAAGAAGTTTTATCTGAGCAGAGACTTGAGGGAGCCAGCCACCTGGATATGTGGGGCAAGAATGTTTCAGGCCAATTGAACAAGTGAAAAGGCCCTGAGGCAGGAATGTGCTAGGTGTGTTTGAGGATTGGCAAGGAAGCCACTATGTCAAAGCTTCTTGAGAAAGGAGGAGACTAGTAAGAGATGACATTGGTGAGGAGGGCAGGTCCTACAGCATGAGGAATCTTGTATTCTACAAGTTGAGAAGCCATTGGGGAGTTAGGGGAATAGACGTGATAGAGTCTGATTTGTTTTAAAAACTTCCCTTTGACAGTTATCTGGAGAATAAATTTGTTGGGGCGAGCATGATTGGGAGCAGGGAGCAGATTGGTGGTTCAAGTGGGAAGAGATGCTGGCTTGCACTAAAGTGAAGTGGTAGGAGTGCTGAGGGTTGTTTCTCTTTTTTAAGGTAAACCCAATGGGATGTTCAGCTGCGTTGGATGTTCGACGTGAGAGCAAGTAATGCAAGGATGACTATAACTGTGCTAATACCTTTGTAGACATTAGGTAATTCTCACAACAGTCCGTGAGGGAGGTGCCCCTATTAAGTCCAGTTAAATCACTTGTTCAGTATTACACCTTGAATTAGGTGCCAGAGCCAGGTCTGTCTGATTCAAAAAGTTCATGCTTCTCATCATCTCTCTAAATCACATCTCAAATCTCTTTTCTTTTAATGAGATGGGGGATACTGCATCTTCAGAATCATAGCATTATCTTTGATTCTTCTCACTCCTTTCTCTTTATTTCTTAAATGATCAAGTCATTTTATTTCCTTGCAGATTTCCTATTTTTCTGAGATTCATCTATATGTCATTTCCATTTTCAACCTTCCCCAGACTTCTGTCTCTGATCCCCTTCAACCTGAGTTACTGAAGTAGTTTCTCAATACCTTCTTCCACTCCTGTTCATTCATATCTATTTTCTATCTTTTGAATCTTATAGCATCACTTTCAGTTTATTTCCCTGACCAAATTTTATCTTTAGTGATGCATCATTGTCTATTTAAAGCACTCCAAAATAGGATCCCTTCCCTCTCCCTCATCTGCACAACTTGATTTCCCATAACCACCTAGGCTGCCTCTTGGTTTCAGTCTAGCCACTTTCATCTCTGCCCTTTTCACTGCCCTCCTCCCATCCCATATACCATTTAAACATATGTTCACTCCCCTCTTTGCCTTTACTTCTCTCTTCTAGAACGGGATAATAATAATGTAATAATAGTAATAAATAGCAGCAACAACCATTTATTGAGCACTAACTGTGGAAAAAACTGTATTATATCTATTTCATTATTTTATTTAATCTTCACATAATCCTGAATTATATAGGTATTGTTATTCCAACTGTTCAATAATGTTTAATTATGAAAGTTCACAAATATACAAAAAAAAAATCAACCTTCAAGAACCATATAATTAACACTCATGGTCCATCTCTTAGATTTAATTTATGTAAATAGTTTGGCATTTTGAATTGTGACTTGCTCACTTAACACTACTATTAAGTGACAGGGTGGATATTTGCGCCCAGCTGATATTTGACTCTCCAGTTCCCCCACCCTTCTCCTCACACTTTATATCTATTTCAAGGTTTCATCTGCTCCAGAGAGCTCATCCTTACATGAGTCTATCTTGCTTTTGATCCTTTCTAAGAATACTAACAGACCTTTATTCATTCAGTAAACAAATATTTATGAACTATGCTAATGCCTTTCCATGCCTCATGTAATTCTCACCACAGCCAAGGAGGGAGGTACTGGTAATGGCCCCAGTTGACACAAGAGAAAGCCACAGTTTAGAGGTTAATCATTTGTTTGGTACTATCAACCTATTAGGATTACAAACCAGCTTCAATCTCAGGTGCATTTGGCTCTAAAGCCCATGTTTGTTTGTTTTTAAGATTTTAATATTTATTTATTTATTTATTTATTTATTCATTCCCTCCTTGCTGCTTGTGCTCACTGTGTCCATTTGCTTCGCATTGTTGTTGTTGTTGTTTTTTTTCTGTGTCTGCTTGTCTCCTTCTGTTGCGTCATCTTGGTGTGCCAGCTCACTGTACCGCGCAGGCGGGCTTGCCTTCACCAGGATGCCCTGGGAATTGAACCTGGGGCTACCATATGGCAAACGGGAGCCCAACCAATTGAGCCACAGCCGCTTCCCTAAAGCCCATGTTTTTAACAACCTCTCAAATCTTTGTTTATTGGAGAAGGAAGACTTTTTAAAATTATTTCTTGAAGTTGCAGCTGGGGGATAAGGAAAGGTTCACATTCCCTATTATTAGCTACTTATGTTGCACTATCTCATTCTCTAATTGTCTGTAGCTATATATTTTTTTATGTGTTCCCTTGCTTGTTGATTGTTTCTTCTATTTGTCTTTTATCTCCCCCACAAGACTTGAATTCCCCATACATACCATATTGTTTATATCTGTACTGTGGCTCCTGAAGATGTGGAAGGGACAGAATGATCCTCTCTTGCAGGCTTCTGCCCTCCTGTTTTACAGGTGAGGGTATTACTGTCCAGGAGTTATATGACCAGTACCAGGCCACGTGACTACTCAGGGGAATCAGGGCTAGAATCTGTGCTGCATGGCTTCTGGGCCAGGGCTTCTCTATCCCAGGAGGCTGCAGCTCTCCAGTCTACAGATAGGTGCACGGAAGGTCCATAAAACAAATTTAAATCTTTTCTTGTTAATCCTTTGGTAAAGCCATTCTCTTCAGGGGCATTCCCAATGACCTCCTAAACATCACATTGAAAGTTTTTCCCAGTTTTCACCTTCCTTATTTTACTGACTCCTTTATGAAGCTTGCCTTCCCTTGGCTACTTTGGAACTGAGCTCTCCTTGTTCTTCTTCTAACTTTGAGCACACCTCTCTCGTTTGTTAACTATTTTTCCTGTCTCCTCCTAAAATATAGGCAATTTGCAAAACTTTGGCTTCAGCACTCCTCTTTTTCTTTGCTCTTTTCATTAGCAATATTATCTATTCCATGGTTTTCTGTGCAGAAGACTGCAAAGTTTTACTTACAGTCCTGTCTTCTCTTCCCATTTTAGAGCTGGGGCTCTGGCTGCTTGTGGAATTCAACTTATGCAAAGTTGATTTCAACAACTACTCTTCTCACCAAAACTGTTCCTCCCTTTATGTTCAGTGAAATGCCACCCCAAGGGCTTTTCATTTTCTATGGCGTGACTCCATGATTCCCTTGTCTGCACATTAAAATAAAATTATTGTGGTAACATATATGTTACATAAAATTTGCCATTTTAGCTATTTTAAGTATACAGTTCAGTGGCATTAATTACTTTTGCAATGTTGTGCTATCATCATCTTCCATTACTAAAACTTTTCATCACCTGAAATAGAAACTCTTTACCCATTAAGCAGTAATTTCCCATCTCTCTTTCCCCCAAACCCCAGTCCCTGCTAACCTCTAATCTACTTTCTGTATCTATAATTTTACTTATTCTCAATATTCTGTATAAGTGGTATTATGTATTTGTCTTTTTGTGTCTGGCTTATTCCACTTAGCATGTTTTCAAGGTTCATTCATGTGTTAGCATGTATCAGAACTTCATTCCTTTTTATAGCTGAATAGTCTCCCATTGTATGGATATACCACATTTTGTTTATCCATCCATCTGTTGGTGGACATTTGGTTTGTTTCCACCTTGTGACTATTGTGAATCATGCTGCTATGAATATTGGTGTACAAATATCTATTTGAGTCCCTGCATTCACTTCTTTGGGAGTTTATACCTAAAAGTGGGAATTAGAGTCAAATGGTAATTTTATATTTAACTTTTTGAAGAACTGCCAAACTGTTTTCCACAGAAGCTGCACCATTTTATATTTCTACCAACAATGCATGAGGATTCCAATTTTCCACATCCTTTTAATTTTTTTCATAATAGCCATGCTTGTAGGTGTGAAGGGGTATCTCATTGTGATTTGCATTTCCCTAATGACTAATGATGTTGAGCATCTTTCTATGTGCTTAGTGCTCATTTGTATTTCTTCTTTACAGAAATATCTATTCAAGTTCTTTGCCTATTTTTTTTTTTTTTTGGCTTTTATAAAGGGGATTTATTTGGGATAAAAGCTTACAGTTCCGAGGCTGTGAAATGCCCAAATCAAGGCACCATCGGCAATGCTTTCTCACCATAGTCAGCTACTGTTGATCCTAGCATCCTAGCTAGTGATCAGGCAGGACTGGTCTGCTGGTCTCTCTCACTACTTTCTCCTTGAATTCATCTGTGGCCAATCAGTCATCTCTCCTTGGGCCTCAGCTCCTTGAACCTCTCGGGGCTTCTATCCTTGAGCTCAGCTGTGGGCAGACCTAGAGTCCTCTCTCTCACATGGCCAGATCAAAATGATAGCGGTCCCTTTTCCTGTCTCTCTCTCTCTCCCCTCTCTCTCTCTCTCTCCTCTCTCTCTCTCTCCTCTCTCTCTCTCTCTCTCCTCTCTCTCTCTCTCTCTCTCTCTCTCTCTGTGTGTGTGTGTGTGTCTGTCTCTGTTTATATCAGACCCAGCAAGAGGGCGGATACTCAACTTGAGTCATTCCTCACTGAAGTCCAATCAAAAGGGTCTCACACCCATATAATGGATTAGTTCAAAAAAATCTTTTTCTTCTTTGGATTCACAAAATAACTTCTGTCACAGTTCCCTATGTAATAGGATGTAAGGGACAATGAAAAGCCCCCTGCCCACAGAAACTAACCTTATTGATCCAATTAAAAAAAAATTAGTATTCCATTTCACCCATCGGTGGGTACACTCAAAGCAACAAGCTAGAAGCTAAAAAACCAGGACAAAAGATGGATATGTTTTGAAAGGGAAAAAAAGACTATAGGATTGTAAAATTGTATAGCATCATACTTGGACGATACCTTCAAAATCCAAAATCACTAAGTCCAATGCCTCATTATACAGATGAGAGAGCTGAAGCCCAGATAGGTGAGAGGGTTTGTTACTGGGTCATGGTGCAAAAAGTAGCAGCACTAGATGCTACATCCAGCCAGGCACCTGGCATGCAGCCAGCACATGTGTGCAGCATAGACAGATGGAAGAAAGCTAACACTCCATTATATCACCAGCACGTGGGTTGCTATGGAGGTGGGCAAGCCTGAGCTGGAGACCCTCCTCTGGTCATTTCATGTAGGTGGTGCATGAGGCTACCAATCCTTTGCCTATTTTAAAATTGTTTTATATATATATATATATATATATATATATATATTACATTGTGGGAAATCTTTATATATTCTGGATAGTAAACACTTACATGATTTCCTCATATTTTCTCCCATTCTGTAGGTTGTCCCTCCACTTTCTTGGTGTGGCAGTTTGATGTAATTATGAATTCCAAAAATATAATTGAATCATGCTTGTAAACTGATCTGTTAATCTGGGCATGATTAGGTTAGGATTAGGGCATTGAGCCCCACCCCTTGGTGGGTGGGGAATCGAATATAAAAGGCAAGGCAAAGGACAGTTGAAGCAGTCTTTTGAGAAGCCGTTTTGATGTTGGAAAGAAGGCCCCAGGAGAAGAGAAGCAAGCCGTTCGCCTGATTGTCTACAGCTGAACTTGTGGAGGAAACAGGAGCTAAGCCCGGAGAGAAATGCAGCCCTGGGAAGAGAGGAACCCCAGAAGCCTGAACCCTGGCAAACGTCAGCAGCTGTCTTGCTCTAACACGTGGCAATGGACTGTGGTGAGAGAAGAAACTTAACGCTTTATGGCCTGGTATCTGTGGACTTCTACCCCAAATAAATACCCTTATAAGACCAACCCATTTTTGGTATTTCACATTAGCACCCCTTTGGCTGACTAATACAGAATTTGGTACCGAGGAGTGGGGAAGTGCTTTTGCATATACCAAAATGTTGGAATGGTTTTATAAATGGGTAAGGGGTATTTTTTGGAGGAATTGTGAAATGCTTGATGGAAAAGGCCAAGATCGCTTTGAAGAAACTGTTGATAGCAATATGGACACTAAAGAGACTTTCTATGATGCCTTAGAAGTAAGTGATGAAACTTTTATTGGAAACTGGAGGAAAGGCGACCCATGCTTTAAAGTTGCAAAGATCTTAGCAAGATTAACTCCTGGTGTTATATGGAAGACAGAATTTGAAAATGGTGAACCGGAGCATTTAGCTGAAAAATTTTCCAAGGTAGACTCGGAAAATGTGGCTTGGCTTCTCCTTGCAGCTTATAGCAAAATACTAGATGAGCAAAATACACTAAGGACTGAACTTTTGGGCAAAAAGAAAACAGAAACTAATTCTGGAACTTCCAAGTTTCTGGAAATCAAATTCCCAGATGAAAATGCCCTATTTGAAGACTTTACTAAACTTGGAACTCATAACTCAGAATTGAAGATGCAGTTATCTCGGAAAGACTTGTGGAAAGTCTTACTGTCTGATGGCTTGGACCCCTGCTTCCTGCATGCTAAACCAACAAAGTTTTTGAGACTGCTGTATGAACAAAACCACTGTCAGCTTGGACAAAAGAGGGCATGGAAAGGAGAGACTGAAGGAGAAAAAGCTTTAAGAAGAAAACCGTGGAAGCAGAGATCTGGGATTAAGACATCTCCTTGGGCCAAGAGAGGAGCCCCACCCATATATACAGAGAGGGTGAGTTTTCCCCAGGAGTTGAAGAGGGTGGATGTCCCCACCCTATGTTCAGGAAGAGTTTTGCCACCCCAGGGTGCAGGGAGGTTGGAGCACATTCCTCAAAGATTAGGACGGTTAAGGTCAACACCCCATTGGTCTGAGAGGGGTGTACCTGTCCCCCATAGATTAGAGAAGGCCAGGTGGTCAACCCATTGTTCTGAGAGAGTTGAGCCTGTATGCCAAAGGTTAGGGAAGGCCAGGTGGTCAACTCGTTGCTCTGAGAGGGTTGAGCCTGTATGCCAAAGGTTAGGGGGAATGTTGTCTTCACCTCACTGTGCTAGGGGGGCGAAGACTCTAACCCAAAGATTGGGTAAGGTGTGGCAATCACCCCAACACTCTTGGAGGGTGAGGTCTGGAGTTTGGTCGACACCCAGATGCTTGATGAGGGTGGAACCAAGAAAATGGCCATTGGGCAAGCCTGTGGAAAGGGTGGGTTCCCATGTGGCCCCAAGGAAAAGAAATCATCATCTTAAGAATGACTCTCAGACTTTGAAATCGAATGGAGGATGCCCTGCAAGTTTACTGAACTGTAGAGGATCCATGACTCATGTTTAACATCCCAATTTCTCCTTATAATATTGAAAATGTTTATCTTTTGTCTTTCCATTTGTGTATTGGAAGAAGTTAAATGGTTCTGTAAGATTCAGAGGTCTATAGCAGATGGGACTTTGCCTGAAGACAAACTGTATTTCTTTAAAATGATTTTGATATGATTTTGTACTTGGATTGTTACTGATTTAAGTTTTTTTAAATATTGTAATGTATTTTTGGAATTCAGAGGGTGGAATGTGGCAGTTTGATGTAATTATGAATTCCAAAAATATAATTGAATCATGCTTGTAAATTGATCTGTTAATCTGGGCATGATTAGGTTAGGATTAGGGCGTTGAGCCCCACCCCTTGGTGGGTGGGGAATCGAATATAAAAGGCAAGGCAAAGGACAGTTGAAGCAGTCTTTTGAGAAGCTGTTTTGATGTTGGAAAGAAGGCCCCAGGAAAAGAGAAGCAAGCCGTTTGCCTGATTGTCTACAGCTGAACTTGTGGAGGAAACAGGAGCTAAGCCCGGAGAGAAATGCAGCCCTGGGAAGAGAGGAACCCCAGAAGCCTGAACCCTGGCAAACGTCAGCAGCTGTCTTGCTCTAACACGTGGCAATGGACTGTGGTGAGAGAAGAAACTTAACGCTTTATGGCCTGGTATCTGTGGACTTCTACCCCAAATAAATACCCTTATAAAGACCAACCCATTTTTGGTATTTCACATTAGCACCCCTTTGGCTGACTAATACACTTGGTAATGTCCATTTATATACAAAAGTTTTTAATTTTGATGAAGTCCAATTTATCTGTATTTTCATTTGCTGCTTGTGCTTTTGATATAATACTTAAGAATCTATGGCCTAATAGAAGGTCCTGAAGATTTTCCCCTATATTTTCTTCTAAGTTCTTTTTTATGGTTTTAGCTCTTCTAGCTAGCACTTTTATGAAAAGCTCCTTAACAGATCTTTCTTTTTTTTAAAAAAAAAAAAAAAAAACTTCTGCCTTGCTTTATTTTATTTTATTTTATTTTTTAAATTTTACTGGGAGGTCCCAGGGATCGAACCCAGGTCCCTCCATATGGGAGACAGACGCCCAACCATTTGAGCCACAGCCACCCCCCAACAGATCTTTCTATCACTAGTTAAACACTACTTCAACTCATCCTAATAACTGATATCAAAATAATCTTCTTAGTGGTACCTTGGATCATTTCACTCTACTGGGTAAATAAACTTTAAAGAGTTCCCTAGTGCTTACCAACTAAAATTAGGCTTTTCAAAGCCCTTTTTGAAAATCTGATTTAACTGACCTTTCAGATTAATAGATTAATCTATTTCTTTTCCCCCTGTATTGTCTATACTTTCCTATTTCTGTATCATTTCCTAAATATTGCTTCTTTCTCTAGAAAGCATTTCCTCATTTATGTTAAGACCTAGCTTATCCTTCAAGGCCACCTCCTTGTATTCCTTTCTTATATCCTCAACTCAGTGTTCTTCTTTAACTAAGGATGATTGGTATTAGAGGAAATGGGTCAGTCGAAAGGAACCCACTTAATGCAGGACCAAAATTTCATAGTAAATAAGGATGAAAGGATCAGTTAGGACTTTAATTTGAAAAAGAAACCTAAACATTATAGATTATAAACATAAGTTTATTTTCTGATTAATTAATAAAATTTAGGTTATACTTGAAATTATGTGCTAATTCTTAGCAAATTCAGAAAATTAAAGTATTTATTGGATTTTTGGAATAATTTTCAGACACTTGTATGATAGACTAATTCAGTCATCAATTTTGACTTTTGCAGCATAAGCATAAATGTTTCTTGCAAAAATATTTTAAAAACTCTGTTTTACCTACAGCATCTCTTAATTATTTGATTTTAAAAAACATCTTATCATCATCCGTTATCTCTTCTTCAGTTTCTTTCTGCCAGATCCTCATTTATAAATAACTTGGCATGTGAGTTGAGTGGTTTTCCCTCATGTCTACTTTCATTGGCTTTATACAATCATGCAGATTTTTCACTATCCACAAATTCTCTTTGCAGTAGGTTAGCGTTGATGTAATCATTAAACAGTCAGTAAGACCCACTCTGATTTCCTTAGGTTTTCAATATTTTATCTTTAGGTTTTCTCTGGTATTTACTATGGTCTAAATAAGTGTTTGAGTACATATCTGTTCTACCAGATTTTAAGTTTCTTGAGGACAAGAACTATGCTTTGTTCTTTTTTATACCCTCCATGTAATTCAAGGAAATATTTTATACATAGTAAAAGCTTAATAAATATTTGTTGAATTCTGTTGTTGATTGTTTCCCAGTCAATCCAATCATTGCCTTTTGCTGCATTTCAACAGTATCATAAAACTAGATTAGGTTGCAAACTGATGTTCATAGCATGACAAAAGATGGAAGCAACCCAAGTGTCCATCAACCGATGAATGGATAAATAAAATGTGGTATGTGCATGCAGTGGAATATTATTCAGCCACAAAAAGGAATGAAGTCCTGATACATGTGACAACATTATGAACCTTGAAGATATCATCTTGGGTGAAATAAACTAGGCACAAAGTGAAAAAATATTTTATGATCTCACTGTTTTGAAAAAATTAGAGCAAGCAAAATCCTAGGGTCAGAATTTAGAATATAGGTTACCAGGAGATGGGGTGGGTAAGGGAATGGGAAGTTAAGGCTTAAAATGTACAGGGTTCAGGTGCATCTTACACTGTAGCACAGCCTGCACCCATGCCTCGAGTGTGTGTCTTTTCTTGTTTCTTAGTTTCTTAATAAGCTCTTAACTCTCTTGCCTGTCCTATGGCATGTCCTTAAATTCATTTATGCAACTTAGCCAGAAACCTAAAAACCCAAACTAAGAGCCTTCTGCTAACATAATTGGTGAGCCAAGCCAGGAGACAAAGAGAGTGGTTTTCTGGGTCCGGAGCAGATTTTGTTTTTCATTGTATTTCACCAACAGTTTTGGTGACAAGGATGGGATTGTTTGGCTGTTTCTAAATTGAGCAGCCCAGCTGAAGGTCAGTGGCCACACAGCAGTCAGGAATTGGCTTTAAAGATGCATCAGAAGAAAAGTAGCTGCTTTTGCTTGGTATCAATTTGGTGACTCTGCGGGATTAGGGACAAAGGGGTCCCTAAAGGAATCCGACTGCCCAAGGTTCTGGGGCCCTAGTGAGAGAGATTCCTTCACAGAGCAAATACCAACAAACAAATGACCAAAGATCTTTTGAAGAAGAAGAAGCTGATGAATTTCCGACAGGCAGATATCAGTGTGAACCTCTAAAAGATTTAAAATACAACTTCAGGAGAACAGATAAGACATAATAATCATTATGGCTCTTATTTTGCTTGAGTAGTGTTAAGTACATCATATTCTAAAATTTAATAGATGTGTGTTGCCTGAAGAGTGGGATACCTTCACTTTTAGCCAATAGATAAAATATGGTATAAAATTATTAGATGTTTCCCAACATGTATTTCTGGACCTATATCCTTGTTTTCTATCATTACTATTATGTAGCTCACAGAACTGATATATTGTCAAACATTAATGTCTTTTTGCAATGGGCACACTCTTAACCAACCAGATTGTTGGGTATGTGGCCAGTTACCTACATCTAGTGTTTCTGGGCTACCTTGGTGGCTATCGCCCCTCTAGGGAACTGACTGGAAAGAACTAAGAAAACTAATCAAAGAGATGCAAAAGCAGGAAGGGACCTTAGATAGCCTTAACATAATAAATGCAGAATCGAAGAAATGGCCAATTAATTTGGAAACCCCAGGACATCGAATTTCTTTTTCTTATAGTATGACAATAGAAAAAGCTATTCAACATGCAAGTCATTTAGACAAAAAGGCTGAAAACCCAACTATTAGAGAAAAAGAGGGGCATTTACAACTTTGGGGTCCTAAGGTATGGCATCTGGGTATGGTAGATTGAGCCAGACAGCCCCACTTTGCTGGTGACAACAAACCACTCTCAGCAACATAATACATTTAAGATAAGAAGAATGTGATGGTTGCCTCTTGAACAATGTCTCCAAACCATAATATTGCAAGAAAGAACTGGTTTGGGACAGATTGGTTTAATAGACCTAATGTTTGCTAGGTAGTTCTAAACGGAACTCGACAGTTATGTGGCAGAAACTTCTGGCCCTGGTTGCCCCCAGGTTGGTTAGGCAGATGTACTTTAGGATTATCCTGGGCTCAAGGAAGTATTCATAAAACTATACCATCAGGAGCAGGTCCATCTTTATTAAGAGTTCATTGGGCACGATCAGTATTCCATTGGTATAATCACCTAGTGGCTGTATTTCTGCCACCATTGGGCATAGAGGATGACATACTTATGATAGAAGCTTTGAGCAATTTTACACAATTCACTTTAAATGATAGCCTTAACAGTATATCTCTTTTAAATACTGAAATGACTCTAATGTGTAAATCAGTATTACAAAACCAGATGGCTTTAGAAATCCTGACAGCTTCACAAGAAGGGACATGTACTATAATAAAAACTGAATGTTGTACCTCTATACCTGATGAATCTGATAATGTAACTAAAATATTAGAACGTGTGAAAAGTCAAGTTAATGCGATGGATGATGGCTCCTCCTCCTTTAGTATATTTGATTTATTTAGCTGGATTCCCACAGAAATAGGGTCATGGTTTTGTTCAGTATTACAAGCAGGACTAATGATATTACTACTAATAATTGCAAACATACTCTTCATTAAAACTTGTCTCTGTCTCTTATCCCAGCCTTGCCGTAACAGCACTAGTCATGAAAACACTACTACTTCAGCTAAAACCTGAAGTTAAAGTATATGTACACCTACAATCTAAGAAGTTCCATTTCCCCAATCCCTAGAGTCAACTCCCCTTTTGAGCAGGAAGCAGCCAGAATGGCCAATTGCCCAGATCCCTAAGATTGGGGGAAGGAACAAACCAGAGGAGGGAATTGTAACAGAGGGGGGAATTGTAACTGAGGATTAGGAAGTAACAAATGATTATGATTAATGGATCATTATACAGATGCTTCTTCTATTACCAATAGTAAAGTTAATGCCTGAAATTACTGAGGCTGGCTGGAGTGGTCTCACCACTGTTTATGGCTACCCTAGATTAGGCTCACCTTCGTGTATACTTACTATTGTGATGGTGATTCTAGGTTGACTTTACCCTTGTTTATAGATTAGGCTCACCTTTGTGTATGCTTGCTGTTATGATGATAATTCCAGACTGAATTTACCTTTGTTTATAGTTATTTCAGAACTAGGCTGAAGGTAACCACTCTACCCTCCTGTTTAAGATCCAAATGGAAAACCTTGTGACTGACTTCTACTCTGTACTTTTCTGTTCCAGAAACTTGATCTCTGACAATGATTATAACTTTGTGTCTCCTTGCCTGGTTTGGGGCCTACTCCAATCCTGCTGAACCCCTTGATGTTTATTGATGAAGGAGCCTATGTCCAATTCCAGTCCAATTATAACATCCACCCTGATATTATAAAATATTAGAATTTCTGCAGATCAAGAAGACAGTTTTGAGCCGGAAGGCCACTGTGCTCCATTGCTTGCACAACCAATAAAACTCTTTGTCTCTTTGAAACCCCAATGTCTCAGGAATTGGCATTAAAGATGCAGTGGGAGAAATCCTCTTTTGTTCGGTATCAACCTCCCACTCCAGGACCTCCCTTTAGTTCACCCAGTCCTTAAAATGTCTTCTGCCCTTGGTTTCAGGGATTTGAACCCTCTCTCTCTCCTCTACTGAGATAGACTTCTGGTTTCTCTCTATCTCTATCACAATAGTCTTCTGGTCTTTTTCTTCTTTATTGTCGTTAGCCTTGAATAAAGTCATCCCTGACTTCAAAAAAAAAATGTACAGGGTTCTTATTTGGAATGATGGAAATGTTTTGGCAATGGATGATGGTGAAGGTAGCATACATTGTGAATGCAATTAACTGCACTAAAATAAGTCTCTGACTCTGATTAAAAGGGGAAATGTTAGGTTGTATACATAGTAACAGAATAAAAATTTTAAAAAATCCATGGACTCATACTACACAAACAGTGACCCATAAGTTAAACTATGGACTTTAGTTATAGTACAATTATAAAAATATGCTATCCTCAATTGTAACGAATGTTCAACAGCAATGCAAAGTATTGGGGGTGGGGTAGTAATGGAATCCTGTATTTTATACATGATTGTTCTGTAAACCTGTCTTAGTTTGCTAAATTGCTGATACAAAATACCAGAAATATGTTAACTTTTATAATGGAAAATTTATTAAGGTAAAAGCTTACAGGGATGTGGATGTGGGTCAGTGGTTGAGCATCTGCTTCCCATGTATGTGGTCCTGGGTTCAATTCCTGGGATCCTCTTAAAAAAAAAAAAAAGAACTTAAAGTTCTGAGGCTGTGAAAATGTCCAGATCAAGGCACCATCAGAGATGCTGTCTCACCAAAGTTTGGCTGCCATGTGGTGAGGCAAGGTGGTGGGTCTGCCTGTCTCTACTTTCTCCTGAAGCTCAGGGGTGATCAGGCAAATCCCCCTGGGCCTTATCTCCTTAAGCTTCTCAGGTTTTCTCTGTCTTTCTGCGGCTGTAGGCAAACCTGGAATCCCATGGTCCTCTCTCTCACATGGCAGGGTCAAAATGGCAGAGCTCTCTTTCTCAGTGTCTCTTCCCAGCCTGGGTCATGCCTCACTGACATAGTCCAATTAAATGAATCAAGGTCCATTAACTGCGTGTAATGTAGTCAAAGGACCCCACCCCCACAGGAATGGATTATTTCAAGAACTTAATCTTTCCTGAGATTCACAAAATTCAAAGGATCACAACCTACAATATCTCTAAAAAAGGCCAAAACTAGATTGGAGAAAATGAATCTTTTTTTTTTCCCATAGGAAAAGCATACTAATGAGGAGCTGCATTCCTGATCATGAGAACTCAATTTCAGATATATCTAATACTAGTGGTGTATAATAAAATAAAAGATATAATAACTAAAAACTTCCAATAACTTTAATGAAACATTCCAAGTATTTTAAAATTTATATCATTATGTGTATTGATTATGTAGTTTATTATAAATGTACATACAATGTAAAGGAACAAATTAATTAGATTACACATTTAACAAAAAATGTAAAGTCTGTTAAATATATCAATTAAAATTCTATTGATAAATTCTCTTGTCCTTCTAAAACATAGAAGGGCTTAGAAGGGGCTATTTTTTAAATAGCCTATTTCTTCTGAAAACTCCCACTCAAGGCCGTCTTGAGTTGATACTTCATTTCACTCTTCAAGAAATAGAGATGGGGAGTGGTGGAGGCAAATAATCTCATTAACCTTACATCTGCCTCATCACATTGAAGGGGTTAATCAATACTTGTTTTTGGAAATGATAATTTTGCTTCTACTGTGGAAGAGCTGATCTAACATTTTTCTCTTTCACCCTTTCCTTATTCAACTTAAAGCCATTCAATCTCAGAACAAATAAACTATATACAAGAGCAAAAAGTACTTATGTCATTCTACTTGATATTTAATTATGAGAATACTTCACAAATAATTGGAAAACCATAAAAACTATTACCAGGTCGTTGGAATGGGCTTCTAAAATGGAATTGCTGTCAGAAGATGGTGCCCTGACTTAGCATGCACTCTTATATGAAAATCACTGAATGAATAAACATGGCACAAATCCAGGAATGGTGGGAAATATGCAGCTGTGTTAGAGTGCCATTGAGATTTATGAAGTGGCTTGAGGTAGAGACTGCCTGCATTGCTAACATCTAATTTGGGGAAAAAAATAAAACCACAAAAATGCCACCATAACTTGAATGTCCTTGCCCTCTTTATAAAGCTTTTATCTAGACTAAGTGGAATTTTAGTGTACCTAATCTAGTGTGGGTTTTTTAAATACTCTGATAAATCCAATTGGTAGTGGAGATAAATGAAAATGTAGAAAATTTATCCAAAAGATGAGTTTAGAAACCATTCTCTCATCCCTCTTTTCTTTTCAGTACTCATCCATGCCCTTCTACTTTTGCGTTTCCCTTTGTTGCCCTGGCAATACCTATTAACCTGCAAGGACATTGATAAAGGAGGACTGCCCACGAATGTACTTCTCTATCCCTTCGTGTAATCATGACAGCTGAAATCAGATGCTGTTTTCTTGTTCTTTCCGATTGTAATTAGCTGGCTCCTCTACTTTAATAAATATTTCCTATATGCTAGGTCAGTTATTGGGAGCAGTGAGTAGTTTTAGGGATATTTATTGAGAAACATTTGCTCATTTCAATAATACTTAATTCAAACTCTTTTTCTTCTCATCAAAAATTTTAAAAAATCTAAATCTAATTTTTTTATTAATTGGAAAGTGAGCCCACATGCATTTCTGGAACCCATATGTTATCTCATTAGTATTCTTTGATGATCCTGTCTTGTTGTGCCACCCTTGGTTTCCCATGGATTCATCTATTCATTATTAAACCATTCAACACGTACTTACTAAAAGAAAGCTTTTTTTTTGAGCATGGCATTATATTTAGCCAGATACAAAGCTACATTTTGTGAGGAAAAAACCATATTTTCAGTCACACAAAGACTAAACGGATATTATCACTTATACACAATCACTGTAAGAACCATTAAAGGATGTTCTTAAACAGGATGAAAAGCAAAACCAAAGGGGAAGTGTGAGATACAATAATGGTGAGTACAGTAACAGATTAAATATATCTGTAAATGTAGTTAACTGTAGCAGGTAAACAAATAGATTTTTTTTTGGTAGTTTTTCAAACATTAAACAAAATTATAGACAATAAAGAGCTATGTATACACCTATGTTCAATGGGTGGTTAAATTTGGAGTAAAACAAAAATAATTGTATAAAATGACAACTTTTAAATTGACAGAGAAAGAAAAAGGAATTTAGGAAACATCAATTCAACAAAAGTCAACAAAAGGGAAAAAGGATCAAAAGAAACAAAGCATAGAATGAGGTGATAGAAACAAATCAAAGTATTAAAGATCAATAGCAGTATAAATAGATTGAAGTCACCATTAAGAAACAAGATTCATGGCAGATATTTCAGTGCATGCCAGGTAGTATTCTGCAGTGCTATTCCTGTATTAACTCATTCACTCTTAACAACAACCTCATGAGGAAGGAACAGTTATTGTCCCCATTTTGTAAATGAAGTAACAGTGGTTCAGAGAAATGAAGTCATTTGCCCAAAGTCACTTGTAGAGGTCTTGTAGCCAGTGCTCCTGCGTCTATTCCTGCCCACCAGCATCACATTATTATTAGTAATGTTGCCTGGGAAAAACAAGTTGCAGAATAAAATGTACACTATGATACCATTTATTTAAATGCTAAAACAAAACAGTACTGTATGTTGTATGGATACATACACATCTAGTAAAAGTTGTGGGAAAATGCAATCATCTAAATGATGGAATGACAGAATATGTATCAATTTCAGGAGAGTGGTTCCCTTTAGAGCAGGAGGAGAATCAGGTAGCACTCTTAGAGGAGTATAGCTGTGTGTTAGGTGTTATTTCTCTTAAAATATGATATGAAGCAAACATGGCAAAAATGTTAAGCTTTATTAAAGCTGAGTGATGGTCCATGAGTGTTTTTGATGGGATTTTCTATTCTTTTTGTATGTTGAAAATATTTCACAAATAAAATAAAATATTTTCTCTGTTAATATATAATCAAAGAAATGATTATAGGAAGTAGACTTTGCTCTCTTCTACACCTTGGGAAAGTAGTCATTTAATTCTAATTTAAATATGCGTAATCTACTTTTTTATCTAGTGCTCATTCAGTATATGCACTGCTACCTAACATAAACATATATGCAAAACCACAACAATGTTGATGTTTGAGAGAGCAATAAATAACAGCCCTTTATTCCACCCTAATATGGAACCAGCTGAGAGAGAGAGACAAGGAAGTGAGGCAAATGCAAACCAAACCACCACCTTTGTTTCTGATAGAGCATTTTGGAGAATATGGTTAGGCCTACAGCAGAAGTGGGCTTTCAATACTGAATGGATCTGCCCACCCAGTCAGATCCAGCCCTGGACAATCATAGACCTTCATAGGGGAGGACCCACTCCTGTAAAATTGTGGCAGGGAGTTGCTGACCAGACTGCAGACTTCTTGCTGGAGGGGCAAGTAGCTGAGCTACACATACCCAGTTCCTTTCCACAGCCACTCTAAATTCGTATCTGTAGAGGACTGAGGAGTGGGAGGAGAGACCAAGAGTTTTTAGAGAAAATTATCCTGATGGAATTCTGAAGAGTGAGAAAGAAATTTTCCTACAGCCTCTCACAACCCACTCAAATAATGGTGTATCAGCCATCTGTGCCTTCCAGCTGCATGGAATAGTTGGGATTTTGAGGACATTCTTATCATTAATGCATAGCCAAACTGTCTGACACACCTGAAAACATTCTCTCACATCAGATATTCTAGTTATTTATTTACTTATATTTATTTTTATTTACTTTTAGTTTTTATTCTTGGAAACATTCCTCCCTAGTGTTAAATCTGCTGCATGGCTGACATCCTTCAACATCATACTGGAAACTCCCATCACCTCTCTCTTATGTTGTATCCTGTTTCCTGCTTTCTTGTTATACTCTATTGTTTGGGTGGAGTTCTTTCTTCATTAACTTCCTAAGACCAGGTACATGGGGGATAAATTTTTTACCTTGCCTGTCTGAAAGCATGTTTATCCTATGTGAGTTATAATTTGACTGGGTATGGAATTCTAGGTATGATTTTCCCTTAGATTTCTGAAAGTATTACTCTGTGGTCTAGCATTCAGTTTTACCATGGAAAATTATGCCATTCTTATTTTCTTAGCCTTTGTTTCTAACCTCTTTTTCTTTCCCTTTCTGGAAGCTTTTAGAATTTTCTCTTGTTCCATGGTCTTCTGAAATTTTACAGTTCTATGCCTATGTATATATATACATATTTATCATTTCCTTTTCTCTTTTGAATGTAGTTCTCCTTCATTCATGCTCACATTTTATCAACTCTTCTCTGCTATTTTCCATATTTTTGTCCTTTTTGTTCAACTTTCTTGGAGATTTCCTCAGTGTTATCTTTCAGTCCTTCTTTGAGATTGTTTTGGGTATTTTGCTTTTATTATAGTGTCTCGTTATTTTATGGATGCAACATCTTCTCTTATTTCTCTGAGAATAATAAACTTGTTTAAAAGTTTTGCTTATCTCTGTTTCCTATGAGTTCCCTTTTTGTTTCTTTGGGTCTTTTGCCTTTAGTGTTAGAGATTTTCTTTACAACTGGTGACCCTTGGTTGTCCATTCATATTTTAAAGGTGCACCACTAAAATGCCAACTGGAAGCTCCACGTGTGGGGGTGGGGTTTATGGACTGTCTTATTTCACTGAAGGGAAATCAGGCAAGGTTCTGACCATTTGAGCAGGGACCTCTAAATAGGGATGCAATTAACCCACATAGTACCTATATGAATTAGGGGCATGTGAGTTGTTGACCAATTACTGCCTTTACGATAATTAGAAAAATGTAACCCACCCCCGACCCCCAGGCTAACATAGTCCCTCCTGAGGGAATATGGCTCGGCAAGTGGAGCGTTCGTTGGATTTCATCCCTCGCTCAGCCCTGGGCCAATGTCTTCTGTAGATAACTTGAGAAACTAGGGGTTGGCTCCTAAATTTTAGATCTTTCTATTAAGCTGGTCAATTTCTCAAAGACAGATTTTTAGTGTTCTCCCTGAAGGGTAGGTGGGGGAGGGGCTAAAGGTCTTGCTGGTGGAATTCTGGAAGCCAAGCAGATGAAAGAAGTTGGAGGTGAGGGGGTGTTTCACCATTAAGTATGCAGATTTTCACTTAATGCCCCCATTCCCCTAAAGAGATTTGTCCATTCTCAGATTCCCAGATTTCTCTGCTTCAGCATCTTCAGAGAGTATTCCTCTACCCTTCTGCCTGCTGGGGTGGAAAGGGTGGTTGTGAAGCGTGGAAGAAGAAATGTGGGGATCACTGGACTAAGTGCTCAGCCATTCGTCCTGTTTTCTTTGCCACTCCTCATCTTGGTTTTACAAGTTATCTGGTGCTTCCAGTTCCTGAACCTTTCTGTTCACTTCCCATTGCCCATATCCTTTGCATACTTAAGGATTCAGCTATCTCTAGTTAGCCTGGGCAATTACCACCCCTCCATCTGCTAAAGAGCTTCAAAATCTTGTTCTTATGTCTCATCTGCTATCCTCTCTTCTCAGGTTTTCTTTGTCCTTTTGTATTTATTCAGTTTTTATTTGTTTACTGTCATTTGAGTGGGAAATAATAAGGAAGCAGAAATAAACATGGGTGCTCAATTCTTCGTGTTTAATCAGAAGTTCTTAACTTCTTTGTCATTGGGAGGGAGGATCTGTATTCCTGAATATTTGCTTATACTCATTCTGATATGTTCTAAATTTGGTAGAGGTGGTAGTTGCTGCATTGCTCTTACTCTTTTGATCTTTTTTTATATAATAAAAAGGCTTACTTTCATTTTCATTGGCAGTAGTGGAGGTACTATGGGTCAATGTAAGATTGTGAAGTAGTAGATTTAAACAAGGATTAAGGTGCAGCTTTGCTGGGATCATTGCTCCATAGTAAGCAACTTCATTTGTACTTCATGTAATCCCCAAAATTTTGATTGGCTTCTGTGGGTATTGGGCCAGTTTTCTTTTTTTTTTTAAAGATTTTATTTTATTTATTCATTTATCCCCCCCTTGCTGCTTATGCTCACTGGGTCAGCTAACCACGCCATGCGGGCGGGCTTGCCTTCACCAGGAGGCCCCGGGAACCGAACCCGGGGCCTCCCATATGGTAAACGGGAGCCCTACTGATTGAGCCACAGCCGCTTCCCTGGGCCAGTTTTCTTAGTGAAAAATCTATCATGATTTCCACGGGGCTGAGGAGACCGGGGAAGTTAATACATGTTTATATTATTACTGGGAGATATTACACCCGCTAGTAATTGTTAAAACTGTGATTAAATGCTGCGAGTGAACACAGAAACATACAAGACCATAAATGTTTTTACTTTCCTACTTGTAAATCACAGCAGCACTCTAGTCAAATGAATAAAAAGTAATATTCTTTACCATCCATGTGATTGGAATTTTTCTTCTTTGTGGGTGAATATTTATTTGTAAAACCTTAATAACAAGCGTGAATATCTAATTTAGTAAGATACAGCAATCTGGAAAATCTGAGGGTCACTTTCTTCACCACAGGATTGGTTCGAATACCAAATAAGTGTTAGCATGCATGGTAACTGCACACCTAAGCTCTGGTTGCAAACTCATGGCGAATTGTTTGTGAACACAGTCCTGCATTACCAAAAATAAATGAAATTAAAATTAAAATGAGGCCTGCTAAAAGCCAGTTAAGAGAAGACACTCTCCCCTTAGCTTTGTAATGTCATTCTACATTGCTGTTGATTCAGCCATCCTATTTCATTATGTAGGTATTCTACATGCAATTATTTAGGGTTTCCCTAAAACCTTTAGGGAATTTATCTTAGTGGGAAAAGAGAAGATTTACATGTCCCCTTATGTTCCATAGAATATATTTCATATCAGGGCTGATCAACAGGATTTCTATGGAATGGGTGTAGAATGGAAATTAATTATGATATTAAGTCTTTGATTCAGGTCTCTCTTACACACACACATAAACACGTTCAACAGCATCCTTCACTCCCCAGATGACTTGGGCAAGTGGAGTTTCTCCTTGCTGTAGTTATTATGTGGCATTTAGATGCTGTTTCCTGGGCTGTTGAAGCAAATGCCATGCAGTGGTTCAGCTTAATGGGAATTTATTTGCTTATGGTTTTGAGGCCAAGAGAAAATCTAAATTAAGGTATCATCAAGGTGATGCTTTCTTCCCCAAGATTGTTGTTCTGGGGTTGGCTGCCAGCAATTCTTGGTCCTTAGCTTGTCACATGGCAAGGCTTATGGCGACCTCTCTGGCCTCTCCCTTCTCTTCTGGATTCTGTTGGTTTCAGCTTCTGACTACTTCCTCTGTGGCTTTCTTTCTTTCTGTCTGAACTTCTTCCTACTTAGAAAGGATTCCCGTAATAGGATTAAGGCCCATCCTTATTGAGGTGGGCCACACCTGAGGTGGGCCACACCTGAGGTAACCTCATCTAAAAGGCCTACTTACAATGGGTTCACACCCACAGGAATAGATTAGGTTTAAGAACATATTTTTCTGGGTTGCCAGACTGGGAAAATAAACTGGAGTAGCGCAAGGATTTTTATTACTTGAAGTATACTTAAAGGTTAGATATTGCCAGTATTTGGCACAATAACATATTAGGGCCAATATAGGTACTGACATATTTGAAAATGGTCCAATCCAATACTGTCCAAGAGAACTATCTGTGATGACAGAAATGTTCTATGTCTGCACTATCTGGAATGGGAGGCACTAGCCACATATATCTTTTTTTTTAAAAAAAAAGATACTTAGGTTACATAAATGTTACATAAAAAATATAGGGGATTGCCATATGCCCCAGTCCCTACCCCTCCCACATTTTCCCACATTAGCAACATCTTTCATTAGTGTGGTACATTTGTTACAATTGATGAACATATTTTGGAGCATTGCCACTAAGCATGGATTATAGTTTACATTGTAGTTTACGCTCTCTCCCGCACAATTTTACAATTTTGTAAGTTATGACAAGATATGTAATGGCCTGTATCTGTCATTGCAGTGTATTCAGGACAATTCCCAAGTCCCAAAAATGCTCCCATATTACACCTGTTTTTCCCTCTTCTAAGTCTATTAAATCTATTAAGTACTTGAAATATGGCTAGTGTGACTGAGAACCTGAAATTTAAAATTTAACTTTAATTTAAAATTAAATTTAAATCGCTACTAGAAAATAACATATTCTTTTACAATTGCCTGGCAATATAAATAACATAATTTTGGACTGTGGGTCTAATCTATAGCATAGATAAAAGTCTGAGAGTCATTCTTTTTTTTTTTTTTTTTTAAGATTTTATTTATTTATTCATTTATCCCCTCCCCCGCTGCCTGCGCTCGCTGGGCCAGCCAACCACGCCGTGCAGGCGGGCCCGCCCCCACCAGGAGGCCCCGGGAACCGAACCCGGGGCCTCCCACATGGTAAACGGGAGCCCCACTGATTGAGCCACAGCCGCTTCCCCATTCTTTTTTTTTTGAGAGTCATTCTTAAGACAATGTCTATGGTACATGTCAGGACTTTTTCATTCATTCATTGATTCAGTAAATATTAAGTACTTACTATGCACTATATTTACCATGCTATACCTACTGTATTATAGTAGATTCTAAGGTTAAAAAGTTTTCTGTTGCTGAGTTGGGGTCCAAATAAATGAAAACCTTTTTTTAGGTCACAACATATATATTAAGCTGATCAGTTGAGGTTGGAGGGGCAAATGTTCTGTTGCTGTTACAGAACAGGAAGAAAGAAGTACAGGACCCAGGAAGCCATTAGAAACACTGTCTAGAACCAGTGAAAGAGCACAGAAACCAGGTGATCCAAAGAACTTTTTATAATTATTAGGTTTGAAGAAATGCTTTGTGGTCAAAAATGATCAGACAATAAGAGTTTAGAAAGCCAAAACAGAAATAAAGGCCAAAACTAAGTAGAAATTATTGCAAGATTACTGTAGTGGATGGCACATCCCAGAAAGCTGCTGTTAAACCAGGATATAATATTGTTCCAAAGTACAGCTGAGTGACTGTAAGCCTTGGGTGAAATCCATCTAGCAACCAAATGTAGGTTGACCAAGGTATGGGCCTGTCACTCACTCATTTCCCTCATGTATTGTCCTGGCTCAATGGTTTTATTAGTCTGCCAAAGGGGTGCTGATGCAAAATACTAGAAGTTGGTTGGCTTTTATAAAGGGTATTTATTTGGGGTAGAAGCTTACAGTTACCAGGCCATAAAGCATAAGTTATTTCCCTCACCAAAGTCTGTTGCCATGTGTTGGAGCAAGATGGCTGCTGATGTTCAGCCTTCCTCCTCCTCTTCAGGTTCCATGGTCAGGCTCTCTAGGCTTTGTCTCTCTCCCTGGGGCTCAATTCTTTCTGGGCTCAGCTGCTTTGTTCTTTCCACAAGGCCAGCTGTGAACTGTCAGGCGAACAGCTGTCTCTTTTCCTGGGTCTTTCTCTCCTTCCTCATGACCAAGCTCCTCTGTGTGCTTACTTCCCAGGGCTCCAGCTAAAAAACTCCAACCTCCCTTCTCTGCAGTGCAGTTTCTCTCTGAGTTCCCACCCACACTCAACGTCCTAATGACATGGCCTGATCAAAGCCTTAATTATTATTTAATCAAGTAAAAGTAAAACCTCTGAATCCAATACACTCTAATATGCCCAGAGGAAAGGACCAGTTTACAAACATGATCTAATATCTATTTTTGGAATTCATAAATAATGCCAAACTGCTACAATGGTAAAGGAGGAACGGGTGAATTTGTAATTTGAACATTGATTTTGCTATTATGCAGGTGATTCTGATCCCCACTCTGACCTTGAGAATCCCAGCAAGAGTCTGGATTTCCATATAGTAGCTACAGAAGATTTTCTTTCGCTACTAAGTTTGTAAACTGAGTCTGTGACCAAAAAGCTGTAATGACTTGTGAGTCTGAGTTTTTGGAATCCAAGAAAGATGTGGAGACCCATCTTTCATTTTGTACTTTGTGATTTTTTAAACTCAAAGGAAGGGATGGACTGTTGTAGCCGAATGTCCCTGAGCTTCGAATCTGATGATGTGAAGTGATTGCTTGCTGATAAAAATGCCATCTAGTAATTTTGCCTTTTAGTTTTAAATTGACATTTGAAAAATTCCTTTCAGAAAGGTTACAACTTATTTTCAAAAAGTCTTAGAAGTTCACTTTTTATAATAGAAAATGGGATGTTCTTCTGCACTTGTCTGGGAATGTAGAAAACAGAATAAAATTATTTTATGAATGGCATAGTGGGACATGTGCAAAGGCCTGTAGCTAAGCAATATTTTTTCTTTTTTAAAAAAATATTTTTATCATTAAGATTCTGAATTCCCTCTATTTGGAATCTTAAGAAAAATGACTCTTCTGAAGTTCCTTGTTGCCTTGCTTGTTGCCCAACTGTATATGATGATTTTGAGAACTACAAAGATAGGAAAGGACTTCTTAGTTTATAGGTTTTCTCTCCTTTCCGTAGACAGCTATTTAGATAGATGGCTGCATACTTATGCTAAAGGAGGTCCAGAGAGAGGGAAATTCTGCGCTCTCCTTCCGTCTTATCAAACAGCCCTTGCAGCCCCAAGTTCTACTATGGGGAATAACCATTGCTACAGCCCCCCTGTGCTGCCTCAGCTGTGGAAACTCATTTTTTCTTATCCTGCCTACAGGAGAAACAGAACAGCTGCTTGCCACATTGGCAAAATACGTGAAGACTGTTATTTGCTTATCAGCCTTCTCTTTCTAAGGCTAAATAAACCGTGTTCCTTTTGTCTTTCCATTCAGGGCCAGTTTTCTTATTTTTTGTTCCTTTACTCTTTTTGATCACTCTCCAAATTCTCTAGAGATGTTTTCATTTTGCGGACCTAAGACTGAAGCCAATAAGTACCCTTGTAAAGGCTTGACCAGTGCCAAAACTAGAGGGATAGTTGCCCTGTATTTCCTATCAGCAACATACTGAAAATACTCTGGCACAATATTTGGTTTTTAAAATACAGTATATCATCATTGGCTTGTATTTAACCTGAAGTTTCATAGGGTTGAAGGTTTTTTACATCATAGATTCTCAACACTTGGCTTGCTGTATCTTTATTGGTTCAGATTGGTATTACTTAGAAAAATCTTCTAAAATTTCAGTGGCCTCCATTTGTCAAATTCTGCAATATCATTGACATTTAGAGTTCTTATTCAGTATTCCAATTTCTTTACTCAGTTTGTGCAGAATTAAACTTTTGCACATTTAATCATTCATATTTTTATTCAACATGTATTTATTAAACCATTATTTTCAGGGTCTGCCTGTCCTACCATGCAAATTGTTAATGTATCAATAAATACTTTGCAATCACACTTCACCTTTATTTCAGCTCAAGGCAAGTGAGTGTTAGCCCCATTTCAGGGAAATGTAGTTAATGAAGTATGAAAAAGTCCTCATTAGAAGACGAGGCTTCAAAGAGATTAGGATGATGTTCTGGTTTAGTATGAGCCTGAGAACTAAGCCTGCCAGAGCTTGTTTGAGCATTAGCTTCAGTGTAAAAGTGAAGCAAGGGTTACTGTTTCTTGGGTAACACATTTAACAAGCGTTATGATGGGAATCACCCTTTAATGTCCATTTATTGACTATAATCTGAATCTCACTTTTTCCCCCTTCCTTTCTGTTAACTGTGGGTATTCCTAAGGTTAATTTCATCTTTGGTGTTCTGTTCTCTCTGTTCTGGTCTTGGGTCACATGACACTGTGCCACAATTTAAACTCCTCTTCTCTGATCTTATGTTTATACCTCCTCTATTCAAACTTTAGTTCTTTATCTTTAACTCTCTCATATACCATTATCTAACATGCAGTTTATCCCAAACTTAGTACATTATTTTCTCTCCCAAATTACTAGCCAGTTCTGAATGCATTTCCATTGCTGACATGTACACCCTTCACCTAAAACCTTATTCTTTTTTAAAAAAATTTATTACCCTTTTCTTCTGTTATATCCAATAACCTCCTGCCTTCGTTCTCCTTTCATTCATTCATCCTGATTAATTCATTAAGTCACCACCAAAAGACCAAATTTCATCAAATCACACTTCTTAAAAACCTCCGTTGTTTCCCAGTCCCAGTATTTCAGGCCATACCAACTGGGGGGGGGGGGACAGGTCAGAATATTAGAAACAGTTATCCTTCAGGCTTCAACTCTGTCCTTGCCCCTACTTCCTTTCAAAACCATCCAACCAGTTCTGTCAAAGCACAGGCTATATCAGGGATATACCTACATTTCAGGTGTGGTAGGTAAAAGTGCGAGTAATGCAGGTGTAGGAATTACGAGATCTGGTGAAAGCACTATTTCATCTCAGTGGAGGTGCCTAGCTTCATGAAAACTCAAGATCTTCAGAAACTTCTTTAAAAGAAGTTTCTTTGTAAGTCTGGTCAAGGAAATAGGATACCCATGGTTAGGATATAAAGCAGAAGAGACTACCTAAGAAATGGGATGATTGGACAGAAGAGGTTTTAAACACTTTTCCCAGCAAGGCCTGAAGAAGACAACACAATGAAGACAATAACACAAGTGGAGAGGAAAGAAGATACCCCATGAGGAAGAACCAGATTCCTAGTGAAGACGTGAGAGAGCAAGAAGAGACAAACATCCTTAGAAGAAGAAAAAAAAAAAAGTGAAAATTCCAGGGATGTCTGAAAAGTTAGTATAAACTAGTATTTATATAGAATCTTAGCTTCTAATAACTTTCCCCTTCCTACAACTCTTCCACTGAGGTTTCTTTTCAATAGGCTGGCATTCATGGGACATGATTCTGTTCTGAATTAATACTTTTCCCCCAGGTGGAGGATTTTCTGTATATGTTCAGTAAAACAGTTATTCAGAACTGTGGCTAGTCCATGCTCTATATGTATGGAATATAGAGGATGGCAAAGAAGAGGCAAAGTATGGGATTATCTACCTTTGCCTTTACCACCTCAATCACCTTTTTCTTTTCTTAACTCAGACTCAGGAAACAGTTTCATATTTATGTAGGTATCACGGTGGCTTCTAGCTTGAGCCTAAGCCAGGCCCATCGCCAACATTCACATATGTCTGGGCAAGTCAGTTAAACTGTGGAAAAGACTTCCAGAAGACAGTTCACATGAAAGGCTAGAGCTTCTGGGGAGAAGATTCATTCTCCAGGAAGGTGATGTTACACAAAATTGACCTAATAATAAAATTTTAGTAATTATTAAGAGTGATACTTCTAAGAATATCATAGTGTCCATCACTTGGATTGTCTATCAGTCATTCCCCCTTAAAATCCCATGTGAATCTCATGGAGAGATAGGCAGAGGGAACTATAAAGAAAAACTGAGAGAGCTTCTCACTAATGTCTTCAAAGCCTTTGGAGCCAAACTGCTTTAATACCTATGTGGAAAAATATAACAGTGAATTGAAGAATGCAGCATTCCCAGCCACTTTTCCACTTTTCATGCAGTGCAAAGTAACTTCCACATATTATGTACATTAAAGAACTGAAAGACTTAATAGCTCTTCAAGGACTCTGGTTCATAGGAAGGAAAAACAACCAGAGCTAGTGATATCTCTTGGTAATGCTTGGCATAGGCCGTGGTTTGCAGGTAAATTTGTGATCTTTCAGCCAAAGAGAGCTGATAAAGACATTTAGACACCACTGAAGACATCACAAGCTGAGTTTCAGACATCATGGGGTAGAGGGTGGGGTGTCCAAAACAAGAGAAGAGGAAAATAGCAGATCCCATATAGTAGCTAACAGGGCTTGCTCAAAAGCACACATTAGATAACCCTTGGAGATCCATAAATATTTGAGGGTCTTTGCAGAGATACTGTGTTTTAATAGGTAAGGTCAGGAGACAGCATAACATGAATTCCTTAGTTTCGCAGGCTTAGGGGAAGTAATTTTTCTGTTTTTATTTGAGTGTTTAAGAAGTCTTGAACAGTCATATTTAAATTTGTAAGCTAGAGATAAGGTATATAAAAATAAGATATATATTTATTGTTCTCTTAAGATTAAAGAAAATGTAACTGGGCCTATTTCAGTATTGGTCTGACGTCTGCTGTCTACTATATGAGATTATGTGAGGGAGGTAATATTGTATGAAATCCTTTTACACAATGCCAGGCACTTAGATGTTCAGTAAATATTAGCATGCATACACTTCTAATCTCCCTCTTTCAACCAGAAAGAAGTTTATCATTCAGAGAACAAAAGGGATGGAATGTTTGCTTGGTTTGGTAAAGAACAATGTGTCAAGCCGGGATGCACATCAGATTCACCTGTGGAGAATTTTTAACACCAGAAGTGCCTGGGAGGATCCTAGGCCTTCTGAATCAGGGTGTTTGGTTTTGGGACCCAGATACTTCCTAAACTCTCCTCAGATGATCCGGATGAGCTGCCAAGCTTGTGAACTGCTGATGCGTATGGAGAAAGTACTGTTTTTCTGCTTTATGAAAACAAAAGCCAAAGGACTGTCTTCACTTTTCTTGGGGATGCACCATGGTAAAATGGAAAGAGTATTGGGCTGGGATCTAGGTCTATTGGACTTAGCTCTGCTAGTGGGGAAGGCCATGTAATCTCTTTTAACTAGATTTCCCAGTTGCCTAATAGACATTCTGATAATTTCCTTGCAGAGCTGTTGCATTAAAAATAATGATGCATTTCTGGCATAGGAACTGGCCTGCATTTCACTGTCTACTGGGGGAGATGAATAACAAACCAATTATACCGATATTTATTAAATTAAAATCCTGTGTCGCAAATGTAAATTACATGTTATGAGGGTCTCTAACAATATTCTCTGACCTAATTTTCATAGTATTTTAGACTTCTGTCTTAGCTACAACTTTTTTCAGATTGATGTATTGAAATAATTTTTTTCTCCAATGTTAATGCAGGAAAGCTTTATTGTTGGAAATAGAAATCCCTTATCCACAAGTATAAAGGAACAGATGCATACTATATTATGCCCGTGGGTTATATTATGCATATGTATGCTACTTACTGTTACGGATAAATGGATAAATACGTATATCCTTAATGCCAAACTTTCTGGAAGCCTCTTTTTCGTGAATTTTAATAAAGAATCTAGATTTTAGTTTTTATTTAAGCTGTTAGATTGAAGACAAAAGGATTGGTTCTCACTTGGCTGAAGTGACATGGGAGAAGTATCCAGAAACAGTTCTATTTGGCAGTAGTTAAAAGAGAATATCTCCTACCATATTTTTAAAAGCAAATTTCAGTAAAGTTTCATTTGGGTTTAGGCCCTGTCCTACTTACACATTTCAGAAAATTAAGATTTATAACCAAAGGGTCTTAGTGTCTTAACACTATTAGGCAGAGCTAAAATCTGTTCATTGTTTCCCATTGTTCCTTTTCAACTAGTATAAGAATTGCCTTCTCAAAATCTTCTGGCTTTGGCAATCAATTAAAAATTATACTACTCTCCTTGGCTTTTCATTTTTCTCAAGTAACTTAGGTCTTCAGACATTTGTGTCTATAAAACATCTAGAAGTCTCTTCACTGAATGGTGTATGTGCTCATATTGAAGGGTAATTTTTAGATTACTAGTGAAAAATAATAGACAAATAAAGAATGGCTTGTGGAAAAACACTTTAAAAATTTATCAACCTACATGTACGTATGTATGTATAAAATAAAAGGCCATTTCTCTCCGTTTACATTATATTCCACATAAGATAAATATCAAAGTGAACCAGGGCAACATCATAAAAACTGGCATATGAAAGCATTGAAATTCTCAAAGCATTGCTAAACATTACACCTTTTAGATACAGTCTCAACTAAATATCTCCACTTTATAGCCAGTGTTATGGACATCCAAGGGCAATTTTGACTTTTGTTAATAAATGGTGCATAATTAAATGCATTGTAACAAAAAAAAGAGTTGATACATCTATTCTTTCCTTATTATGTAAAGTCTGTTTGTAATAAAAAGGAGTTCTGTACATGGGGTAATAGATTTATGCACAATGAATTCATAATTTTTTCCCAGATGTTCATATTTAACTAGCAACCATTATGAAAGGAGTAAGGATTTCAAAGGTTATCTTCTTGATTAACAGCTTTCACCATCCCTAGCTGGATGATTTTATGGTCTGTCAGGGAAATTAACCATGTAACCTTTAGATCATAGCTATTATAGTATACAGAATATAATTTCACATTTCGATTATATTTTGAAATGACATTACATGAATTCACTTAATGATTTATGTACCATCATAGATATATTGACTTCCACAAAAATGAAGGTAAATAGTTTGTAAGAGTTAGTATATAATTTTTAATACAAAAATATGGCCATCATCAGAGATGAAACATATGACCAGAAAAGCACTGTCAAGGCCTTCATATCCCATGATTAATTTTCCTTTTCTCATAATGCTATTGAGTATACAATTGTGTCAAATGTCACTTTCTAAGAAAAGCATGTCTTTGAAATACACTAACCCAGTAGGAAAGAGGGAACTACTAAATCGGAAAAATACCATCCAACTTTATAGAGAGACTAAAAATTATAGGGATTTTCCAATAGTCCTAACAATGCAATGTTGCTGTGAAGGCATGTGCCTCCTTAAGTTCCAGTGGCTTATTATAATCAAACTAAATTCTCACCCCATGTAAACCCATTATATTTTATGACTTAAATCCGTGAGAATTATAACTGAGAGCACTTACACAATCAAAATCAAATTTAATTATATGATCACTTTATTATCTAGGAAACAGAGATTTGAGTTTAAAATCAGCCTCATCTCTTTGTTCTGAATGGAAAACAAAGAACCATTTCCCCCTCTCAGTTGTGGCATACTTGACAGAACATATGAATGGTCTATGCTTAGTCTTTAATCCAGCTGTCTTTCCTTCTGTGTCCTATTGCCCTCTATGTATCTCTCCTTATATCTCTCCCTCCTTTCTTTCCTCTCCTTTTCTTACTTTCCTCCTTAAACATTTATTGAGCACCTACTTGTATGCCAGGTACTGGGTTAGGGACTGAAGATACAATAATGAATGAATACAACATAGTCCTTTCCCTCAAAGATTTGAGGGGAGGAAGCCAGGAAACCTAATTGTACTACAGAAGGATAGTGTTCTGACCTGGGTCTATGGTGCTACAGAAGGACAGGGCAAGGGAGTTAAGGAAAAGCTCTGCTGAAGAAGCAGCCTTGCAGCTGAGTTTTGAATAACCAGTAGCCATCAGCCAGAAGAGAACTGGGAGAATGATCCACAAAGATGCAGCAGCATGTACATGAGTCCATAGGTGGTGGCAAGGCATAATTGGATTCTGCAAATAATTCAGTAGAGTTTGAAGTAGTGGTGAGGGTGGAGACTGGGGTAATAAATAATGGGGAAGTACTAAATCAGTATTTATTACTGCTTGGAAATAAATTTACATAAAAAATTTATGCTTGGAAAAATGTCATATTAAAATCAAAATAGAAATGGCAAACTTGGAAAAAAATATTTGCAACTCACAGTAGAAAGTTTTGGTTTCCTTAGTGTATATATAGAGAAAGTTCTAAAAATCAGTGTAAAAAGGCCAATAATCCAAAAGAAAAATAGGCAAAGAAATAAGAGATGAAAGACAAAGAAATGCAAGTGGTTCTTAAACATGGGAAAAAAGGCTGAACTTCTCTCATAAGATAAATTCAAAATAAAAGTACCAGATTCATCTTTCACCTTTTGTATTGGCAAATATTTCAAAATTTGATAATGTATGGTAAGGGTAAAGTGAAACAGGTACTTGCCTACATTGCTGGTGGGAGTGTCAATTGTTACCATCTCAACAGAAGGAAATTTTGCAATATCCTTCAAAACTATAAGTGCATAATCCCAGCAATTCAATTTCTAGGAAATAGCTGTGTATGTGTGAAATCGTGTATATTCAAGTTTTTATTGCAGTACTATTTGTAATAATGAAAATTTAGCATCTAATTAGTGATATGCATTAAGTATTTGGAGGGTTGTCTGTGACTTATTCTGAAATGAAGAAAACTATAAGATGGATTGGTGGATAGATGAAGGGATGGATAGATTGTGGTAAAGCAAGTGTATAATAAAATATTAATTATAGACTCTAGGTGATGGGTCTATGGGTGTGTCCTGTAAAATTCTCTCAAGTTTTGCATATATTTAAATATTTTTATAATAAAATGGTGAGGGAAAAAATTGCTAATAATCTTAAATTCTATCTATAAGGGAGTGATTTACCCAACAATGATTCATTCGTACCATGATCTTGCAACTCTTTTAAAAAAAAATCAATAAGAAAAGATGCTTATGTTTAGATTAGGGCAAGCTCTACAAGATAAATTGTGAAGTAAAATAAGTAATATAGTAAGATGTCAAATACCAACATTGGTATAAATACATATATATTTGCATATAAAATGCATGTATATGCATAGATATTATCAACCTTTGCAAATGAGAAAAAGAGAACTTCTGTGAAGCTCAATAATTTGCCCAAGGTCACACACAACTAGTAAGTGAAAAAGGCACAACTGGGACATAGGTCTATCTATCTGATTCCAAAACCCTGGACCAGTGCACTGCCATGCAGCCATAGGAGCCCTGCATTTCTGGCAGAGGACACCCCGTGATCAAAGGGCACAAAAGTGGGAAAGTGAAGTCTCATTCAGGCAACTGTGAGCAGTTTAAGAGTAGCTGGACTGTAGAATGCATTGTGGAGTGTAGTGGTAGAGAATGTGAAAAGAAAATTACAGACCAGATTGTAAAGGAAACTTAGATGCCACATTAAGAAATTTGAATTCTATCTTACAGATACTTAGGAGCTATGGATGATGTTAAATAAAAGACTTAATTACTTTTTAATTGTGTATAGTGAAGGATAGAGAGAAATAAACAAATGACGAGTTTGGGCAACTGGCTTAATGGAAAGCTTCTATCACCATGTTGTTTTCTCAGCACCTGTGAAGTAATGGATGGGAAATGTTTTGTAAACTATAGAACAAATTTCAATATAAATTGTCCTGTTTACATTTTATGTGCACATATGAAGATCCTACTTATGTGTAGTAGAAAACTCCCAATTAGAACTCTCTACAGACAATTTATTATAGCAAGAATTATGGCCAAAGGGGACTTGTTCTTGACATAAAAAGATGCAAACAGCTCCCTGCTTTTTCTCTAAATCTTACCCCTGTGAAATAAAAAATAATAATTAATAAAAATCATTGGATTACTATGTACCAGAATTTTCCCAACTGCTTCATTATAATATTTAGTACCCATGTGTGCTATTTAGTAGCAAAATTTCCCTTGTATTTTGTATTATTTAGGTGCATGCTGTAACATTCACTTAATTCATTTAAATAGAGTATTGCTAATATACATTCAAGGATGACTTTGCATTGTTATTTGTAAAAATTAAAAATTGGAAATCAAAATAGCCACCATACCAATTTGGTTAAATGAATTTTGTACATTTATATGATAGGATATAATGAAGGTATTAAGATTATGATTTCAAAGAGTGTTTAATGGCAAATGTGAAAAATAGGAAACAAAATTATGTTTATAGTGGGAATATCACTTTGTCAAGGACATGAGTGACCTCCAGATTCCTAAATCCAACAATCAGTCTTCAGCATTCATCCTACTCGATCTACCGGGAGTACTTGTGTGTAGATCGCTCCTCCTTCTTGAAAGACTCTTTTCACTTGGCCTCTTGGACACTGCTTTCTCTTTCATCTTTTTTACCCATTCTAGCCTCCTCTTTTTAGTCCCTCTCTTCTCTAGAACTCTAAATGTTGGAGTGTGTGATGGATTGAATTATGTACCCTAGTTTGGACATGTTCTTGGACTCAGTCCCCATTCTGGTGGGTGTGGGCCTGTTGTAAATAGAATCTCTTGAAGATGGTACTTTAGTTAAGGTGTGGCCCAACTGAATCAATTAGGGCTTTAATCCAGATTACTGAAGTCCCTTATAAGCAGAATGAAATTCAGACACAAAGAAAGCCATGGGAAGGAGCTGGAACGGAACCCAGAGGAGAAAGGAGAAAACGTGCTTTGCCATGGGACAGAAAAGCCAAGGACCGGAGGTGGATGTGGCTCAAATGGTTGGGCGTCTGCCTGCCATATGAAGGGACCTGGGTTCGATCCCCGGGACCTCCTGGTAAAATTTAAAAAATGTATATATATATAGAAGGCGCATGGGCTGCCAGGCTCAGTGTGCCAGTGAGCCGCCAGGCTCCCCGGGAGCCATGCAGCAAGATGATGACGTAACAGGAGAGAGACGCAGGAGAAAGACAAGACGAGATGCTCCGAAAGCTCTGGAAACCAGGAACTGAGGTGGCGCAGGTGGTAGAACACGTCTCTCCTACGTCAGAGGTCTCTAAGATCGAATCCTGGTGAAGACTGGAGGAGGAGGAAGAGAAGAGATGGCAGGAAACAGACACAGAGAATTGCCCAGCGAATGGACACAAAACAGCAAATGTGGAAGGGGAGGTTTAAAATGAATAAAGTAAATAAATCTTTAAAAAAAAAAAAAAAAAAGAAAAGAAAAGAAAAGCCAAGGACCAAGGATTGCTGGCAACCAGCCCCAGAATGCCACAGTCTTTGGGAAGAAAGTATCACCTGCTGATGCCTGGGTTTTTAACTCCACCTGGCTTCAAAACCATGAGACAATAAATTCCCATTGTTTAAGCCAACCCCTTACATGATATTTGTTTTAGCAGATGGGAAGCTAAGGCAGAGTGTCCTAAGACTCCTCTAAGATCTGTTTCCTTCCCCCATCTATACCCCTCACCCATCCAGTTTCATGACTTTAAAACTCAAATGTACATCTTTAGCTTGGGTCCCCAAAACACTACTCAGGAACTCCACTGTTTGTCTAATTGGCACTCCAAACTTATCCAAGATAAGTTTCTGATTTTTCCCTATACAAATGTGTTCCTCCCACTGTCTTCCCCATCTCAAAAATAATGACTCATTGAATCCATATTTTAGAATAGATAGATTTCTTTCTCCCCCAATCCACATTCTTATATATCTCACTGTTTCCATTCAAAACCTCAGTTTCTCATCAGCATAATGGGCATAATAATGGTTTGTACATAATATAGTATGTATGTATCTAATAAAATGTTTCTATGAGGATTAAATGAGAAAATTTATGTAAGGTGCTTATTAATATATGCTTGGCACTTACTAAGCCTTTAATGTTAGCTTTTGCTTATCTATTTCATTTTATCTCTGGTGAGGCAAATATATCCTCTTTATTAATAGAAGTATTGCTATGAATTGACCACTACTGAGTGAACATTTTATGGATATGAGAAGTTTTGCAAAAGCTTTATTCTGAGGCTGCTTGTGATATGAGTCAGTGGAATTTTTTTTTTTTTTAAGATTTATTTATCTGTCTACTTTTATCCATTTTTAACCCCCTCCCCCCCCCGCCGTTTTTGCTGTTTTTGTGTCCATTCGCTGGGCAATTCTTCTGTGTCTGTTTCCTGTCCTCTCTTCTCACCTGCCTCCTCCTATCTTCACCAGGATTCGATCCTGGGAACCTCCGATGTGGGAGAGAGGCGTTCTGCCATCTGTGCCACCTTAGTTCCTAGTTTTCCGGCGTCTTGTCTTGGCTCTCCCTTGTGTCACTTTCTGTTATGTCATCATCTTGCTGCGTGGCTGGGCAGGACCTGGCACGTCCGTTCGCAGGGCCTGGCGACGCACCCAGGCACGGGGCCTAGGGGCTCGCCCACGTGCGGGACCTGGTGGCCCGCGCGTCTTCTATATTTTTCTTTTTATTTTACTGGGAGGTCCTGGGGATCAAACCCAAGTCCCTCCATATGGGAGACAGATGCCCAACCATGTGAGCCACATCCGCCCCCCTCAGTGGAATTCTTAATTGACACTGTTAAATAATTTTTGCTAGTTTGAAGTATTGAAAATATTAAAAAATTATTTTTTCTCTTTCTCTGTGCTATTTTCTTTGCAGTTTATATCAGGATGGTTAGAATTATCTGCCCAAATGTTTTGCTCTTTAATTGTTAAAATTTGGAGACTTCTCTTCTGTTACACAGTGAAGTTGCATGTTATCCAAAGTGTGCATTAAATTTATAGCCATACAATGCTCTTCTCTTGGGGAAAATATAGTCCTTCTTAAAGTATGACATAAATTTGACATACTTTCATGAAAGGTGAAATGGTTGAGACTTCTAATCCTAAATTATTCTCTAAATGCTCATTTATATTAAAAGCCTCAGTAGGTACATGCTTTCCAAATGTTAATATCCTGGGGGATTACTTACAATAGGCATTTGGACATAGCCATAGAGGAGACTATGAAAAATTTATCAGAGTTGGGATGGGGGTTTGAGAATTCATCTTGGCAGAAATACTCCAAAATTGTTCTAGGCAGATGGGTTTCACTCATTTTTTTTTTTTTAAAGTTAGATATCTTAGGGGAAAAGATTATATAAGACTAAATGGTATCTTATTTTAGTGTTTAATAATCCTAGGTGTATCAAAATCTTTCCTTACAGGTGTCCCTTTTATGTTGGCAGAGAACAGCCTACCATTATCTATATAATCTTTTTTTTTTTTGCATTTATTTTTGAGTTGTCTTATAATCCTTCATTTTTTAAACTAAAATAATCTTAAAGATTCATTTTAAGCATTTTGTGTTTTTTTAAAGGCAATCATAGGTTTTATGTATTTCATTTTGAGTTTGAAACTGAGATTTGGATTGTCCTTTTTCTTTCTTTCCCTTTCTCCCACTCTTTCTCTCTTACCATTCATTTTATCATTTAACAAACACTTTCCCCAACACCTACCTACATCAGGCTCTGTGCTAGATGCTGTGAATTCACTGGACAACAAAATACATGCAGTCTATTTTAAAGACAAGTGCAATTCTGTCCTCATTTAGGATAGTGGGTAACAATCTGCCTGTCTGTGTTTTCCAGTGTCAAAGACAAGCACATCACAAAATCATAATCATCCAAATCCAGAAGAAAGTGATGAGTCATTGTTGTCCCAATATCAAACCTCATAGTCCTGCATCATGTTCAATATCATTTCAGTGTGAGATCAAGAGCTATAGAGGAACTCAGGTCTGGAATGCATGGGGAAACCTCTGTGGGCAGTCTTACAAGGGGAATAACTGCCCCCCTGCCCCATGAGTATCTTGTCAAAGGAAAAGCAGTCATTCTAAAACTAATACATCCCGGGACCCAGGGAGAAATGTGCAATGCCTTTGAGAAACGGTGGAGGAGGGTGATAGTAAATCAGCAGTTTCATTATTGATTAAGCTGATAATGGGGAATATTTGATATTATCTGTGCCAATGTTTCTTTAAAATTTCTGCACAGTTTCTTTTCCCCTATATTAACAGTATCTCAAATGGACATTTCCAAATGCAATGGAATATTGGGAAAGCAGGGGAGGGGAATTATGGGAAAGAAGCTGCCACCAAAAGTCTGAAAGACACGGTATTCCAAGGCTAGGGGCTTTTAACTTCACACTCCCCCTACACCACAACTACCACCACCAACAACAAATTACAACGTACTGGAAAAAACACTGGGAAAGACCATTAGGATTATATATTTTAAAAAATGCTAAATAACAGTAACAGCAGCACTAATCCTAACCATAATCACTGAATACTTAGTATGTGTCAGGCACTGTGGCAAGTTCTTCACATACATTATCTCATTGAATTATCAGAACATACAAAGTAGTAGGGAACTGTTAATATCCCATATTATAGATGGAAAAATAAAGACATGAAAAAGTTATGTAATTTTCATTAGGTTCCACAGTTTATAAGTGGTAGAATTATCCAAACACAGGTCTATCTCCAGAGAACTCAGTCACCACCACAAGGCTATGACTCCTCTCTAGAGCCCCTGACCTCTTACCTAACTCAAGAACGCTCAGTTTCAAGCTGTTCGCCCATTGGGATTTGCTATTTTCCCCACGTCTAATAGATACACAGCTGTTAACTAAAAACAGGATAAGAGACGTAATAATAAAAAGCACAATAGTGCTAACTAATAGTATAGAGACCATTCAAGATTAGAATGCAGATTTTCAGACTGGTGATTCATTTTGCAGCTGCAACTGCTATCCATTAACTGATTAACTCCTCTCCCCATTGACTGTTTACCCTATTTTAAGGCTGCAGAAATATCCATTTAAACCTACATTTATCAATTGTGGAGGCATTAGAGTTACATATAATCACAGCTCAAAATCATGTTTGTGGATGTAATAAATGGTTACATTCTTTTATTGGTGGATTTAGTTTCCTAGTGGCCAATAATTTTGAACTCTCAATGTGTGTTGCATTGAAATTAAATATTCATTATGATCTTTTGAAGTTTACTTTGGAAAGTACTTCAAAAACTATCAGTACATCAAATTATAACATATTGCTTCTCTTTTTAAAAGTCTGATAGTGGTAATCCTTTGTGAATCTTGCTCTTTACAATTCTTTTATCAGTGCAGATGTTAGCAGTTCACATGGGACAGCTAAAAAATGCCTTTTCATAAAAGCTGTAGAAGAAAGTCAGCCATAAATCATGCACTTTAAATATAGGGGAACGGCTTGCTACGGATGGTACAGTTGCTCAAGAACAGATGATTGTAAAATGAAAGGTTTAATTCTTCTATTAATGTTAACCTATCATAGCACTTTCTTTATTAATTTGTTTGCAGCTGATTGGATCTACTCTGACGAATGCCATTTAGGACTTATTATTTTGTATTGTACAATTGATTTTTTTAATTACCAGGAAAAATGTTCAAGGACAATTATTATACTCTGTGTGTATGTTTGTGTATGTGTGTGCTTGTGTGTGTGTGTCTTTGGGGCAAGTAGGCCCTCAGACTATACATTCACATTTAATTATATTTCATATTTCATTTCATGGCTTTTTTACTTGATTGATAGTTCACAGTAAACATGTATAATTATTCTTTCATGCAACTTGGCCATTGGCAGTGATTTCCATAGCAGTAATTTAACTGCTGAGGCTGCAAGTCAAGATTCATCGGTTTTATTAGGATGGTGAACCTTAAAAGCTTATGGTTGATGATGTTATTAACTCTCTCTGCATTTCCTCTGTAGTAAAGGGGAAAAATGGAAGTGCAGCACTTTTTAATATAGTCCACATGTGGGTGGCTATAAACTATGGGGTTGAAAACTCTGTTAGAGATCAGTAAGTGGCTAATCCAGTTATCTCAGGGCTGCCGCTTTGATCATCAAGCATTTTAGTTACTTCAGAATACATTAATCTTTCACTTTGCCCCTCTGATTTAAAAAAAATGAATTTACAGAACTGTTTTGTTTATTGACTTTGTCTTTTTTTTTTTTTTTTTTAGAATACTCTTATTTCTAGACAAATTTTTGTAATGTTTTTGGTTCAACTTTTTATTTTGAAAATATTCAAAATTACAGAAAAGTTGAAAACATCTTTATACCCTTCACCTAAAGCCATTAGTTGTTACTACTGCTCCATATTTATTTTCTCTTTCTCTCTCTTTTTAGATATAAATATATGGGTTTTACTTACTTGTTTGTGTTTCTTTTTCCTGAACAATTTGAAAGTAAGTTACAGATATCATACCATTTTATTTCTAAATACATCAGCATGAATCACCTAAAAATAAGGGTATTCTGTTTTATAATTGAAGTACCATTATCATACCTAAGATAATTAATGATAAATGCATTCTGTCATCTAACATACAATCCACATTTGATCTTCCCCAATTGTCTCCAAAATAACTTTATGGATTGTTTTCCTTTAAATTCAGATTCCAACTAAAATTCACTTATTGCACCAGGTTATGTCTCTTTAGCTTTAATCTAAAAGTTGCCTCCCACAACCTCTCTCCATTTCCTTGTTCCTTGTGACCTTGACTTTTTTTGAAGAGTTCAAGTCAGTTAATTGTTTTGTAGAATGTCTGGCAATCCAGACTTGTCTAATTGTTTCCTCATTAGATTCAGATTAAACCAGTGGTTCTGGACTTTAGTGTACCTCGGAATTGTCTGGAGGGCTTGTTAAGCATAGATTTCTTGGCTCCACTCCCAGAGTTTCTGATTCTGTAGGTCTGTATTGGGACCTAGACATTTGTATTCCTGAGTGATGCTGAAGCCCCTGGTCCCTGAGAACTGTGGGGTTAAACATTTTTAGTATGAATGATATGTGTACTTCTTGTTGTATCATATCAAGGGCTCATGATGGCAGCTTGTTCTACCACCATGATAAGTCTGATCTTTTGTTTAAGGTGGTGACTGCTAGATCTCCATTGTAACAGTACATATTCTTTACATGTCCATATTCTTATTTCCCCTTTTTTCTTATCAGAAGGAACTTATAATTCACATTATTTGGTACCTTGTTTAAAATTTCAGTAAACAACATTTTCTAAGAATCACCCTAAAGCCATTCATAAAGATCTTCCTTTTTTTTTCTTACAGGTACATAGACTCCATTGTACAAATGCATCGTAGGTAATTTAGCCAATTTCCTATAGTTGAACATTTATGTTATTGCTAAAAATTTGCTATTATAAATAATGCAGATGACTTAACTGGGTTCTGATTCAGTCTCTCATGAAGTTGCAATCAAATTGTGGGCCTGTCATTTTAAGGCTCAGTTGGGATTGGAGAATCTGCTTCCTAGCTACTCATGTTATTACTTGTGGGACTTAGTTCCTTGCTGCTTGGTCCCTTTCCATAGGTTGCCCTAGTGTCCTCACTAAGGCATAGCAGTTGGCTTCCTTCAATCCAGGACCGCCTTATGACATGATAGCTACATTCTATTAAACTAGAAGTGAGTCGCTAAGTGCAGCTCACAATCAGAAGGGGATGAGTGCCGGCTCTTCAGGGGAGGAGGGTCAAAAAAATTGTGGATAGAAAACTACAGGATTATCTAACTGTGAAACCTCACATTCAACAGCTATTTATGGCACACTTTTTCTCTACTTAATGCAATCACAAATATTATCTCATTTAATCCTAACTACCATTTGTACTTGCTCCAGAGTAGAACTACATATCTATCAAATTTCAACTCTCTAGAGTTCTAATGATTCTTCTAGGTTATTTTAGCCAAAATCAATTTGTATGATTATACCTTATACTAAAATAAATTTCAGTAGTTCACCTTATATATCTTTGCTATTCAATATCTTATTTTTTATTTTAATGCATTAAGAACAATGATTTTTTAAAAATAAGCTCTTTAAAGGGAAGGAAATGGATGCAGTGGCAGGTGAAAAAAACTGTCTATAAGTTGATGATTGTTGAAGCTGAGTGATAGGTACAAGGGGGTTCTGTATTGGTTTCCTAGAGCTGCCATAACAAGAACCACCAACTAGATGGCCTAAAACAACAGAAATGTGTTGTCTCACATTTCTAGAGGTTAGAAGTCTGAAACCAAGGTGTCAGTAGGGCCATGCTCCATCTGAAACCTGTAAGGGCCCATCCTTCCTTGTCTCTCTCAGCTTCTGATGTTTGCTGGCCATCCTTGTTTCACCTTGGCTTGTGGATGCATCACTTTGCCTCCTCCATCTTCACATGGTCTTCTCCCCAGTATTTGTTTATGTGTCCAAGTTTCTTCTTCTAATGACAACAGTAATATTGAATTAGGGCCTACCCTAATCCAGGTTAGCCTCATCTTAACTCATCACATCTTCAATGATCCTATTTCCAAACAGGGTCACACTCACAGGTCTGGGACTAGGACTTGAGCTATCCTTCTGGGGGATACAATTCAACCCATAATGAGTTGATCATACTATTCTGTTTACTTACACAATTTTTAGGTTTTCCAATATAAAAAGGAAAAAGAAATTAAAAAGGAAAAAGACAAAAACGTTCTATTGTTTTTTATTTGGTTTCAATGAATTTTCTGTCCCTCAAGATTTATCACAGTGGGGGTTTATAAGTACTTTCAACCACTGAAAAAAGTACAAGTTGCTCTTCTGATAATCATCAAGTCTTCTGGGTCATAGAAGAAACCTCAAATTCCTAATGTATAACCCTTATTCTGTGGCCAGGTTTCCAAACTTTACTGTATACAAGAATCATCTATAGAACTTGTTAAAATCTTCATAGGACCCAATACAAGCAATTATAATTTAGAATATCTGGGTAGAATGATGAGGTCTGCACTTAAAAAAAAAACACCCCTGTTGTGTCTGATTCTTTGATGCATGTATCACACTTTGATATGCATTGTTCTATAGTGAGGGCACTGTTATGAGTAAGGCAGTGTGCTCAAGACAGAGATTAATGCAATGTCTTTATGCTATCCTATCTTTCCTCCAGAAATATGCAAAATAATAGAGGAGAGGGACATGCAATAAGTGTTGTAATAGCAATAAAGAATAAGTTAAAATTAAGAAAAAAATATAAAGAAGGAAGTATTGGGTTGATTCCATATTATCCTGCCAGCTCTCAAGAGGGAGGGAAACTCATATGGGAGTAAATTTCTTGTCTGAATGAATGGAATATAATGAGAGGTTTGAAAATATAGAGGAGTATATGATTATTTACTTCTCTAAAGAATCAGATGTTTCAAGCTACTCTTGGCAAGTGCTAAAAATTGTTCAATTTGTAGATGACATCTCTGATGAGTGCCAGGGTTCTAAGTTATTGATGAAAGAGGAAACCCAGGCTTTGAATACAAAATGTGCAAATGACAACGGTAGTTTAAGAACAAACACACTGAGACTCAGAAGACCTGCTCACTTAAATGTCATGGCAGACCTTCCAGGAGCTCAGGAGCACATGGGCAAGGTTATTATTTTAATTCTTTGGATCTGCTCAGGAACCTTGATAGACACTGTCAAGAACCCAAACTGTTGAGAACACAGGTGTTAGCATTTGACTGTCTCTTTCATGTATTAAAATCTATTTTGTAAATAGGATTGTATGCTATCCTATGCAATGCTGTAGAGGGCATAGGGTTTGGGTAGAAAACTGACATTTAATTGAGCATCTAATGAAATCATCACTTTTCTTCACAACCAAATTATGAGGTAGGTATTATTCCCCATTTTAATGATGAGGACACAGATTTTAAAGTAATGACTTTTACAGCTAATAATAACAACCAATCATGTAAAATATATTCCCAAGTAATTGAATAACTTGCCTTTTGATTTGGGATTAAATTTATATTGTTGATGTTAATTGAAACCAAATAAAAAGAGATAGAATGCTTTCTTCTTTTTCCTTTAAATTTTTTTTTTTACTTTTTATATTGAAAAACTTAAAAATTGTGCAAGTAAACAATAGCATAATCAACTTGTTATGTTTTGAGTTGTGTCCCCCAAAAAGATAGTTCAAGTCCCAGCCCCAGTCCTTTGAGTGTGACCCTATTTGGAAATTGAAGATGTGATGAGTTAAGATGAGGCTAAACTGGATTAGGGTAGGCACTAATTCAATATTACTCATGTCCTTATTAGAAGAAGAAACTTTTAATAATAGTCAAGCAAGAGATTTGGTTTCTGCAAGTCACTCCTAGTTCAGCAGCATCAAAATAATATTAGCTAACTTTCATTGAGCAGTGATTATGAGGTAGTGTTTTGTGTGTGTGTGTGTGTGTAATCTCAGGATATTAAGAGAGTCTCGTTATATAAATGACTGTTAATCCAGGGTAAGGAAAAGAAAATCCAAACCATGCAATTGTTAGACCAAGTTACCCTTCTGTTGCTTATCTCTTCCTATTACACTGCCTCAGAGTAATCTTTTGAAAGGGTGAGAAGATCAGGGGAAGAATATAACAGTCAAGCCAAACTTCTTAGGTCAATGGTTTAAAATAAATCTTTGGATTCAACACCAGTGATTGAGAATTAGACTTTTCTCATTTTCAGAGCTATTTCAACACTAAATAGCATGATTCACTTGCCTTAGTTTGTATCTGCAGTTTTGAAGAACTGCTTTTGTTCTGAATGAAACAAAATAAAAATATGTAAAAGTTGAAGCGTAACTAAAGGAACCCCGGAGATAGGAGGAGCGTTAACAACCCTTCACGTGTGCCTAAACAATAGTCCAGAACTAACTCTAGTTAAACCCAAATTCATTCTAGAGAAAAGTTTATTTCTAGTTTGGAAAATACAGATCCCTCAAATGAAGATGAGTTTGTTCAGCTCTGAAGGATGTCTAACATATGTGCTGACACTAGTTATAATCATTTGTCTTAATCCCAGTGTTCTAAGTGAGACATGTGGCTCTCCTCATTACCTCCAGTGGAATTAGTGTGGCAGGTAATTCCTGGTGAAATAGACCTGCCATTTAAACTACAACAAGACTAAACTATGGCTCAGATATTCGAGAACCTGTCTTAAAATTTCAGATCCCGTTAGTGAAAAGTTCTGTTTGGTGCACCAACAGAAATAGTTGCTTTGAAAACACTATTACAGTTATATTCTAAGTATAAGCAGAACTTTGTTCTCATTAAATCTTTACAGGTTCATTATAAAGGGTACTTATAATTATACATGTTTATAATTCTTTCCCCATGCCTCCACATGGAGAATTTCTAAAAATTTGCATAACATAGAAATATGTACAGAAAAGTCATTGCTTCCCTGTTCTACCTGTTTGATACTTGTCCTGCTCATCTGCCTAATTTTTGGGATCTCAGCTGGATAATAAGGAGGACCCATTGCTGGGGTACACATCAAGACAGATGTGTTAGGTCAGGGCAGGTAGAAATTGACGGCTGAGAGGCTACTAGGGGAGAAGAACCTGCAAAGCCTCTTGAGAAATACCTCAGGCTGTGTCCACTTCTGGGATTTGTATCTTTCTGGTAACTGTGGAAGGGTCCAAAGAAATCTATTTGCAGAGCAGCTGAGGAACCTCCTATTGGGAGACTAGGGGCCTAGAGGGAGAATACCTGCTAAGCCAACCACAACAACAGAAGTCAGGCCTGATATAGCAGTCACAATAACAATCTTTAGAAGAACTTATAACATATTAACCGTTACAAACATATGCCTCAGTCCTTGGGAGAAATAGAGAACTTTAAGGAAATGCTGAAAAGCCATTTTCACTAAATTTTGGAACTTCTTGGAACCAAGAAATACTGCTTTAAAACCCTTCTAATAAGAGTGTTAAACAAATGGGAGGCTTTGTGCCCTGAGGGATCAAGACAGTGACCAGGAGAGAATCGCAGTGCCCACCTAAGGAAAGAAAAACATACTGTGCCCAGCAGAGCAGAGGAGTGGAGTGCCTAGCTGCTCCTGCTGTACCTAGGAAAGCTGTGCTGACATCGCCACATTCCTGACATTAGTAATGCCCTTAGCTAATTCAGCTTTCATCTCCTAAGAATAAGGACATTGTCCTACCTAAGCACGTTACCATCGTTAGGACTAAGAAAAATTACAATAATTCCATAATATCATCTAATCTCTGGCCTATATTCATATTGCCCAAATTCTGCCCAGTTGATGTTTACAGCTCCACCCCCCCAAACCAGGATCCAGAGTTTGGGAAATGTATTAGTTTTGTTCTTTGCTGAGAATTTTTAGCTTTTTATTTTGAAATAATTCCAGATTTAGAAAAAACATTTAAAAGAATAACATAAAGAATTTCCATATATTATTCATCCACAATCCCCAAATGGTAACATTTTACCTCACTTGCTTTATCAGTTTCTCTACATATATATGCATGCTTTATTTCTTCGTGAACTGTTTGAGAGTAAGTCTCAGATATGATGCCTCATATCCTTAGGGACTTCTTGTACATTTCCTTAAAACAAGGACATTCCCTTACATAACTGTGGAACAGTTTTCAAAATCAGGAAATTAACAGGGACAACAATACTGTTATCTAATATACAGAATTTATTCAAATTTTAACAATTGCCTCAATAATGCCCTTTAAAACCAAAGAAAAAATATGTATTTTTTTTCTGCTCCAGGGTTCAATCCACAATCACATGTGAGTTGTCATGTCTCTTTAGTTTTCTTTAACCTGGAACAGTTCAATAACATGACCTTGTTATTTTCTATAAGGTCAATATCATGACCTTGATATTTTTGAAAAGTTGAAGAGTATTCCACAGTTATAATACAAAATATCCCTTCATTTAGGTTTGTCTGATGTTTTCTCATGATTAAATTTGAGTTTTGCATTTTGGGTAGGATGTGATATTGTGTCCTTCTTAGTGCATTATGTTAGAAGGTACAAGATTCTGATTTATCCCATGACTGATGATGATAACTTGGTTAAGTTGTTGATAGTGAGGTTTCTCCAGTCATAAAATACTTTTTCTTCTCTTTGTAATTAATAAGTAATTTGTGGGGAGATACTTTGAGACTAAATATCTTGTTTCTCATCAAACTTTCACCTACTAGTTCTAATATCTGTTGAAAATTCTTCCCTGAATCATGTCCATATAAATTTTATGCCCTTAATCAGGACTTTTTGCTTTTCCTCTCTCCAAAATGACCTTTTAAACATGCTTTATAGCTCTACTTTACTCACAGTTGTTTCTAAAACTTCTAGTTAGTTGACTCCAAAAATCTTCTATGGTATAATCAGAGACCAGGCATTGTTGTGTCTCTTCTTCGCCACACCTTCCTCTAGTCGGGTGCTTGTTCTCTTCTCCCAGAACTTCTATTGGATTAAGCCATTGGTTTGTTACGTTAAATATTTTGTGTGACATTTCTGCTTTGTCCTAGTTTTTCTTCCGCCTGTTCTTTTTTTTTTTTTTTTTTTTAAATGCACACCTTTTCTTTTTAATGCCCATATCCTCATTTCTATGTCTTACATTTAGGGCTTTGACATCTCTCTTTGTAAAATATTTCCCCAATTTCTTTTTTCAAAGTTTTTATTTCCTGGCTGTTATTTTCCAAATCTGTTGTGTTTTTTATTGTGTCCTTTTTGTATCTCTCCTATTTTATCTTTTGAAAATCATCCTTCATCAAGCCTTTTTACATCTTTCAGTCTGGGCTGCTGTATTCTGAATCTTGCTTCCCAGTGGTAATAATCTTGTTTTCTTAAAACAAACCTTAAAATAAACTCATTCTGCATTGTTCTTTTCCAGGCCCTTTGATTTCAGGAAACTGAATTGTGCCCATTACCGGTATTTTGTTTTTTCATTATGTTTCTCAATTACAATTTGTCCTCCAAAGCAACTTTGAAAATTTTATCTTTGTTTTACCTTTTCCATCTCCTGTGTTGCTGCTAACAATCAAGTTCATTTTCAGTTGGACCCATTCCATAGCCCATCCTCTTTTCTTTCATTTCATTTTCATTTCAATATGCTTCCCAAGGTAGCAATACATTGTTAGAGGTTCTCAAATGTTAGTGGACCTATTTTTCCCTCCCTTCCTATTTTTTCATTATTAGAGAATTTGTGGCTATACATAACAATCATGCATAAAATACAGGATTCCCATACACCACCTCACCACCAACACTTTGCATTGGTGTGGAACATTTGTTAGAATTGATGACAGTCATTTTTATAATTATACTGTTGATTAAGGTCCATGGTTTAACTTAGGGTTCACTGTGTAGTGTAGTTCATAGATTTTTTAAAAATTTTATTCTGGTATCATATATATAAAATCTAACATTTCTCCTTTTAATCATATTCAGATATATATTTCAGTGGTGTTAATTGCATTCAGAATGTTGGCTACCATCTCTACCATCCATTGCTAAAACATTTCCGTTACTGCAATAGGAACCCATTTTAAGCCTTAATTTTCCATTCTCTATCCCCACCCCGTCCCTGGTAACCTATATTCTAGATTCTGACTCTGAGATTACTTATACTAATTGCTTCAAAACAGTGACATCAAACAATGTTGTCTTTCTGTCTGGCTTATTTCACTCATCATGATGTTTTCCAAGGTCATCCATGTTGTCGCTTGTGTCAGGACTTCATTACTTTTTACAGCTGAATAGTATTTCATTGTATGTATATACCACATTTTATTTATCCATTCATCAGTTGATGGACACTTGGGTTGTGTCCATCTTTGGGCAATTGTGAATAATGCCGCTATGAACATCAGTGTGCAAATATTTGTTTGAGTCCCTGCTTTCAATTATTTTGGGTATATACCTGGTAGCTGGGTCATATGGAAGTTCTGTACTTAACTTTCTGAGGAACCACCAAACTGTCCTCCCCAGCAATTGCACCATTTTACATAGTCACTAGCAATGAATGAGCATTCCTATTTCTCCTCATCCTCTCCAACACATGTTACTTTCCATTAAAAAAAAAAAATAGCAGCTATTCTGGCAAGCAGATGTGGCTCAAGTGATTGGGCTCCTGTCTATCATATGGAATGCCCCAAGTTTAATTCCTGTGGCCTACTGGTGAAGGCAAGCTCACCTGCACTGTGGAGAGCTGGCAGCCTGTGCCGTGGAGAGCTGGTGCAGCAAGATTACGCTACAAAACAACAAAGGGAGACACAGAGGAAAGACAGAGAGATGCAGCAGACCAGGGAGATGAGGTGGCTCAAGCAGTTGAGGGCCTCTCTCCCATACCAGAGGTCCCGGGAGCAGTTCCCGGTGCCTCCTAAAGAGAAAGACGAGAAGACAAGACAAGTAGACAAGGAAAGAACACACAGTGAATGGACACAGAGAGCAGGCAGCAAATGCAAACAACAAGGGCATGGTGGGGGGGTGGATAAAAAGAAAAAAAAAAGCACTAAAAAAATTAGCAGCCATTCTAATGGATATGAAATGATATATTATTGTGGTTTTCATTTGCATTTCCATGATAGTTAATGATGTTGATTGAGCATCTTTACATGTGCTTTCTGGTCATTTGTATTTCTTCTTTGGAGAGATGTTTGTTCAAGTCTTTTGCCCATTTTTTAATTGGTTTGTATGTATTTTTGATGTTAAGTTGAAGGCTTTCTTTATATATTCTTGATATTAATCTTTTTTTTGGATATGTAGTTTCTAGATATTTTCTCCCATTGTGTAGGTTGTTGTTTTACTTTCATGATAAAGTCCTTTGAGAAATAAGTTTTAAATTTTGATGAGATCCCATTTATCTATTTTTCTTGGTTGCTTGTGTTTTAGGTATAGATTCTAAGAAACCATTGCCTAATAAAAGTTCCGAAGATGCTTCCCTATGTTTTCTTCTAGAAGTTTGATACTTCTAGATCATATATTAATGTCTTTTGTACGTGGTTTGAGGTAAGGAGTGTCCACCTTTTTTTGGCAAATGAAGATCCAGTTTTCCCCAGCACATTTGTTAGAGAGACTATTCTTTCCCAGATGTGTGGTCTTTGCCACCTTGTTATAAATCAGTTGGCCATAAAAATCAGGGTTGATTTCTTGAGCTGTCAATTCTATTCCATTGGTCTTTATATCCATCCTAATGCCAGTACCATCCTGTTGTGATTACTATGGCTTTGTAATAAGTTTTAAGATTGGGAAGTGTGAATTCCTCCAACTTTCATTCTTCCCCTTCCATATAAATTTGCTGGTTGCCTTTTCTATTTATGGAAAGAAGATTGTTGGAATTTTTATTGGAATTGCATTAAACCTAAAATTGCTTTAGTTAGGATTGACATCTGTGATGGTTTGAAGTTGTATGGACCTCAGAAAAGTATAGTCTTAAAGTTAATCCTTTCCTGTGGGTGGACCCATTGTAAGTAGGATCTTTTGGGAAGTAGGATCTTAAATTAAGATGTGACCTCATTCAGGGTGGTTCTTAATCCTTTTACTGAAGTTGTTTATAAACAGAGGACTAAAAAGTCACAGACAGAAAAAAAGCCTCAGAGACAGAAGGAGAGGTCCATGGAGTAGCTCGAAGCTGAAGAGAGCCCCAAAGGATAGGGGAGAAATGAGTGGACAAGCATTTTGCCTAACCATGTGCTTGATTGCCCACAGCTGCGTTCTGAGAGAAAGCATCTTTAGCTGATGCCAACATGTGCCTGATCACCCACAACTGCAACTTGGTGTGACAACATCTCTTGATGATGCCTTGATTTGGATACTTTCATGGCCTCAGAACTGTAAGCTTTTAATCTAGTAAATACACATTATAAAAGCCAACACATTTCTGGTATATTGCATTGGCAGCCTTTAGAAACTAAAACATCTTAATGATATTTAATCTTCCAATCCATGAACATGGAATGTCCTTCACTCATTTATGTCTTCTTTGATTTTTTTTTTTTTTTTTTTAGCAATGTTTTGTAGTTTTCCGTGTACAAGTCCTTTACATCCTTGGTTAGATTTATTCCTAGATGTTTGATTCTTTTAGTTGCTTTTTTGAATGGAATTTTTTTCTTAATTTCTTCTTCTGATTGTTCATTGCATGTGTATAGGAACACTACTGACTTTGGGTTGTTGACCTTGTACATCAGCACTTTGCTGAATTCATTTATTAGCTCTAGGAGCTTTGTTTGTGGGTTTTTCAGGATTTCCTGTATATAGGATTGTGTCATCTGCAAACAGGGAAATTTTACTTCTTCCTTTCCAATATGGATGCCTTTTATCTATCTTGCCTAATTACTTTGGCATGAGCTCCCTATGTAATGTTGAATAACAGTGGTGACAGTGGGTATCATTGTCTTGTTCCTGATCTTAGAGGGAAAGCTTTCAGTCTTTCACCTTTGAGTATGATGATTGCTGTGGTTTTTTCATTTATGCCATTTATCATGTTGAGGAAGTTTCCTTCCATTCCCATTTTTATGTGTTTTTTAATCAAAAAAGCATGCTATATTTTCTCAAATGCCTGTTTTCCATCAGTTGAGATGATCAGGTGATTGTTTTCTTCTTTCTGTTAATGTGGTATACTACATTAATTGATTTTCTTATGTTGAACCAATCTTGCGTATCTGGGATAAATCCTCACTTGATCATGGTATATGATTCTTTTAATATGCGCTTGGATTAATTTTGCTACTATTTTCTTGAGCAAGTTTGCATCTATGTTCTTTTTTAGTTTGTTTGTTTTTTTAAAGATTTATTTATTTACTTCCTCCCTTCCCCATCCCTGCTTGCTGTCTGTGTCCTTTCGCTGGGTGATCTTCTGTGTATGTTTCCTGCCTTCTCTTCTCATCCTTCTCCTCCTGTCTTCACTGGGATACGATCCTAGGGACCTCCAATTTGGGAGACAGGAATTCCGCCAGCTGCGCCACCAGTTCCTGGTTTCCAGCACACTCGTCTTGCCTCTTTCCTGTGTCTCTTACTTGCTGCGTCATCATCTTGCTGCATGGCTGGGCGGGGGCCTGGCTCTCCGTGCTTGCGTCCGGCTGGTGGCTCGCCTGCATGCCTTCTATTTTTATTTTAACCGGGGAACAAACCCAGGTCCCTCCATATGGCAGACAGACGCCCAACCATTTGAGCCACATCCACCCCCTGCATCTATATTCTTAAGAGATATTGGGCTGTAATTTTCTTTTCTCATGGTATCTTTATCTAGCTTTGGTATGAGGGTGATGCTGGCTAGTAGAAAGAGTTAGAGAGTGTCCCCTCTTTGATTTTTTGAAGACTTTGAGCAGAATTGGAGTTAAGTCTTCTTGGAAAGGTTGGTAGAATTCCCCTGTGAAGCCATCTGGTCCTTGGCTTTTCTTATGTTGGGAGATTTTTGATGACTGGTTCAATCTCTTTACTAGTCATCAATTTGTTGAGATCTTCTATTTCTTCTTGAGTCAATGTAGGTAGTTTGTACATTTTTATGAATTTGTCTATTTCATCTAGGTTATCTAATTTATTGACATATGGTTGTTCATAGTATCCAGTTATAGTCCTTTTTTTATTTCAGCAGGATCAGTAGTAATATTCCCCTTTTCATTTCTGATTTTCATTATTTGTATCCTCTCTCCTTTTTTTTGCCCATCTAGCTAAAGTTTTTCAATGTTATTGGTATTTTCAAAGAGCCAATTGGTTTTGTTGATTCTCTCTTTTGTTTTTCTATTTCATTTATCTCTGCTCTAATCTTTGTTATTTTATTCCTTCTGCTCACTTTGGGTTTAATTTGCTCTTCTTTTTCTAGTTCTTCCAGTTCAGTGGTTAGGTCTATGATTTGAAGTCTTTCTTCTCTTTCAATGTAAGCATTTAGTGCTATAAGAATTACCCCTCACCACTGCCTTCACTGCTTCTATAACTTTTGGTATGTTGTATTTTTGTTTTCATTCTCCTAGAGATATTTTCTGACAATAAACCAAGTTTAAGTATATATTGTTTAAATTCTGCATATTTATGAATTTTCTCTTTCTCCCTTTGTTATTGATTTCTAGCTTCATTCTGTTGGTTCAAAGAATATACATTATGATTTCAATATTTTTTAATTTATTGAGACTTGTTTTATGCCCTAACATAGTCCTGTCCTGGTGAATGATTTATGTGCACTTGAGAAGAATGTGAATTCTATTTTCATTGAGCAGTGTTAGGTCTAGTTGGCTTAGTACATCATTCAAGTCTGTACTTCCTTATTGATCATCTGACTAGATCTTCTCTTCGTTATTGAGAGTGGTATGTTAAAGTCTTCTACTATTAGTGTAGTATTGTCAATTTCTCCCTTCAAATCTGTCAGTATTTGCTTCATATATTTTGGGGTTCTGATGTTAGGTACATATATATTTCTAATTGTTATATCTTCCTATTGAATTGCCCCCTTTATCAATATATAGTGGCCATCTTTGTTAATTGTAATGATATTTTTATTTTTTAAGTTAATTTTATTGATACATATTAATAAAGCATACAATCCATCCAAAATGTACAATCAATGATATTTGGTATAATCACATACTTGTGCTTTCATCACTTCAGTCATTATTAGGACATTTTCATTACTCAAATAATAATAATAATAAGCAAAAACAAACAAGAAAAATCTATCCCTTAATAATCACCTCTCAATCTCTCTATCCTTCCCCTGTTGTACATAGCTTCTATTCTGTTTCTGTCTCTCTAATTTATTGTATTTATATTTTGTATAGATGGATTCAAACAATATATAGTACCTTTCGTCTAGTTTCTTTTACTTAGTGTGGCAGTTTGAGATTATTTTATGAATCCCAAAAAGAGAAAGATTTTGTTTGAAAATCAATCTATTCCTCTGAGTGTGATACCCTTTTACTGCATTAAATTCAGCTGAGGGGTCTTTGATAAGATTACTTTGGGCTTTTGATTCAACTATGTCAGTGGGCATGATTCAGACTGAGTCCCTGCCCCTTGCTGGGTCTGATATAAACTGAACACTCACACAGGAGGAGAGAGTTCTGTCATTTTTGATCCTGCCATGTGACAGAAAGTAGAAGGTTCAAATGGCTGAGGCCCCAGGGAGAGATGAGCCATTTGCCTGATAGCTTATAGCTGACCTTGGGAAGAGAGCAAGACAGCCAAGATTGATATAGGAAGCCTTAAGAGACAAGTCCTATGCCAGCCTGCAGCTGAAATCAGGAAGAAAGCAGAGCAGCTGCACATGAGCGAAGCAGCCCAGAGGGGAAGGAGAAACCTGGGCAGAGATTGGCAGCCATCTTGCTTCATCCGTGGAAACACAGCAGGATCAACAGTAGCTGGCTTTGGTGAAAAAGCCTTGAGTTGGACTTTTTCACGGCCTGGAAACTGTAAGCTTTTACCCCCCAAAATACCCTTTATAAAATCCAACAGATTTCTGGTACTTTGCCTTGGCACCCCTTTGGCAAATTAATATACTTTTTTTTTTTTTTTACCCTTTAATAAAAAAAATATATTTCCCTTTTATTCTCTTCATAGAAGATCATTGATATGTTATATGCAGTACTGTCCATAGTTTGCTTTGATTGTATTTTGGCCTGATATTAACATCTTGTAACATTAACGTAAATTTATTCAGTTTAAAAGAAAAACAGTCATATATACATTCACTAGTTTGATCTATGTATCATGGGGTGTGTTTTTCTTCATGTTTATCTGGTTAGGTATTCTCTGAGCTTTTCGTATGTACATTTTCACATCTTTTGATAAGTTTGGGAAGTTCTCTGTCATTATTTCTTTGCCTATTCCTTCTGCCCCCTTTCTCTCTCTCTACTCCTTCTGGGACTCCCATAATGTGTACATGGTATACTTGATGGTATCTGTAGCAGTTTGGCAGTTTGATGTAATTATGAATTCCAAAAATAGATATTGGATTATGCTTGTAAACTCATCTGTTAATCTGGGTGTGATTAAGTTATGATTAGGGCATTGACTGGGCTGCATCAATAGGGCGTTGAGCACTGCCCCTTGGTGGGTGGGGTCTCAAAGATAAAAGACATGGCAAAGGACAGAGTTGGAGTTTTTGAGTTGGAGTTGTGATGCGGAGTCTTGTGCTGGAGCCCCGGGAAGTAGCATACAGAGGAGCTTGGTCATAAGGAAAGAGAGAAGGCCCTGAGAAGAGAAGCAAGGCATTTGCCTGATAGTCTACAGCTGGCCTTGTGGCACAAAGCAAGCCTGAGCCCATAGAGAGGCAAGCCCCGGGAAGAGAGGAACCCAAGAAGCCTGAACCCTGGCAAATGTTGGCAGCTGTCATGCTCCAACATGTGGCAACAGACTTTGGTGAAGAAAGAAACTTATGATTCATGGCCTAGTAACATAAGCTTCTACCCCAAATAAATACCCTTTATAAAGACCAACAGATTTCTGGTATTTTGCATCAGCACCCCTTTGGCTGACTAATACAGTGTCCCATGGCTGTTTTAGGCTATTTTCACTTTTAATATTTCTTTCTTATTTTTGCTCCTCAGCCTGGCTCATTTCAAGTGTCTTATCTTCAAGTTCACTGATTGTTTCTTCTGCCAGCCCCAATCTTCTCTTGCAACCTTCCTGGACAGTTTTCATTTCAGTTATTGTGGTCTTCAACTCCAGTAGTTCTGTTTGGTTCCTTTTTAAAATTTCTCTTTACTTAGACTCTCATATTGCTCATTGAGTGTTTTCCTGATATCCTTTAGTTCTTTCCTACTTCACCATCTTCCCTGGAAGTCCTCCTCTGTTTTTAGAATGGCCTACTTTTTTATTATCTCCATAGCTATGTCTGTATTACCATAAAGGTTCCACATGGTCTCCCTATTAAGAAAAACTAGATAAATTGTAGTTCTCAATCTTGAAACCTTTCCTGGCTGCACACACAAGGAGATACTTTCTTGAATTTATCTATGATTTCTTGAGTGGTATAGCATGTCTCTGCCTATCCCAGCTTTAACTTTTCTCTTCCATGAAATCAAATGTTCTTTACATGGAATCTAGTATGGTATGTATTGCATTTTGGGAAGGAATGGGTTACATGGCTACACATAGCCTCTGAAGCATTTGAAATGGTGTGCAAATATTTGTGCATTTCTCCTGAAGGAGGTTTATGGTTTCATGAAATTTTTAAGAGCATCCTGTCCCCTTTTACCCCCCCCCCCAAAAAAAAAAGAGGGTAGTAATTATCACTTTAAGGGAAAAGTACCTGGAAGGTAGTTATCCTTTTCCCTTTCTCAAGTTCTGATTGATGTTCATATTCTCTAATCCAAAAGCCAACCAGACTACTTTTTCTGAAACTATACCTTCATCTCAATGTCTGAAATAAATCATCAGATCAGGGTCTTCCTTCTGTTAAGTCATTCCTGAAGTGTGACATGTGTGGCACTGTGTTTTGCCTTTGCCAAATCAATGAAATTTTAAATAGTTTTCTTGTAAGTCCTGTATCCTTTTCTCAAAATATTATCCCCAAAAGAACCTAAATTTACTATTTGAAAATCATATCAATTCCCTCATTTCAGGGGTTGTAATTACTGCCTTGAATTCCTACAATCTGGTTAATAATCACTCTGCTTGTTGAACAGTTCATATATAGATCATTTCAAATGTTTTTCCTTCTGGGGTCCTTCTCCCCTTCCAGAAGCTGCATAAATGTTCTCTCCCCTCTTCCTTCTGCCCCCCTTGCCTTCTGCAACCCATATGGAAGGCAAAAGAGACAAGTTAAAAATGTTTTCCTACTTTCCCTTTTTGTCTTCTGCATTCCCCTGACAACTTTTTAAAGCTACATTACTTATTCCTGCCCCAGTTTTTTCAAATATTTTCTGTCTTTCCTCCTTCCAAAATTCCCACTTGAAGCTGACAACTGACACTCACCAAACTCCAGAACCAAAGAAAAAATGTTGAGATAATACATATCCAAGTTCATTCCTATCTCTGCTGCCCTTTATCTTGCTCCCTGTCCCCCCAAACCCACACCAAGTTTTCATCTCTTCTCTTTCTCCTCCCATTCCTTCCCCTTCTCTTCAAAATTCCTTCCTACCTCTTCTTCCCCCCATACACAGACCTTTCTCATTTCTATTTCCACTTTCTCTCCTTGCTCTGAAATTTTTCCATTCTCTTATCCCCCCACTGATAGCCTCTTTTGATTTACCTTCTTTTCAGTATGGTTCACTTACTTAAATGGGTGCATCCCTGTGAGGAATAGAGAGTAGATGTTATTATAAACTCTATCTTATAAAGATAAAACTGAAGCTTAGAGAGTTTAATTTATTCATCTAGCATAACACAACCAGTTACCATAAGAGATATAAGCCCAAACCCCCCTAGTCACTCTTAGCTTATTTAATGACCCTGACTCCCCCCACCCCCTTGGAATTAAAGAAGATAATGAATTGAGGCTATTAACTATTTTCTCAAGTCATACCAAGATATGTGTGCACCTTTATCAAAAAGATAAACTTCATATTTTTGCAAAAAGTAAAACATGCAATTCTTGCCAAGTTCCTTTTATCCAAAAGTTGTATGAGTTTATCATTTAGGGTTGCTTCTTAAAAAGAAAGGGAAGTTTTGACATATCTGGTATTAGTTAATTGAAGTAAGATTTGAAGTCATTACTAGGAATCATATTTGTTCTAGGAGAAGTTCTAAAAAAATGTATAGACTACCCAACCAAACAGATGCTGAATTGGAGACAAACCTGTGTTTACCCTGCAAAAAGTTGATGGAGATCCATATTTGTTCAGACATAGAAAGAAAAAGTCTTATGTGTGAAGGGATGGCTACATATGAGTAAAGTGTTAATTCCAAAATGATAAATATTTAAATGTTTATTATTCCTTTGAGTAGAGAATATAAGGATAGCAAAGTAACTCTTTTCCTGGTTCTTGGTGTCCAGAAATTTCTGTTTAGTTGTTTAATTCAAAAGAACCAAAAATTAATTCTGGCCTCAAGAAGGAGCATACCACTGATTTTGGTAGGTACCTATCAAATTGCTGCAAATTACACAGCTGATAAAGCGATGGAACCAAGATATGGGCCAAGGTCTCCAGTCCCAGATCTAATGCCCTTTTGATATATCACCACTCTTATTAATAATGTTAGCCCTTAAAATATTCCCTTTGGCAGGCTGGCTTTTGAATATTGACACCATCATGTTCAGAAAGGTGTGGCACATATAATTTCTAAATAAACTTGAGTTGCCTTAGAAACAATGTATTGAATACTTTCTAAAAATAAGTAGAGCTTCAAATACATATTTTAATGAAAAGTAAAGGAAATAATATAGTTCTTATAAATTATAGAGTCTCTTGATTAATTTTATTCACTCCAATTTAAGCTCTTTATCATTGAGTCCCTCAGTGGCCCGACACAGCCTCATCACAGTATGTCTGCAGAAATTTTTTTGTTGAATGGATAGATGGACATATATTCCCTCTTTATGCTGATTGTTAAGGAAGTGAAAAATGGTAAGCTTTATCATATTTTCACTTTTTTACAAATCATCTTTAACAGTTTGCCAGGTGTGGTGATTTAGAAGTGTATGTACACAAGAAAATCATGTTCTTAAACCTAATCTACTCCTGTGAGTGTAAACCTATTGTGAGTAGGTTTTCATGAGCTTACTTCAGTTAAGGTGTGGCCCAGGGTGGGTCTTAATCTTCTTACTGGAATCCTTTGAGAAAGGGATGAATACAGAGAGAGAGCCACAGAAGCAAGAAGCTGACAGCAAGATTACCCAGAAGAGAAGGGGGAGACCAGCAGATATCACCATGTATCTCACCATGTGACAGAGGAGTCCAGGACTGCTGGCAGCCAGTCTTTGGGGAGAAAGCATCATCTTGATGATGACTTGATTTGAAAATTTTCACCATCTCAAGCCTGTAAGCTTGTAAGCTAATAAATTCCCATTGTTAAAGCCAATGCATTTCACAGTATCTGCTTTCAGTAACTAAGAGAACTAAAACACCAGGTAACTTCCTATTGTGGAACTTTCTCTATTCTGAAGCTAATTGCAGTGCTGTTCAAAATCTGAGCATCACCAACTCCTTTCAAAAACCTGTCACTGTCAATGCATATGTTTTAAGAGAATCCATATGTTCCTTTTTTTCTTACCTTATCTTTTTTCAGTTATCTACTGTGCATTTCATGCATAGCTCTTGGTATTCATCTTACACTGTCATGACAAAGGATAATTAGTTTTTTTTGAGTTTAGATTTGGAGTCATAAGTCAAGGCATTTTCATTTGAGTGCCTTCCTGTATTCTCCTTCTTACTTATGCTTTGTTCAGAATTGTTCAGTAACATTTTTATAACCCAGTCATCAGCAGTAGTAAAAGGCAACACTAACAAATTCAGCTAGCTCTAAATGACCTCACCTCCCCCATTATATCAAAAGAAAAAAATCTTAGGATAGTTGCGATTAGTGCCTCTCAAGTTGTTGTCTTTATAGTGGAAAAGGAGGGCAGAGAGGAGGACAGGGGAAGGAGAAAGAGAAAAGGAAGGGAAAGTTTATTACCCCAGATTATAAAACATCTAAATTCATAGATATATCCCTGTCATAATATATGACAGTGGTCTTTAGCTGGTTTATAAAGTGGTAAGGAGAAGAACACTCATCCTTTTAAAAATAAATAAATGTTAAGGAAAACAATCTGAGATACTTTCAAATTAGAAGGTGATCTAGGGAGGACAATTTTGTGGGGTGTTTAAATAATCACTGAAAGTTTGCTGCCATATTGTAGCCATTCATTGACTAATAGCTGATGCTCGACTTACATGTCTCCCTCTGCTCTTAGATATAATTTATCTTAACATCAGGAGATACTCTGCCTGAGATGAGGAGAAACAAAATTATAATCTGTTTATCCCCCTATTAAATATCCATATTCTACATTTATTGTTTACTCTCCCAGGATACCAGAATATCCATCACTGATGGGGAAAATTATAATACATATAATTCCTATTGAATATCCATTTATTACCTACCCTAACCATACATCAGATTTTCATAATGGTTCATTTAAAGTTGCCTGGTAACTAAACACATGCCAGAGCCAGAGATGATGTGTGCTGGTAGAATAGTGAAACATAAGCATCTGTTAACATTGATTTAACTTCTAGTGTAACAGAAAAAGTTGACTAGTATAAAATTTTAGTTGATGTATGTAGCACTTGTCCACAAATGTTTTGAATTATCAAATATATGTAAGTAGTATTATACTTTACTTTTAAACATTAAAAATCCCATACTCAGAACTTTATCCTGAATAAAAAGTGGACTGCCATAAACATCTGGAGAGAACAGAAAATATCATGTCTCTAAGTTTAGTGATTCTTCTTCTATCTACAAATCATCTTTTAATAGATATTTTGGAATGATGATATTGAAAAAGAAGAATTGGGTAACTGAGGGAGAACAGCTAGGGAGAAAAAGCCTATCTCCCCACCCCCCCAAAAAAAAGCAGGTCAATAATTTATATTGTATTGTTATAAATACATTAGCAGCTTGCATGCCATTTCCCGGGGCTTTCCTCCAAACCCACCTATATCATGCCTTTTCTGATTTTTCTTTAGGGGTCTAAATGCTACCCCAAACTTCCCTTTCTAAAACACAGTAGAGCATCTTTTCCTAGAATGTAACCTAGGAAATGCTCTGAAGGGCAGGGGCAGCCGGACTGGGAGTCAAGTTCCTGGTAGAATAAGAGTGGTAGGTTCTGGCACAGTCTCTTTTCCCCCTTGGAAATATGCAATGCATAATAGAATATGAAGGGTTGTGCTGTAAAGAAAATTGTTTAACTTCATAAATCAAACCTAGTTTTTATATTTCTTTTTTTCTATCTTAACCCTTTTATTGTATGTCCTTTGTTTTATTTTAACCTTTTAAAAAATATATGTTTACTTCAGTTTCTAAGAACTAGTGTTCTCAACCTTGCACTAGAACTTTTAGCCTTCATCTTTATGGTCCTTCACCTCCTCCTCTTCACACCAGCCTGTACTCAGAGCCCCATGCTCTCATCTCATATTGCTACCTCTTCAAGATCTGCAACGCTCTTATCAGTGATGATGTAGCAGGTAATTAATGCTCCTTCTCCTTCCATGTAGTCAAAGGATGTACAGAGCTCTGTGCTCTCTTAGCCCTGTTTAATATAAGAGGAGGAAATATTAATAATCATGTAGTAGAATAGCAAGAAATCAGTTTGATACATTGACCAGTTTTGAAATATAGGCCAGAGTATTAAACATACTTTTGGGGAATAGTTAATTAACTTTTGTATATTTAAGAGAAAATGGGAGGTTTTTTTTTAACCCCAGTTCTGCATTCTAAAGGGGTTTTCATTGCACTCAGAAATATAATCCTGCTTAACCCTCTATTAAATACCCATTTTCTACATTTATTATTTACTCTCCCAGGATATCAGAATATATGGTTTTTATAGTTTTCTGACTTACAGAAAAACTAGGCATTGGGAATGTCTCTTTTATGCTCCTATAATGTAACCTCTTCCCATTAGATCAGGATTTTTGTGTTTTTTTCTAATTTTTTTAAAAGAAGCTTTAGATTACATAAATGTTACATAAAAAAATATAGGGGATTCCCATATGCCCTCCGCCTCCCCCTCCCACACTTTCCCACATTAACACCATCCTTCCTTAATGTAGTACATTTGCTAAAATCAATGAGCACATATTGAAGCATTGCTATTAACTGCAGACTATAGTTTACATTATAATTTTGTAGGTTGTGACAAAATATATAATGGCCTATATCCATTGTTGCAATGTCATGCAGGACAATTCCAATGTCCCAAAAATGCCCCCCATATTACACCTATTGTTCCTTTTCCCTCCCCTCAGAACTTCTGGTGGCCACTGCCTTTATATCAATGGTAAAAGTTCTTCCATTGCCAGAATAAAAATAAGTTTATAATAGAATAATAATAAGTCTACTTTAGTCCATTGTTCATTCCCCAATCTTGAGGATTTTGGGATGTTGATGCCGACTTTGTTTCTAGTTGAGAAGGGTCCTAGGTCCCATGGGGCAGATGGATGGAACTATCTTATAGCTTACAGTTGCAGAGACTCTCTGTTCCCTTATCATTTCCTTGTTACTTGTCCTGGGTGACTCCAATGAATTGGACAGTAGGTGTTGCAACTCTGCTGAGATTCAGGACTCAAATGGCACATGAACGGACCAAAAATTTAGGTCTCTGGGACATATATTTAACAAGTATAGTGCTAATTATAGGTTCAAAAAAAAGGGGCAGAAGAACCATGCGTAGGAAACTATAAATGAGTCTAAGTTTGTTACACTGGGGAGCATAAATTCCAGAGTAAGGCCCATTGACAGGATGCTGGATTCCTGAGCTTGTCTTTCCGGCTTATAGTGTCTGTATCTCTCTAGAGCCCTCAGGAGCTCCACTGTTTGAGGCACTGTTTAATGTGGCAATCAATGAGATCCTGCTGAGCGTAACCTCTGGAATGACCTCCCGACTCACTTTGAAATCTCTTAGCCATAAAAACTCATTTGTATTTACTATTTCCCCCTTTTGGTAAAGGTCTTTTTCCAAATGCATTGCTAGTTTGTGCTTGGTAATAATCCCTCTGTGCCAGGGAGGCTCATCCCTGGGAGTCATGTCCCACGCTGGGGGGAAGGTTGTACATTTATATAGTTTGGCTTAGAGAGAGGCCACACTTGAGCAACAAAGAGACTTTCAGGAGGTAATTCTTAGGCAATATATAATACTAGGCTAAGCTTCAATTTCACAAGAAAAGGTTCAAAAGTACAATCATCAATATCAAGAGCCTGGTGTAATGGTCTATCTTCCTTCACTAGGCACTGCCCTTGTACTCAGGGGATTCTTCCTGTTCTATTAGAGAATGTACCTTGTTTGTTCCATGGACCCCTTTGCCAGTCAGGTGAAAACCACAGACCCCTTACTAAGTCCATACTCTACTGTGTATTATAAAATAAATATATCACACCTGTACCACACATCATTCAAGCCCATTGACCCTTTGTTAAGAACCCCTGCCTTAGATTGAGCCCACCCCTAATGGTGCTGGATGATAAGCAGGTGGGAGTAGACCAGTCTTATCCTAAAATACGGGTGCGTCATGGGAATTCTAAATCCAGGGCCTTTTCCTTTCTTCACTTAGTTTTGCAGTCAGTCAGAGTGGGCCTAGGAATCCTGGAAAGAAACTGAGAGTGTGAAACGTTAAATTGAGAGTGTGAAATGCTAGCATTAGCAGTGTTTTCTGAAGAATATTGGTTGTTCCTCTCTGCCTCATTTCCTCATCAGCAAAAGAGAGATAATGAGTCTATTCAGTTACTTCTTTGTCATGACAGATAGTTATCAAGGTGTACCAATGTGTAAGGCATTGTGTATTTTGTCAAAGATACAAAAATTTACATGACATGGCTGTTACTGCACAATTTACAAGGATACTGTGGAGAAGAACAGACGTGTAAAAGCACATTGGAGAAAGTTAAAATTGTTTTACAAATATAAGCCATTTGTTTATTATTTCATTTTGGATAAACTAATAATTGTGGCCTTTCTCATAGAGTCCATTTCAATCCATTTTTGGGATCCACAAAAAAGGAAACTATTTCAGATAAGGTTTTGAAATGCCCTAGGGTTTTGATGTTTTTTCCTTCCTATTTTAGACTCTAATATATTACAACTTTTGGTGGTCTGTATGTTGTGGCGGAAGCATGTAACTTTAGTTTCATCAGGAAATATAATAAAGACAAAATTTAAAATTTTGAAAATCCCAGTTTTATATGAGATGAAATTGATGTTCGTATGCTATATTGTACAACCTTAGAATTCTGAGACTTTGTACATGCTACACAACAAAATGAATGAGTGAATGAATGAACAAAAGTTTAAATAAGAAGAAGTGCATCATATTTTTAAAGTAGGTTGTTTTTGTAGCTTACAGTCCATAAAGTTATTCTTAGGAGCACTAAAAGGCATTATTCCTGCAACAGGTATGTTTACATTTGCTAACAAAAATCAGGATTGTTGACCTTAAAAATAGTAAACAATCCTTCAGTATTATAATCTGATCTCCTTTAGTAATATATTTTCAACATGGTTGCTAATGTTCACTTTGTGTGTTTCATGTTCATGTTACAGGTGTTCCCACTCATGAGATTAAAATGTTCAGAGAGGTGCAAGTCAAGAAAATCTTTCAGCTGAAAATTATATAATAGAGAATTTAGCTACAATTAAAGTAACTGCACTTCATTTGCTATTTTTTAATAAACTCAGACTATTTGATATTTAATAAACTTAGAGATCACATCTTAGCAGAAATATCTTGAGGCATTGCAAATTAATTTCATTAGTTCAGTTTCTAAAAGGTAAATGTTTTGCTACAGTTTGCTCAAAAACCAGCTTAAATCATGTTGTTTGGATGACTATCAAGTGAACAAATTGAATTTAGCATTTTGCAACATTGTTTTTCCTATAAAATCTAGCCAAAAATCCATGCAGAAAATTTACTTTTCAAAGACCTTTTAAGAGCCTTTTTATGCTATTTTAGTCAATTTTCCAATATAGCTGGTCTGTCTAGCCTAACAATGGACAGCCTTATGGGTATCTCTGTCCTCTAGTAGTTCAACACAGAAAATCAGTGACTTGTAAAAGAGTCATTCAATCAAGGCCAGACGTTGGAATCGTCCATCTTGCTTCATAAGAAATTACAGCCCAAATAACTTGCTCTGAAAAAGCTTTAGAATACAAATTGATGCTTGAAACACCCTTAAAATCCCATATGATGAACTGAGCCATGTAGATCCTATGGACATAGCTGTTGCGTACAATTTGCTGACTTGAGTGTTTGTGAGAGGACTGATAGATTGACGTGGCCCTTTATGCAGGGGGGATCTGTTCTTGTGGGAAAATGGAACTCAAATTGGTGAGGTCCTTGCTATTGAGTTTTAATTTGAATCACTCTGGGAACCACAGGGTCCTTATCCATTTCGACCTTCTTGTTTACATAAAGGAAACAGCTTCAAAGGGCTAGTGCTCTCATATTCGTACTGGCCTCATCACGCAGTGTTATAGCTCTGATGTTCTTGTTCCCAATTTACTGCCAGAGAAGTACCCAGGTACCATAGTGATAAAGTGCCATTGAAATACATAGGCAATCAGGCACTGAACTAGACTTTCTTTTCTTTTCTGAACAGACAAAAGCATTCACAGAAGCAGTTGAAGTAAGAGGACACTTACCATTTACTTTGAGAACAGCAACGATAGGACAAAGATTCCATTTAATTCATAACTTCACCTGGGTATTGACTATTTCCAGGGAACTGCAAGTATCCAGAACCCTAATTGACCTCTGCCCATATAGAACACAGACCTCTCTTTTCCTGTTTTTAAATTGGTAGATATAAAAAAGGGAAATCATTTGCTCCTGAGCTGACTTCAGGTCTGTGATAGAATTGGGACCAGAACTCGTGAACCTCAAGGTGACACCACTGTGTACTGTATGTCTTTTTACAGGTAATGATCCTGACTTTTGTCACTTGCCTGTCATAGAGGGCACAAAGCCATGCAGTCTGGCAACTGACTACATAGAATGTATATATTTTTAAAGACTTTTAAATATTGATGCATACACTTCATTTTAAATGTTGCCAGCTTTGCCATTCACAACTATGACCCAAATTCCTCCTGCAAACATTTTAATTGAATCCAATTACTTTACTTTCTGCTGTTACATAAGAATGTAGAACACTCATTGCTGTGACAGTAATCACATAAAATTTGACTTCTTGTACCTTTCCTCTTTGAGCTTTCAGCTTCTCTCTCTCTCCACATTTATTTCATTTTTCATTCTACTTTCTCATACTTTAGTATTATGTTTTATATTCTTTGATTTTTATATTGGTCTTTTCTTTATCCTCATCTCCCTAAATTTTTAATAGGTAACATCTGGTCATTTTTCTCCTTTAACAGATTTATTGAGATATATATGACATAAACAACCTGCACACGTTTAAAATCTATAATTTATGTTTTGATGAAACCATTTGATGGCTTCATTTGATGAACTCATGAAACCACTTAAGATAGTGAGTATATCTATGATTCTTTGAAATCCATACCTCCCTCTATCTTCCAGCTCTTGCAGCCCCAGCAACCACTGATCTGCTTTCTGCCTCTACAGAAAAGTTTGCGGTTGCTATAATTTTATATAAATGGAATAATAGAATATGTACTCTTTTTGTCTGACTCCTTCCACTCAGCATAATTATTTTCAGAATCATCCATCTTGTGTGTATCAATAGTTCATTTCTTTTTATTGCAGATTAGTATTCTATTGTATGGCTGTGCAACAACATGTTTATCCATTTCTCTATTGATGGATATTTGGGTTGATTTCAGTTTTTGGTTTTAACAAAGCCGCTATGAATATTTGTGTGCAAGTCTTTCAATGGACATGTATTTCCCTTTCTCAGGTAAATACTTAGGAGTAGATTAAAGGTTAGGTATAAATTAACTTTTTAAGAAATTTCCAAAATCTCCCAAAGTGGTTGTACCATCTTACATTCCTGCTACCAGTGTGACTCCAATTCCTCTATATCTTTGCCAACACCTTAATTTCAGCCATTCAAATAAATGTGTACTGGTATCTCATTGTGTTTGAGATAACGACTAATGATGTATAGAGTATCTTTTCACATGCTTATTTGCTGTCCTTATATTTTCTTTGGTGATATATCTATTAAATTTTTTGCCCATGTTTTTGTTGAGTGTTTTCTTATTGTTGAGTTTTGAGATCTTAATATGTTCTGGATTCAAGTTCTTCATCAGCTCTATGTATTGCAAATATTTTCTCTCATACTGTGACTTTTTCCTAGTCTTAATAGTAGAAGAAAAGTAGAAAAGTGTAGAAGTTTTTAATGATTGAGGAGTCCTGTTTAGTAGTTTGTTCTTCTGTAGATCATGCTTTGGATGTCACAAAGATTTTCTTCTAACTTTCTTTCAAGAGATTTTGTAAGTTTAAGGTTTTATTTAGGTCTATGCTCAATTTTGAGTTCATTTTTATTATAGTGTAAGGTATGTCTGAAAGTACATAATGTGCATATGGATATCCATTTGTTCCAGCACAGCTTGTTGGAAAAAAAACTATCCATTCTCCTTTGAATTGTCTTTGTACCTTGGCCAAAAATCAATTGTCCATAAAAGTATGGGTCTATTTCTGGGCTCTCTATTCTGTTCCATTGACCTATTCATCTATCTTTATACCAATTCCACACTGTATTTGTTACTACAGTTTTATAAAAAATAATCCTGAAATCAGTTAGTGTTATCTCTCCTACTTTGTTCCTTTTTTTTAAAAAAATTATCTGTTTATTCCTGCCCCTTGTTGTTTGTTCTCACTGGCTGCTCTCTGTGTCTGTTCGTTGTCTGCTTGTCTTCTTTTAGAAGGCACCAGGGACTGAACCTGGGACCTTCCATGTGGGAAGGAGGTGCCCAAACACTTGAGCCACATCTGCCCCCTGCTTGTTGTGTCTCTTATCGTGTCTTCTCATTGTGTATTCTCGTTGTGTCATTTCGTCGCATCAGCTCGCTGTACCAGCCTATCACATCAGCTTACTGTCTTGCTTGTCTTCTTTAGGAGGCAGTCAGAACTGAACCCGGCACCTCCCATGTGGTAGGCGGGTGCCCAACTGCTTGAGCCACTTCTGCTCCTCCTTTGTTCCTTTTTGAAGTTGTTTCTGCAATTCTAGATCCTTTGCATTTCCATATGACTTTTAAAATCAGCTTTTCAATTTCTGCAAAGAAACCTGTTATGATTTTGATTGGGATTCTTTTGAGTCTATAGATCAATTTGGGGCTACTTAACATTGTTAAAATACTGAGTCTTCCAATCCATGAACAAGCATCAAATAATATGAAATGCTTAGGTATAAATCTGGCAAAATTTGTATAAGATATGTATATTGAAAACTATAAATCTTTGCTGAGAGAAAGACCAAAATATAGAGTGATATACCTTACTTACCTGAAAATTTTAAAATTTTACTGTGCTTTCTTCACTTCGTATTTTTTTCTTTCTCTCATACAGTCCAGTTTCAATGAAATTAATATATATGAACTTTAAAGGTATGCTGCTATTCACCTCTAGCTTCAATTAGTAGTAATGAAAGAAAGATTGATTGAATGTTTGGAAAAGTAGTGTTATAAATAAATTATTCATGGATTCATTAGCTGCTCTATGTATTATCCAAGCACTGTGTTGTTCCCCTTCTTCCATTTTCCTATTTACCTTTTGGCACTTTCACTTCTCATTAAGCATCTTAAGTGGGATAGGAATGGAGAGAAGAAATGAGACTAAATTCACAATTTTTTTCCCTTTTTATTAAAAGCCCTTATGGAAAAAGAGATTGAATGCTGTGTTTGGTGATTTCACTTATCCTTCTTTTCCCCACTTTGTGTCCCTGATTATCATAGATGAATGAAGATTGCCAATAATTGGAAAGAACAGATATGTACATTTAAATATCAAATGCTGCTTTCTAAATCTGTTCATGTGTTTTATCAGTGACTGCTCAGAACATATGTGAAATGCATTTCTCAAGAGGGAAGCCTATCTTTTTGAAGGAGAATTTATCATTATGGTAAAGACTTAGAATTCTGAAATTGGTTAAGTTATCTGAAAGAATTAGCTTGGTAACCATTGAGATTAAAACAGGCTATTATAGAGAACCCTCATGAACTTTTGTCATTCATCCTTCAGATTAATTCTTATGAAAATTTTCTTTTGGCTCTCATCAAAGACTTGATATGAGTTATAGCTGAGGTATTATTTGCACATGACTGTGTGCAAAATTGCGTGGTATAATAAACTGACTTATACAAGAGTATTTTCAATAAGTAGTAATTAAAACTATGTTACCCTGGGTAAAATAAAGAAAGGAAATACCTATGGTAATGCAATATCCCTAATTATCTTAATTATATTCACTTGATTATTAATTTGCAAAATTAGGCAATTTGCAAGAGACTCTCAGTTATTAGTACCAATATATAAGGTTCCCATGTAACTTAAATTAGAAAAACTTACTTGTATAGTACAAAATATGAAGGATTTTTTTCTCAACAGGTGGTATGAGATTATTGATTCTCTAGGAGGAAATGTTGTGAACAAGAGCAACAAGCAAAGAAATCGAACCCAGAAATTATCAAGGAAATTTGTATTTGTCTTTGAGAAACAGATATATAAAAAGCAAACCAGAAAAGGAGAAGAAATAGTTAAAGAGTACCAAGACAGCCTAAATGTATTCAAATAAGCAAGGTCTGTGATGGGCATCATATGACATTTAGGAAATTTGCAAATGTCATTACAGAATCAGTTGCTATCAGTTTGAAAAATCACAGTTGACAGGAAAATTTTGCCTGTAATCTTTAGGAAATGTATCCTCTGAGAAAAAGGAAATAGTAAAGGGTAATTCCTCCAATATTTACTGAAAGCCTACTGTGTGCTAATTCCTGGAACACAAAGATGAAAAGTTAAGGCCCTGATCTCAAGGAATTTATATATGTTCATATTAGGAAAAAATCACCGGACTTCCAGCTATGCTAAAGGAGGCAGTTGGCAAATTATCTCCCTGTAAAAGCAATTATAAAGCTGGACAAAAATTGACAAAACACAACCATTTCAATGATTTGGAATCGACCAAAAGCATATAATAATCTAAGAAGCTTTACGCTTGGAAAGCTGCCGAACTTTGATCTATCATCAGAGGATGGAATCTTTACTAGCTCAAGATGTTTGAATATAACCTCATTCCAGTCATTGGCTGACCATTAAACTATGTAGTCACAAGGGTGACTTTTTAAGCTAGGCTTACAAATTAAAACAAGAATTAAAAAACTTGGGCAGGGACATGAGCAGACATACTCCATGGGGAGACAGATGTCACAGATTTGGCCCAGGCAAGCTACTGAATAAACAAACAGCTAAACAACAACAGAAAGCAACAACAGCAACCTTCAGAGGGAAAACTTAGAATGTTAAAGTGCCTATAATATTATAAAAAATGTCCGGTTTTCAACAAAAAGTTAGAAGACATGCAAAGAAGCAGGAAAGTGTGACTAAAGAAAAAAACAGTCAATAGAAATTGTCTCTGAGTATCTCCAGGTGTTAGATTTAGTAGAAAAAGATCTCAAAGCAGCTATCAGAAATATGCTCAAAGAACTAAATGAACCCATGTTTAAGAATTAAAGGAAATTATGACAACATGAATCAACAAGTAATTAATCTCAAAAAAGAAATATAAATTATAAAAAGGAATCAAATGGAAATTCTGGACTTGAAAATACAGGGACTGAAATTTTAAAAACATCACTAAAGAGGCTCAACAGCAGATTTGAGATGACAGAAGACAGAAGTAGTGAACTTGAGGACTAATCAATAGAAATGATCTAATCTGAAGACAGAGAAAAAGATTCAGGAAAAATGAGCAGAAAATTGGACACCTGTGTGACAACACCAAGCATACCAACATACATAGGAGCTCTAGAAGGAGAGCAGAGACAAAAGGGAGCAGAAAAAAAGCCAACATAACTGTATAGATCCAAGAAAGTCTATGAACTCTAACTAGGATAAACACAAAACTATCCACACCTAGACACATCATAGTCAAATGGCTGAAAGCCAAAGAAAAAGAGAAAATCTTGAGAACATCTTAAGACAGCTCATGACATAGAATTGAAACCATTAATGTTTGACTTCTCTTTTGAAACAGTGGTGCCAGAAAACTATTGACTGGCATATCCAAAGTACAAAGGATAAAAAAATCAACCACAATAATTCCATATCCAACAAAACTAGCCTTTGAAAAAAGAAGGTGAAATAAAGATATCTTGAAATTAACAAAAACGAAGTGAATTCATTGCTAGCAGACCTTCTTACAAGAACACCAAAGGAAGTCTTTCAGACTGAAAGGATGTGACATGAATCAATAACTCAAATTCACAGAAAGAAATGAACACCAGAAATGGTAAGTATATAAGTTAATTTAAAAGTCTCTATAAATGTATTTTTTAATTTCTTCTCATAACTTCAAAATACATACGATTCTATAAAACAATAATTTTAATGCTGTTTTGTTGTGTTTATATATTTCACTGCAATAAAATTATTCCTCTGCAGTTGATTGTGATAAGTTCAGATGCATATAGTAATCTCTAGAGCATCAATTAATAAAATAACTCTAAAAATCATTTTTAAAAAATCAACATAGGAATTAAAAAGGTATGTTGAAAATATTTGTTAATGCAAAAAATAGCACTGAAGATGCAATAGAAGAACAAAAAAGACAGGACCATTGTAATTAAATGTGAATACTCTATACACTTCAATCAAAAGAGAGAGATTGGAAAACTAGATAAAAAAGCAAGGTTCATCTATAAACTGTCTACTGAATAGCTTAATTTCAATCAATTAAAAAACATAAGATATTTGTGTATTACCATCCATGTCTTTGTAAAAATATTATACCTTACCAACATAATTTATTTTTAATATATATATGCCACATCCACAAAAAAGAATGATATAGGTATGGACAATATTGTTTTCAGTTCCATAATAATCTTTAAAATGTATGAATTTGACAAAAGTTTTCTCCTAAAGGATAATTATCAGTGGTGAGGTATCAACTTTGAAGAACCTGTCAAATTCAGCTCTAAACCATGTCACAGAACTTGTACTTAATTGGTGACCTAGACGAGGAACTCAGAATATGCTTACAAAATTTAAAGGTTTCAAATGAGGTGACATTTCTGATACTCTCAAAAGTAGAAGTAAAATTTAAAAAATGTTATTAAATATGAAAATAAGCCTATAGAAATTAGATGACATTCTGGCAAGACAAGTACAATGCAAAAACTCAGTACAATAAGAATATGATGAATCAAGACTGACTAAGCATATGTTGAACATAAAAAGAGTTCAAAATCATGGATGAACTCACCATGAATGTAGGATTGCGTAAAATGCTAATATGATGCAAGGATTTATTAAAAGAAGGTGGTGTCCAAATTTTAAGAAGGAATCCCTTTATTAATGTTGTATTGTTGGTAACTTGTTCCTTCATATGTTGCATCCACTTTATTTTCTACTATACCTTTAAAAAATATAGAAACTAAAAGAATGTAGAGAGAAGAATGACTGATATGAAGACACAATGAATGGAAACCAGGGTCCTTCATAAAGACAAATAAAAAGAATTTGGAAAACTTTTCCCAAAATAGAAAAGGTTTAAAGATGGCAGCATTATTGAAAGAAGCTAGGTCAGGAATCAATAGCTCCTATTTCTAGATCAAGTTCTTCTTTGCTTAGATAAGTTAAATGGTAGTGGTGGTGATGATGGCAATACTGATATTTCTAAAATTGCCACTAACATTTATAGAGGGCTAATGCTTGCCCTTTACATGGATTACTTTAACCTTCAAAACAATGCTATGAGATGTAATTCTCAAATTAGCACCATTTTTCAGATTAGGAAACTGAATCTCATTTTCCACAGGTGAAAAACTGGGCCAATATCCTCCTTGCTGTTTCAGGTAGAAACATGAAAATGCTTTGCAACAGTCTAGCTGCCAAGGGTTGGTTTGTTTTTTGAAAAATGTAGAAATTATATAGAAGATGTTTCCTGATTATTACAGACTAAGTAAAGGAAAATTGGCTCCAGAGCAAGACAATTGACTTTTTTCTAACATGATTAAGCCAACAAGAGATTTTTGAATACCTGCTATATGCTTAACATGGCTTTAGATGACATGATAGGATATACAAAGAGAAAAAGAAGAATCAAACATATTTAATGCCCTAATAATTATAACTAACACTTATTGCGCACTTAATCCTCACAACAACCCTCTGTAGAAGATACTATTATCCTCCTTTTATAGATGAAGAAACAGAAGCCAGTTGGTGGCAGAACTGGGATTCAAACTTGGGCACTCTGGCTTGTCACTGTAGCTGGAGAGACAAAACATACAGATAGGCAGAGTACAGTGTTAACTAGTCAAGAAAAAAGGAGAAGTCAAAGTGAACCAGTCTGGGCAAGTCGCTTCCACATACTTAAAGAAATGGGTTGACTAGCCAGAAAATGGTTAGGAATATGTTATAAGTAGGTTGTACAAGAATGAGGAGAGCATGTTTGGAGTAAATCATTCATTCATTCATTCATTAATGCATTCAATGAGTATTTATTAAGGCCTTCCTGTAAGGTCAGGCTCTGTGCTGACAATGCCGACTGGAAAGTGCTATAGCAGAGGAATTGAGGGAGGGCCAGCTGTGGCAGAGAGTAAGTTAAGGTTCACAGAGAAGCCTCATTATTCCTCAGTCTTAATGAAAAAGTAAGAATGAACCAATCAGAGAAGAGGCCACAGGGGGAAATGTGGAATGAGCACATGAGAATTATCATGTGGTTCAGAGTTACAGAGGTGTCACCACTAAAGGTAGTTGTGGGGGGATTTTAATTAGGGGCTTAAAGATGGGAAGGTACGTTGAGATCGGATAAGTCTTGTGTACTGTGGTTTTTTTCTTTGGCAGGGGGGACAGTGAAGATCCTTCAAGGACACCAACCTGTTCAGGCATGCTTTGATGACTAGTGGGGTAAAGTTGTGCTATATGTAAAGAGATCTTTAATGATAGATGGAAGTTTATAAACTTGAGGTGACAGATAGTGAGGAACCATGTGGCATGATTAAACTCATATAGTTAAATTCAGCAATTGAGCCTGAGGTGATGGAATATTGGCATGTGGGAGTGGGAATAGAGAGGACGTGATGAATCTGACAGAAATGCTGAAGAAATATTGCCAGGTATCAGAGACTGGTTAGATTCAAGAAATAAAAGAAAGGGAGAAGTCAGATGATCTCATGTTTTCAAACCTAGGAGACTTGGAGACCTGTGGCACCAAAGATAGAAATAAAAAAAAAAAAAAAACTGCCACAAGAAATTGATTTAGGTAGGAGAAAGTAAACTTTTTATTTTAGTGTTTGAGAGATAAACAAATGCCATTTTGGATGGATTGTAAAGCCTTTTTATAGTAGGCCTCAGTCCACAAAGGAACTGTGGCAGCTAATTCTCAAAGTTTTAATAATTGTGGGTTTTTATAAAGAGACCAGATAAAAATCTAACCAGGATAAACATTAATCTATCTGAAATAGAGCCTGGACCATACGGCCTCATAAGATTCCATGCATGCATGTGTACATTCTTCAAACATTTATCAGGAACCTCTAGACAGTATTGCACTGGGGATAGGGGCACAGCTTAATAAACAGCACAGCATGTGCTCTAAGGTCAGGCAGAACTTAGGTCACATCCAGCTCCTGCACTGGAGAACTGTGTGAACTTAGCAAAGTACCCTCTCTGACCCTGACATTCCCCTGATGTGAAACAGAGATACACTAGCAAGGTAATGGGAATTAAGTGGGCTGATGCAAGGAGAGCCCTTAGTCCAGTGCCGGGCACACAGAAGTGATCAGTGAGTGTTAAATGCTAAATGCAGCTGTTACTGTCTACCATCACCCCCAAATGTCCGTCATCCCTGTTGTTACATTGTCCCCATCATGCCCACTGCCACTGTCATCACTGTCATCCTCATGGTCACTGTCATCCCATTGTCCCTGTTGTCCTCCCTATCATCTCCATTGTTAGCGTCATCACTGTCATCTTGTCATCCCACCATTTTCAGTCTCCATGGAAGATATACTGGAAGGTGATAGGCACCTCCTTTGTTGCTCCAAATCAGTGTTTCTTTGAATAAATCCTGAATATTGACATTTAAGGAGCAAATCTGGGCACAAAAACAGTCCCTGAATGATTGTTGTTAGTTTAAGTCACTGCACCATTCTCTTTTCCTTCTTTTAATAACAGATAGTTGGTCATCATTTAAAACAATTGATGCAAAAATATAATTTTCTTTAATTATTCTTGTTTTAGATTAATCCAAGAATTGGGGTTTCATTTATAATACAGCAGTTTAACTGCTCAGAAAAAAAGTCATACTATTATTGCTTTCTTAACTTTTGTGACAAAGGAGCGTAGCATAAAGCATTTCCAAAGACATATTCCCTTGTTCACAAATAGATATAATTAAATTTGAATTCATCAAGTCTTGCTTACTTCAGGAATGACATTGCCTTTTGCTTGTTAACCATACTTGGGGTTTTTGTTTTATCATCATCAGTTTTCTGGCAAGCAAAATAGATTCCTGCTCCCCTCTTATCCACTTCTCAGCCCCATTTATGCTGTTTTTGTGTGTGTGTGTGTTTGTTTTTGTATCTTTTATATGCCATTTTTTAAAAAAGAGATAATGGAAAGAATTTGACCATCTTTCTATTATTTCTAAATACCCTCATCTCTGGGAAGCAGACTCATGTTGAAAATGTGTCTTATATAAACACCAGTTTAGGGAAGTGGTTTATATTTCATCCAGGCTTCTGCTTTGAAATATTACAAGATTGGGGCTTTGATGAATTTTACTTAAGATAAAGGAATGTTACTTTTCAGTATGTCATATACTCAGTTGCTCTGTGCTGGGGGCAGAGAGAGCTTATTTTATGATCTCCTTAGTGCTATGCATTCCATGAGGTTAAGGGGGGTTCACAGTAGATGATGAAACTGCTCTTCTGTGAACTGTTGTACCCATCTATGATGAGATCAGTCAGACATTGAGATAAGTACTTAGAAACTTTTGTAGTAATTTGACATTGCTGGGACATCCAAGCACAAGGACATGATTTTGTATTTAACAAAAGTCTTGGTCTTCAATTGGTTGGAAATTAAAAACAAAAAACAAACAAACAAAAAAACAGCAACACTCAAAAGAGAACAACCCTGGTCCTTCACAATGGTTTACAGAACACGAGTTCTGTGGGATGATAATAATAAGTATTCCATTAAAAGTACAACCCACCCTTAGAAAAGTTTGGAAAGTACTGGGATAAAATAAGTCACTTAAGTTCGAGGTACCAGGGATTGAACCCAGGACCTTGCACGTGCAAGGAAGGTGCTCTAACACTGAGCCACACCTGCTCCCCTCACTTAAGTTCTTGACTTCAGGAATCCTTGGGGACTGAATTGTGAACCTCCAGAAGAAAGTAGGGTAACCAGAGTCCCCAAATTATACCAGTCCCTGGATTTGTAGAGCATCTCCAATGAGGAATGTTCTGTGGAAGACACTTTTAGAAAGAAAGTTAGTATTCCATAGTGATTTCAAACTTTTCAGTTACTTCTTATTTAGCTTTAATACAGTACTAAAATTTTTCAAACTTGATTTTGTCCTTATTTTTCAATTTTTTGAAGATGACCAACAATGTTGCCGTTTTTCTCATTTCATGATTTTTTTTTAGTTTATTAAAAAACAAAACAAAACATGAATCAAGTAGTCAGGAAGAGACACAGTCCACACCCTTGAAAGCGTGTTTTTCCTCCTATTTCTGCATCATCACAGAGAATATGGAGCAATCTCTGCAGTTTATGTGAGGGATGACTTGAAAAGAATTGTGTTGGAAAATACTTCTTGCCATAATAAATGAGATCGGGACTGAAAGGACATTGGAATGAGTCCAATATGAAAAAGTTTTTTAGTGCTACTCATAGAAAGCAGAGGAAAAAAGAAAGGGTCACTGAAGGTCTACAAATCACTGAAAAGGACTTAAAGAAAGAAACTGAAAGAGTAGTCCTTGAAATGCTAGCAGATGTCAGGGTTCTGAAGCCAAGGTTTAGTCCCAGGAACATCTTATAGGAAGGAGAGTGTTTTACTTCTTAGTTGATTGGTCCCCTTATTTAACCAACACACTCTCAGTTCCAGATTCCTTTTGCTTGAGTCCAGTAACACTCAAGCAGCCCTGTGGGCCATCACTTTTAGACAGAGGTGCTAAGAAAGCACAGAGCAGGTAAAAATCCCCGTGAAATTGGGCAGGCTCTACGAATATGCCAGTCTGGCTTCATGTTTGGAAGAGCCACAATGGAATGCCAGTCTCTTCTCTCTGTGTGCCTAAGCCTGCTGTCTTCCTCATCATAGCCAGCCTTGTCCTCCTGGGCCTCTGCCTCAATCTCACCATTGTCTCCTTCCCCTCTGCCTTCAAATATATGCAGCATCCCTCTAACTTGAAGGGGGCGGGGGGGAGCTGGCGACTCTACTCTCACTAGCTCCTTTGTATTTCCCCATTTCCAGTTTTTGCAAAACTTCTTGAACAAAGTTTCTCATTTCCTTGCCACTTCACCTCTCCTTAGTCCTAGGCATCTAGCTTTAATAATGACGACTGCAGCATCTACGGCTGACTTGACCAGCTGGTGCTTGGCGCTCAGCAACATCACTTCATTTAATCCTCACAGTAATCTTCAGGCTCAGGTAATCCTTTTGTGAACTTCATAGATGAGATGCTCAGGCTCAGATTAAGCCACTTGCTACACACAGCCACTATTCACGGGGCTGGGGTTACATGCAGGTCTGACTGACCTCAAAGTGCTCTCTTAACTAGCTATGTGTGTACTCAAAGTGCCAGGGAAATACTCTCATGGAAACTACCCTACTAGGAGAGGTGTTGCTATAGTTCATCTAATGCACTTGCTCTTTCCTGAGAACAGCACCATCCTCCTAGGGGTCATTTGCAAATTTGTGAGAGCATGTGGTTACCCCAAAGCTAGAAGTGACGGTGCTATTGGCATTTAATGGCCAGAAGAGGGGGAGGTATATGATGGTAAACTACCATGCAATGCTCAGAAACACTCCATACAACAAAGAATTATCCTGCCTCAAATGCCAATAATGCCCCATTCAGAAACAATGATAATGGATGAGAATCTAATAATGAATTCAGAGAGCCTAAATAACTTCCCTGAATCTGGAGCCATAAATCAAACTGAGATCTGTCTGACTCTAAAGCTTGTGCCTTTTTTCACTCTATTCAATTTCATCTAACAAAACATTAAAATATTATGTATAATTTGATTTACTCACAGAATTACCATTTTTATCTGTAACATCCCAAATATAATTTACTTAGAGAATTGTTAAATAATTTCCTGACTGAATGTTCTTTTAATACATTTAATGGAGATAGCATGTATCATAGTACTTGCCAGATATTCAGAAGGATGCAAAAACTTAATGAAAGAAACCATCAACATTATATTAAACAAAGACAGCTGCATATTCTGGAACATGCTGTCTTCTGTACTGTCAACCAGGAGCAGGAAGGCATTTAGAAAGAAAAAAAAAAAAAAAAAGTGGGGCTTGGGAGCTAGGTGAAAGGATGGGAGAGAGAAAAAATACAATTGAGTTTGTAGTTAATTAGTGTTATTCACTGAGTTCTGAGCTGTCACTTGGATGTTTGCTTCTTCTGAAACTTCCTGTTTTGAAAAATTTCCTTCATCAACATTCTAAGGTCTTAAAGGGTTGCCCAAATTGGACAAGATTTTCTACTTTCTATATATAAAGGTAACTCTTGCTTAGTTCTAAAATATAGAGCATATATTTTTTGTAGTAGTCATAGCTTGTGCTGGACAAAGACCTTGTCACCCCAGGTAAAGGAGGGCTACATTTGCCATAATTGCGGACTGCGTGCTTGGACCAGGTATCTGAACACGCCCCAGAGCTTCAATATTTAGCAGTCCTTTCCTAACATCAAGGCCTGTGTGACATTCTCTTGCTACCCAGAGAAATGCAGTAGTAGTTCTAGCCCTGCCCCATGTGCCTATCTTTGAAACTTCCATGCTAGAGATTTGCAGACTCTTGAATTGCCTGGAGGAAGAAAAATATCTGTTAATATAGTTTTTCTTTTTCCCATCTTCAAAACCTGACATACTAAAACTCTCAATATAGATGATTTTTTGTATACAATAGAGAAAGAGAATCTCAAACTTTAGTGGCGATAAGACTATCTGGGGAGGTTAATGCAGGTTTCTAAACCCTCTACTGGAGATTCAAATTCAGTAGCTTTGGGGAGGACTAATCTGCTTTTTCAACAAGCTCACCTAGGTGGTAGAGTGTAGGTGGTTTATAGGCCTTACTTGGAAGAAAACTGGCCTGGAATTTTGTAGGCCCTTAATACATAGTTGTTGAATATGTGCTGAAGACCACCCTGACATATTTATTTCTGTCTCCAGAATCTTTTACTATAACTGATGAAGCTTACAATCCTGGAAGAGTTTTTGACCCTTTTCTTTCCCTCACCTTTATCCACTTGTTTTTAGTGACTCTTGAAGGCTTATGATTGTCGTCTCTCACTGTCTCTGCACAGGTCCTTTCCGTTTCCAGAGCTATCACCCTGCTTCAGCAGCACACATCCCACCCCCTATCCCCCATCTCATGGCTTGTTAACAGATTCCCCAAGGTCTGGGCTCTTTTTATACCACCTCATCTTTAAAACTACTACCAGATGACTCTCTGCGATTTGACCCAAGCAATTTTTCAACCTAATCTCATTTTCTGGGAGAAATCTTTTCTCCAACCATACTCATTTACAGCCTTGTCCCTACTCAGGCATTATGCATTCAGAACCTCTGTGTCTTTGCTCTTGCCCTCCCCCTGCGGGATTGTCTTCTCTTTTCTGCCTCTCCACACCCTACCCACTCTTCAAAAGCCTGTTCAAATCCCTTCCCTTCCACATTGCCTTCCCGGATTGCTCGACCCACAGCAATTTCTGTCTATAGGACTCATTTGACTAAGGCTGACATGTATTGTCAATGCCTCTTACATTATTTTTCTGTTTCACTTAAATTTTTATGTGTTTTGTCTCCCCAGTTATTTTTTAAAGCCTTTGTGTGATCTTTGTTGTACTTAGCACAGAAACTGGTTGAATGAAAATCTACTCCCTGCCTTGTTTTTCCTTACTTATCATGATATCTATTAAAGTTTCTCGTACATTAGTGACAAATACTCAGGAAAAAATAGAACAAATTGCATGAAGGATATGAATGTGACTAGGTCCTGGGCCTCGAGGACAACTGAAACCAGGCTTTGGAAGGCCACCCAGAGAACTCTTGCCTACTCTTTCTGCTTGTCTAGACACGTCAGCTTTGTTCCTTCCTCTCCTGTAGGTGGAATTCTATAACACACCAGGAAACAGGATTACAGACTTCTAAATATGCATGATGCCCTCAAATTTCCTTGTTTTCAAGACAAACTGCTCCTTTCTTTGTTTTCAAACTGGAGAAGGACTAGGGCCCAACGTGGGTCAAATGCCCATCCCTGGGGAAGTCTCCATCATAGAGACATGAGGTTGAAATGCAGAGGGAAATAATGCTCCCAAATAAGGGGATGTTCTTTCCAGTAGAAGTGAGGGATGCTGGACAAATTATAACAAAAGCAACACAACAGATGTCCACCAATACTATGGAGCAATGAACTATGCTTTTGCCTTTTGATCTTACTTTGTCTTTATTCTGAATATCTGAATTTTTCTTACTTTCCTCTCCTTCATAACTCTCAACAATTTCTAGGATGTAAAAACTTTAAGACCTGAAGGGTGGGGACAGGCTTAAGAGCTGGCAGGCAGAGTAGCAGGAAGATTCACAATGGAAGAAAATGTCATGCAAGCTCCAAGGGCCCAGTTGGTGTAGATGGAAAGAGAAGAGCATGGATGTTGGCAACTGGGCTGGTCATTTTTGTTCCAGTAAAGCCAATTTTTACCTCATCGATTTTTCATGGTAGTCTTATTGTTTAGACACTAAGTGAATTATATTCCTTATTTAAGGGTGCAAACTGCTGTGCACCACTTCCCCAGCTCTATTTCTATAGCCCCTATCACCTAACAGGGATCTTTGTTTTTCTCACTGATGTATCCCAGGCACCTAGAACAGTGGCTGATACTTAGAGATCTCAAGTCTTTGTTGAATGGATGAAGTCAAAAGTACAAATAATTATAACAATGTGAAACAGACTTAAGAATAATAGACCTCTAGGGCCTGATGCACTGTTAGGCAACATTTCCTTTTTCCCTGTTTCTTCTTTTTAATAATTCTAATAAAACACAGTCATCTATGTATTATATATCCAGTTGCAGGATTCAGGATTTGGGTTGCTGCTTTGACCACATTTTGCTGTTTGTGCTGCTTTGTTGGTTTGCTATTTGCTAACCTAAATGAGCTGCAGACAAAAGAATATCCCTCACCTTCTCTGCTAGGAGACAATGGCAAACAGAAGAAAGTATTAGATTCAGGCCTGGGTTCAAATCCAGACTCTACCATTTAATTACTGGCTAGCAGTTCTTAGACTTAACTTCTCTAGGCCTCAGTCTCCTTACCTCTAAAATGGGGCTAATAATAATTCCTTGTCAGGGCTTTGAAGGCTTCATGAGATAAACTTGGTAAAGCCCTCTTAGCATAAGTCCCAGTAAACAGTAAACATGCAGGAGATAGCGGTTCTTGTTTCTGTTATTATTACTAATAGACTATTGCCACAAATAAACTGTACTTCCTCTAAAACCCCTTTTTTTCCCTTTGCTTTGATTCAGATATACCAAGTATCTCATTTTAGTTAAAAAAAAAAAAAAAGTTTGCCAGTGTGACTGAGAAGTCCCCCACTAATTCCTACAAAAATAATCAGGCCTAGCTAGGGCTTAAAAAATGGAGTATTTCAGTCATCTGAACCTGAAGCATGTACTAAAGTGTTTCTATATGTAATCTTCTTATGTACCTGAGAGGAAAGTAATGTTGTATTGGAAAAAAGAAATGCTAAGAATGATGACAGCCCCAGAGCCCACACCTTCACTTCAATGAGGAGGAAAAGTTTATCCCATTGCCACTCCCATTTAACAGCTGACACAGATAGTCTTTCTAACTTTGGAGAATCAGAACCCCTTAGATCAGTGGTTTTTAACCCTAGCTGCATATTAGGAATACCTGGGGGTAGCTTTTAAAAATTTCTGAAATTAAAAATCATTAAAATTAAAAGTTTCTGTGCAAGAGACACTGTTAAGACAATGAAAAAACAAGCCACAGACTGGGAGAAAATATTTGTAAATCATGTATCTGATAAAGGATTTGTACCCAAATATACAAAGAACTCTTAAAATTCAACAATAAGAAAATGAGCAACCCAATTTGAAAATGTGCCAAAGAGCTGAACAGACATCTCACCAAAGAAGAGATACAAATGGCTTATAAACATATGAAAAGGGAGTTGCAAATTGAAACGAGATCCCACTACACACCTATCTGTATGGCTAAAATCCAAACACTGACAACACCAAATGTTGATAAGGATGTGGAGCAGCAGGAACTCGCATTCATTGCTGGTGGGAATGCAAAATGGTGCAGCCACTTTGGACGGCAGTTTGGTAGTTTCTTTCAAAGCTAAACATAGGCTTACCATATGATCCAGCCATCATGCTCCTAGGTATTTACCCAAATGAGTTGAAAACTTATGTCCACACAAAAACCTGCACATGAATGTTTATAGCAGCTTTATTCATAATTGCCAAAAATTGGAAGCAAGCAAAATGTCCTTCAATAGGTGAAGAGATAAACCATGTAACATTCATATAATGGAATATTATTCTGCAATAAAAAGAAATGAGCTATTAAGTCACTAAAAGACATGGAGGAACCTTAAAAGCATATTACTAAGAGAAAGAAGCCAGTCATCATACTGTATGATTTGAAATATATGACATTATGGTAAAGGCAAAACTGTAGAGACAATAAAAAAGATCAATGGCTGAGAGCCACTTCCCACAGAAGAGAGCACAAAATGAACCAGCCAGCAGTGCACACTGTTGGTAGGAATGCCTACTGGAAACACTTTTATGAAAGGCAATTTGGCAATTTTAGCAAAACTTAAAATGGGCATGCCATTGACCCAGCAATTCCACTTTTTGGAATGTAGAGCCTCACATGAGGCTGCAAGGTACAGGTATAATGAGTGTGATGCAGTATTGTTGGTTGAAGCAAAACTGGAAATAACCCAATTATCTCTTAATATTTGTAGAATAATATCTTAATAGTAATAATGATAAAGTTCCCATTTACTGAGCACATGTTCCATCCCTGGGCTAAGTGCTTTATATAGAGTATTTTATTAAATTTTAAAACAAATATTTTATGTAGATACCTTATCCCCACTTTACTTAGACAAAATCTGACACATATTAACTGAGGTTAAATGATTTGGCAGGTCACACAGCTAAGGTCTATATGACTCCACCTGTACTATTAAAGCCAGGTAGTATTTTTTAATAAAGAGTGGTAGAGCTCTATATGCTGGCATGAAAGATTTCCATCATATATTATTGTTGTAGAATTAAAATTTGGTTATGAAATAATTTATATAGTATGTTACCATTTTTTTTAAACCATATATTTGTGTATATATAGATTTGCATAGAAAACACAAAATGCAGTAAGATTTATTAATTCACTGAGCAGGTAACAGTAACTTCTTTTCTCCTAATACAATAAATGTTCGGCTACCAGAGCACCCCACTCAGGAAAGCCCAAAGGTATGGTTCCTATCAGTTATTTATAGTTCTAATCCAGATATAACTTACTAACCCAGGGTCATTTTTACTTTAAGCCATGTTGACTAACAACATAGTTGACATATCCCCTCATCAGGTTTCCAGGTAATTGAAGGTCAAATTCTCCTGCAGTGGGGGTGAAGGAGGGGAGGTTGGGATGCAGGAGGAGGTGGGTGTTAGCCCTTTCCCCACAAACATTCTTCAACATAAGATATTTGAGTATTTCCTTAAAATGAATCCCCCAAATTGGGGTTACTCAATAAAAAGAAATGAAAAATTGAGAAATTCCCAATGCATACTGTTAAATTATTTTCCAAAAAGGTATGCCAAATTAAAATTCCATTTTCCAACAGTTGTCACTGTTGGGAAACCACCTGACTTTCCAGCATCATTTCTGTCACATTCTGCCTGAATGTAATTTTCCCTCCTGTCCCACTAGCCTCTTCACCATTCCACCCATTTCATATATTTTAACATTTCTTGCTTATCCTTGACCTCTGACTAGAATGTTCTTCCTTCATTTCTCTGCCTGGTGCCATCTGATTTACCTTTCAAAATATTACTGTAGATGTCCCCACCTCTTGAAATGATCTCAAGCCACGGCTTTCTCTCAGTGCTCTCCTCAGTAGAATTCATAACCCACTCCTCCCATACCCATAGCTTTTTGTTCTGAAGACTAGTTCAGTGCTTTTCAGGTTATGCTATTGTTAGGTGTATAAATGCCTATCTTTCATTCCAAAATATAAACTCTTTGTAGCTAGAGATTATATTTGAGATTCTCCAGCTCAGATCACATTGAATAGTCTATAATAGCCTTTTTTTAAGTATTTGTGGAAGGATGTGAGTTGCTTCAATAATAAATATTCACTGCATGGTGACTGTGGGCCACGCACTGTTACACTGCTCTGTCCCAGCATCTGGAACTGTGCCTGCACATTACAGATGGCCACTAAATACTGCTTGAATGAGGGTGTGAATACAGCACCAGTCCCTGTTCACATGAAGTTTAAATTTAAAGTGGGGGGAGAGAGAATAAACAAACAAATAAGAAAACCATCAGGTGTAATCAGTGCTGTGAAGATTAAACTTAAGTAAGGATGATGTTATAAATGCTGGGTGGCTTTTGGATAGGGCAGTCAAGCAAGTTTTGCTATGGAAATGACAAGCCGTGATGTGTATGCTAAGGAGTTGGCTGTGCAAAGATTGGAGAAGGGCATTCCGTTTCAGGAAAGGCGGAAGGTTTTATCTCATCCTATTTAGAGGGCAAACAATAACTCTAGATCATTTACTTTGCTCAGCACTCACTAAAGACCAGCAAGAAATGCGCTGGAGTGGGCCAATGAGGGATGATATTGAAAACATTCAGTGATTGGTACTGCAAGAGCATTGACCAATCAGAACCATTCCTGCCAGTGTTGCCTCCTCCACTCCCTTCCCCACTTCCTGGCTCAGGAGGAAGGCCAGGAAAGAGCACAGAAAGCTATCAACAGAGCAATCTCATCAGTCCCATCCTATTGTTCTCTTCCAACTTCTAATCAAATGAAGGAACGCTTCCTTCCCTATTTTTAGTTCATGGCATATAAAGCGGATCATATTTTCAGTGGGTATTTTAGAACTTTTGTGAGATTAATTCTAAGATTGCCAGGAGATTGTTTGGAATGGCTCTACTATAGGGCAATGTTTCTCAAACTTTCACAAGCTTGTGAATCCACTGAGGGTCTTGATAAAATGCAGATTCTAATTTACCTGCCCTTGGTTGGCCTGAGTGGCTACATTTCTAGTAAGTTTCCAGGCAACACTGAGGCAGAGCTTTTAAATCTCCTAACTCCCAGGCTGCACTCCATGCTAATTAAATCGGAGTCTCTGATAGTGGGACTAGGCAGCAATATACTTTTTTACTTCCCCCACCTGATTCTAGGGTACAGGAAGTTCGAGAAGCACTGGCTTAGGGCAAAGGTTGGTAAATTCTATCACTAGGTCTTCTAGGTCACAGGCTAAATTCTACAGTCATTGATGAGGCACCAGGTGTTCTTTTAGAAAACAGACCTCCTAGGAAGAGTAAACCCTACCCTGTCAGAATTCTAAAAGAAATCTAAAGATAGTTAAGATTTTGGAAAAAAGGGGTGTACTTTTTTTTTTTTTTTTGGTTTTGTTTTTATTAATAGAGTATGCTTTCTCCCCTAAAAGCAGGCAGGAGTTCTTTCTCTTTTTTCTTACCCTTAGGCTAATTTAAAACTCCTGTTATTGATGTCGGCCCCTTTTGAAAGAATTTTTCTTTTCCTGAAACCTTTGGGCAAACTGAGGCTATAAAATAAAGAAAGGAGGGACACTGGCCTTTGCCATACAGCCCAAGAAAATGAAATAATGGAGTCTGAGGTTTGGGATAAATATGGTCACATCAGACTTGTGTTTTCTCCAAACTCCACACTTGATGAAAAAAATTATACCCTACTGGAGCCCACTGTAATTAACTCTGGAACAGCATTTCCATTATAAACCTGAGTTTTAAGAGGTTTGTTACTCAGCTGTAAAATTTTGCCCTAGGCTATGGCTTGGCCATGGGCAACTTCCGCTTGAAAGAAGTTTTAAATATAAAAGGAGGTTTTTTTCCATTGAACTAGTGAAGTGTGGTTTTAAAAAGAATGAAATGTCCATTATGCTCAGACATTCTTTGCATCCTTATTTTTTCCCAACTGACCTTGATTTTTAACAAATGGAACCTAGCTTGTTCGCATATTTTTAAACTAAACGTTTAAATTACCAAATGTTTTGAGGACTCTTTGAATTAAGGGAAGTGCATTTGGAGGGCCACAACTCAATAAGGAAGAAAAATGCTCTGCTACGTTTCATGTGCAGGATTAGGGTGGGGCAAGATTCTGTTTTTTGAAGATACATGTCTTTTGTTCATTTTTAAAAAGTGGGAGGAGGTTCCAAATGAAAAACCTTGGATTGAAGAATAGGAATCCTATTCACTACTCTCGAGCTTTCACTGAAAAATTTCCAAGGGGATTCTAAAATGTCTCTTTGTCAAAAGTGCATGATATGATAAATATTGATCAACTTGATGACAAAAATCTTCATTTCTGCTTATTAGTGTTAACTCTTCCCCATATTTAGAAAGCAACTGTTGCCTTTCTCTGGCTTACCTTGTTCCTCCAATGAGTATGTTGAGCAGAACAGTTTTCTACTTCTCAGGGTACATCACTCAAATGTTTCTCTCTAACATCCCAACTGCCCACAGCAATGTCCTTTACTCTCTTTTTTCCTCTCCCTTTGACAACTGATGCAAGAGTTATCACCATTACCTCTTGCCTGACTGAGGCATAACTTGTTACTATTTGAAATATTTGCACTATTTCCAATAGAAGGGCCCACCCGATCCTGCCCTACAAAGGAGAAACATTTCTCTGATTGAAAAGGTGATTTATTGCAAGTGCACAAGCAAGGAACGAGGGGAATATTCCCCAAACCAGTTCAACATCAGAAGGTGGTCTAGGGTTTTTATAGGGGAAATAAGGTTTGAGGATTAAATGATGACTGAGCAATGCATTCCTGCCATGTGGGTGATGAGAGTTTTTTTTTTTTACAGAGTCTCCTGTGTTATCTCCTGTATGCAAAACTCTGGTTTGATATCCTGGTTCACAGCCTTTTATCTCAGGGAAGTTGCAGATTTCCTGGGCTATAAAGTGCTCCAGGCACCATTCAGTGATTTTGCTGAGATGTTATCTTATTCCTTACTTTCCTGGGAGTAGAACTGGGAAGTTGTGCTTATTGTCTGTCTAGGAACTAAGAACAAAGAGTAAACTGCTAAGATTAGGTTAAAAGAAAACCTGTTCAGCTAGATCTGGGGAAGATATTTGAATTTTTCAGAGCTACTTAAGAAAAGAAATTTTTAATAAGCACATTTTCCAACTATCAAACTAAAACCCAACATTATACTAGTTTCCCAGAGCAGCTGTGCCCTCAGATTCAGTGGTCAACCAGAGGCCCCAGGATTTCACGTGTCCCAAAAGACTACATGAATATGATTGAAGCCAATTACCAATGATAAATATATGTTGCAATCATTAAGAGCAATATTTCCTTTGGAAGACCAAATAATAATATAAAATCACGATAAGCAACTACCAATAGAAGAAAAACAAAGGTAGGCATTAACTTTAAAAACATTCCCTAGGCTCTTTGTCAATGATATTAGGAGATCCAAGGTATTCTGGCTATTACCCTCAATCCAATTGGCCGCATTTATTCTAACTAAAAGAGTGTTGTCTTACATTTGAGTTCAGATATCACCTTTAGGAAATGAGGCCCAACCATCCCTCTACCCACCCAATCTGGATCAAGAGTACCAACCCCTCCTTCCTCTTGTATTCCCACTGTATCCTCCACTTAGCTCAAATGCAGCTCTGCAGTATTTGTCTGCTCTCCACCAACTAGGCTGTGTTCAAAGGCCGTGTGTCTTATTCATTGTTGGAACCCTAGGGCCTAACACGTTGCCCTAGCACCATGCTAAATAAATATTTGTTGGGTAAATCAAAGGCAGAATGAATAAAAGAACCAATTTACAACATGGAAATCTGTACCTGAATAAGAAACCTTGAATTCATTTTGTCAGTATTTTATAATACATTGTTTTTTAACTAAATACTTTGGGGGAAAACAATCTTGTTTTATTTGACAAGGGCTCACAACCTAGAAAGAAGAGGACAAGGAAGAGTAAGAATTAGTAGTAATGGCTAACATTTATTGAGTACCGAGTTGCCAGGCACTATTCTAAGTGCCTCACAAGTATGAACTCATCTATTCGCAACAGCCTGTATATGGACACTGCTGCTAGCAGCATTTTTATAGATAAAGAAACTGCAGTATCTACAAATTACACAACTAGTAATTGGTGGAGTTTGGATTCAAACAGAGCCATTGGGCACTATGCTATACGGTTGAGATAAACAAGCGCAGCTGTGCCCCTTACCTATGAGCATGTCCTGGTTGAGCCTGCTTTTCCATCAGAAGATTGCCAGTCTTCAGTGCTTAATTTGACAGCCACCATACCCCTCTGAAAAGTCCATTTTCCCTGATCTCCATTTTCCTGTAGCGTGCGAGTGTGTTTTTCTTTTAGTTCCTCATGGTGTTTTATGACTTGGGGAGCTTGAAAAGACAGCTGTATTGTTAATGTAAGCTATTACCTCAGAGGTTTCTGTTCTTTTTCAGAACCTCATAATTTGTTAAAAGTTCTGGTTTGGGTTTTCCTCACATCTTATTGCTGACAGTTTTAGCAGTATATGCAAACATTATCGGCTGTCTCCGGGGTACTGATTGAGATATAAGGGTTTCTGTAATTGTCTAAGATCATTTGCCTCTTTATGTAGTACCACTTGCTTATTTAGGTGCACTCTGCTTCCAAGGGATTTTTCAGTCCCCAGTGGGCTATAAAATCATTTGATGCCACTATAACTTTAAGGCCAACAAAATATTAGCTCTGAATTGTTTGCGTTTGTTAATTCACCTTTTAAGGTTGCCTTTGTATACTGAGAAGGAGCGAATGATAAGCAGGGATTCTTTTGCTAGTTGAAAAAAATAAAAGGATATTTTCTTGTCGAGGCTTTTCCCCCTTGCTGATGATACCAATTTGCAGTGCTATTCTTATAGGCCTTCTGTGAGCTCCTTCTCATTTTGACGCAGTGAGTATTACACACTCTCTCTCTTTTTTTTTTTTTTTGCAAACAGTGGATCATGGGCAATATCAAATGCTTCTCTGGTCCAAGTTTTTCCTAAGCTAATAGCTGCTTGAAAATTAAAGCTACTCACTTATATTAAGGCCCAAATTGAGGCGAGGCTCCTAGTCTTTAGAGCTTCCAGTTCAGTGTTCTTTCTTTTGTTCCATATTGCCAGAAGTTTCTCTGTTTGAAATAATGGATAGTATTGCACTTTAAGAAAAGAAGTTAAAGAAAAATTCACTTAGTAAGGCCAATTATTTTGAGAACTCAAAACCTCTTAGGTATAAGTTCACAAAGAATAATACACATGTGAGTGTTATGTGTGCACATACATCCATAGCAGGAGCTTTCCAAGAATCTAGCAGAAGGAGCTGTAGAAACTATAGTTTACTTTCCTGTCAAACACTAGAGTGATCTAAGTTAAGGCTTAAAAAGTATGTTTTATATATTTTATTGCTCTCAAAGAGTTACTACACAGAGAAACTGAAAAATGTGTGGTAATCCCTTAACCCATTTAGATATTATTTTCTCAGTGAAGTTAATGTTCAGATCCTCTATAGAATCCAGTTTAAAATACCTTCATCATGTCCCCAAGATGAATTTATATCTATTTAAGAAAATGTTAATTCTTTGATAAGCTTCATCAAACAGGAAAAGCCTAAATAGACACAACATGGTTTACTATCCATTATAAAAAGAAAATATAAGTGGCAATTATTTACTTTAAATTAATCATTTAATATCACTAAATCCATCATTTACTTTTAAATATAATTCATGACCACACTACCTAGAGATTAAGAATATAATAAATTCTTTCATCACCTGAGAAACTGCTTTGATTTTTTTTGTTGTTGTTGTTCTTTTTTTGTATGTTTATTTTTTTTCATTTTTCTGCTTTGATTTTTACAGGCTTTCCTCTTGTCTATTTTCTTTTCTCCTTAGCAGGACAAATATTTTGGTTTGCCCTGAGTGAATTCTTGATAAGTTCTTGATCCTTAACTTCCAACTCAGTTTATTTAAAAGTACGTGACTCTATTGTAGCACTTTTGCATTCATTACGACCATTTTTGTTTTTATGCTTGACTTCTCCATTAGACTGTGATCAACTTGAGGGCAGGGACTATCTTATTTATAAGACAGTGTATTATTTATTTTCTCAGTACTTGGCCTTGTGTCAGGCACATAATGCTTGGAATACTTTAAGCATCCAGTACTAGTTCATTACAGGTGGAATCAAAATAGAAGGGTTCATAGAGGCATATCACTTTAGAACTGGAAGAGGTCTCACATCAAACTTTATTTACTATACGTCTAGTGTCCAGTCAATGGTTTTGTCTAATCATTATACACAAATTTAAAGTAGTAAATAATTAAAATAAGTTAGTATTCATCAAGCAGGTATTTTCAAGGATAATAGAAAAATCAACCCTTATATATAAGCAATCATTATTTGACAAATTTTCATAAGTATGAAACAAATAGTCCTTTGAAACTCTATGAAAGATTTTCCATAAAGCCTAAGCATTATAATTAGATAAAAAGTATTTCAAATTACTCTAGATTTTAAAACTTTCAGAAAGTCTCTATTATGATTAAATTCCAAATAATAAAAATATTTATTTGAGAAGAGCCTTTTTGCTACTATGTGGCCATCTTGGCAATCACTTTGCTTTTCTCTGGGTTTTATAACATATTAAACCACTAGTTGGGAGAGATATTTGCTTCTAACACCAGATTGGCTTAAACAATGGGAATTTATTTGCTTATGCTTTGAGCCCTAGGAGAAGTCCAAAATCAAGGCGTTAGCAAGGCCATGCTTTCTTCCTGAAGACCGTGGCTTTCTGGGGCTGGCTGCTGGTGATCCTTGGTCTTTGGCTTTTCTGTCACATGGCGGTACACATGGCAGTGTCTTCTCCTCTCTCTTCTGAGTTCTCTTGACTTCCAGCTCCTGGCTGCTCCCAGCAACTTCTCTTTCCATGTCCAATTTCCTTTGAATTCATATTGGATTAAGGTCCATCCTCAGTCAGTTTGGGCACAACTTTACTGATAACATTTTCAAAGGCTCTATTTACAGATGGTTTCACACCACAGGATCAGGAGTTGGGACCCAAACATGCCCTAACAGGGTCTTTTCTCTAAAATTCTATTGTTCAAATATATAGCCTACAATTAAATATCATGCATTTGTTATATTCCTTACAAGTTACTGTGAAGGATCCAAAAAATGTATAAGACACATTGCCTCCATGGGACCACAAGCTGGACATGAAAGACACATAATAGTGTGACTATTATACAAGATAGATAAGTCCTATGAGGGACACAGATGGTGGTGTGGGGAATCAGAAACCTCTCCTATATGTCTGAGTAAGTCGGAGAAAGCTTCATGGGGGATAGGAACATTTGAACTGGACTTTGATCTGTGAATTCTGAAAAATGTCTTAAATAAAAGAGAAGCTGACTTTCATGGGGGGAAGCCTGCTTACTGTAAAGTTTGGTGTACAATTTAAAGAGGTGGTCAGACCATCCATTTTCATACCCACCTGCCTTTGAATTGACAATGGGTAGCAATTTCATGCAAGTGGAGCTGAGTTCAACTAAAAGTACCAGATGGCCTCCACCCACTCTCTCAGCCTGAGAATAAACCATTCTCCATTCTTGCCAGTGCTCTGAATAGATCTCAAGGCTTGAGGGCGGAGCCTGATTTTAGAAGTTCAGGATTCAAGGAGGGCTTTTGACCACCGTCATGACTGGAAGTAAAGGGCAGATTGGCAACATGGAGAAGCATCATCAGGAGCTCCCTGAAGAGGCTCTGGGTCAGTCGTGGGAAGTTTATTTGCACCAGAGAAGTCATTTCTTCTCTAACATTGTTAAATCTCTCCACCCCACCACTGACAAAGGAAGCCACTAGATCTTCGATTTCTACCCATTTACATTTCCTCCACTTGGACCCAAAATATATCTCATCCCTAAGACCAGAGAAGAAAAGCACAAGTCCTTTTACTACAAAGCAGAAGCAAAGTCAGCTTTCCTCTTCTGCTTTAACTGCAGTCCAATATAACATGATACAAGAATTACTTTTAAGATCATTTTTGTTTTTAAGTGATTCCTCCTATAGACTGTGAGCGACTTGAAGTGACCAAGATGAAAAACAAGGTCAATGGGAAGTGAACGTAAAACAATCAGAGGGAAAGAGGAAAAGGGAACTTCCATTTGTTGAGTAGCTTTAAACTGCTAGGTGCTTTATCATTCATTTATTCTTGCATTCACTCAACTGATATTTTAATAACACTTACTATATAAGCCAAACTCTGTGATAGGCACTAGGCATCGAGCATAAACAAAATAAAAACAGGCACTTTTTTGTGAAGGTTGCATACTGGTGCAGAAGATGGAAAATAATGGCATAATTACAAAGTGTGTTAGCTGATATGTTGACATCTCAGGGGTGAGGAGACTTTATATGGGTAAACTGAGAGGGTTTCTTGAAGACAATGACATTTAAGCTGGGATATGAAGGATGAGAAGGACCCATCCATGCAGAGGCAGGCAGAGGGAACTGTGCATGTAAAGAGAACATGAACTGTATCATTTATGCCATGCAACCACTGCATGGAGCAGCTGTCATTATTCTTCACTGAACAAGTAAGAAAATGAAAGTGAGAAAAGAATAAAAATATAATGATCAGTTTTCTGTCCTATCTAGTTGAAAACAGATTTCCCTGGAGGGATACTCTTCTAGCATCCTGCATAGACCATGCCACTTTCTCACAAGTTGATAAAGTTCTTTTACTTCTCTGAGCCTTAGTTTACACTTGCTTCGGAGGGTTCTGGTGAGGATTAAATAAACTTGTAAACTGCTCAGCACCATGCTGAACTCATCAAATGTTCCGTCAGTGTTAGCTTGCTCTCTTTTTGCTTTCTTTTTCCAGTGCCAGGCTGAAAGACACATTTAAGCATCTGGGATATGAGGTAATTCTTTAGTGGCCATATATTCCTGAGCTGTGAATTGTAGGGGTCACCTCAATTTCATTTCTACCTAATAATCCATTTAGTACTGTTAAAGGTCTAGAGCGATTCAGTGCCCTTTAATCGAGAACACAAATGCCTGTCAGTGAACGGAGAATTGACCTGCTGGCTTAAATCATGCTGGAAAGAAGTCAATGGTGCATCACATTCTCTGTTGCCAGTGAATACTATTTGTCCTCAGCCAAGCAGTGGAAACACAGAGAGGAGCAGACCCAATAAATTTTTTTCCTTTTAAACTAACACTGAAAACCTTGAATTTCTTAACAGTGTCCTGGGGCTCTGTTGACTCTAATCAAAATTGATTAGCAAGCTCCCAGGGAACCTGGACAGTTTTAGTCACAAAGATACACACAACATTTCTGCTATGGCACAATACTGAACAGACAAAAAGAGCAAACTGCTTCATCTGGGCTTCAAATTAATGAGTTGCCTCTTCCTCAGCCCTAAAGTTTCCAGTAAAAGTTGGTGGGTTTGGTCTTGTGGCTTTGTCTCCATATTGAACACTGCAGTTACCCCCACTGACAGACTTAATCACTATAAACATCAGAACATGTTTCCATCAAAGAATATAACTGCTAGAAAATAGAGAAGCTATAAAATGCATCATTTTAATAGCAAAATTAAAATGAAAAAAAGAAGAGGGAAAAAACAAAATAAAAGCCCTATCTACCTTAAAGTGTTTTGAAAATAATCCTTCCCCCTTCTTCTTCTCTCAATTTGTCTTGCTCCCCCACACCCAGATCTCCTCTCTTCTCTATTCTCACCATGAGAGAAAGGGGGGGGAGAGAGAGAGAGAAAGAGAGAGAAGAGAGAAGAGAGAGAAGGGAGGGAATGAGGGAGGGAGGGAAGGAGGGAGGGAGGGAAGGAGGGAGGGAACTTCACACCATATGTCTCCACTGAACAGTGAATTTCTAATTTATAAAATAATATTGGAATGATTAAGCTAAAGTTCTAGCTCTAAGGGCCCATGCTACTGGGCAGCACTTCCTCACTCCTTCTCTCCTCTCCTTCCTCCTTCCCTTCCTTCTCTCCTTCCTTCCACACTCAAAAATGTCTTATGCTCCCCATTTTAGTAACCACATTCTAATGTTGCATAGGGAAATGAGTCCTTTTGACTTCTAATTGAAACTCATACCGAAGATATTAACCAGGGCAAAACTAGAATTGAGGAGCACATTTGCTCCTTTCAAAGCAAGGTTAAGGATTGTTATCATGGTTTTTCTCTATCTAAATCAGTAGACAAATACTATTCTTCCTTTGAAGCTTCGTGTGAATGATTCTTCTAGGCCCTGTAAGAAGAGAGAATGACAAATCAGGCAATGTCCCGTTTTTCAGAGTTTCCGGCCCATTGAACCCAAGGTGTCTATTTAGAAAAAGAAAATTAGCCATTCCAAATGGTATGTTCTTGCTGCAAAAAAGGTTGTCCACAAGTGTCCCTGGGAATTCAGCAGAGAAAGAAGAAAGAATTGTCCACACTGGTGCAGCTAGAGAAAGGCAGGGTGAACACGTGGGAGGGGCTGGGCCTTGAAGGCTGGGTGTGAATGTAAGAAGTGTTTGGAGATGGAAAAATGCAATGGACACAAGAGAGAGGGGAGGACTTTACCGGGGGAGGAAGGAACTGTGCACTAGTGCCTTTGCTTCATGGGAAGGGGGCTACATTTGGAATTTGCACAACAGAATGGAATCTGGGCACATGGAAGGTTTTATTAAACCTCTGCCTCACATGTGCCATGCATCTGTAAAATAGATGTGGCAGCACCTAGCTGGAGAATTGTGGGAAATAATCAATGAAAATGACTTGAAACACTCTTGGCAATATGCTGTGCTGGAAGGCAAGCCTTAGCCTCGGGGGGGGGGGGGACTTCTGTCCTGGAAGTGGTATCTGATAGATGTCCTGAGAAGACAAGCCCCTTGAAGGGGAAAGGTTTTGATTGAGGCATCAGGAGAGATACCCAAAAGGTTACCATGCAGGTTGAAGGGTGTATAAAAGCAGGCTTTGTTTTCAAAGAGTCCTCCTGACCCCATCCTCCCACTGCCTCCTCCCCACCACCTGCTACCTCAAAGGTCAAATCTAGCTTCAAGACCTCCACAGTGCTAGAGACCATTCTGCTTGTGAGTTCAGGAAGCTTTGTTGATGGAGACAGGATGCCGAGGTGTTGCCAGAAGGAGGAATTTCACAAGCCTTTTGGGAATGAGCAACCATTTTGGTAAAAGGCCCCCTCCTGCATTTGAGTTACAACACAAACTAGCCGCAGCTAAAAACTGAAAAAATATCAACAGCAGAAGTCCCATAGACCTCCGATCCTTTTCCTTGTAATGTATCTCACACTAGAGGCAGTGCATGGCATTGGTTTGAATGTCCTTGCATTCTTTCAGCAGAAAATCCATTACATTTACCCTGATTGGGGCTGTTATATCAGCTTTATTATGCAGTTGAGGCAGCAAATGGTTTTCTTTAATGATTTGCATCATCTTCATCTTCATTGTTTCTGCCCCCTGCTGATGTTTTCCTCATTGAGGTGGACCAATGCTTCAGCTAATGAGCTTAACATTTAGTATTATGATTTTGTTACACTTTATTACCTCCTTTAGCAACATAAATCCCCACACTCTTTACAAAAACAGCCATTATATCTTTATGCTGAGTGGATGCAGTGACTATGGTGTGAAGTATCAACTGTGTCACCCAAACAACAGCATAAATGGGGAGGGCTGCTTCAAGTTAAGATTCCTCAAGCCACTGCTGTACCACCAGGGTGCAAATTTCTGGGTAGTGGTGGGGAAAAGAAACCATTGTGGTCTCACAAGGTCTTCAAGGTTTTTAGCTAGAGCTTGGATTTTTCCTAAAACTTGTGGGCTTTCTTTTTCTAATGTGGGTGGAGGAAGAGAGTTGTCTTGATTTTTATTCTGCTTTATCAAACCATGTAGAAGGTTTGTTCTATATAAATCCTGCAAGTATGACTCAATGTAATCTTTTCAAAAGCCCACCAATATTGTGCACTAGGGCAGTGAAGAAAATATTTTAGAGCATTAATAGTTGTTATAGGGTATAAACTTGAACCAAATTTCATAACCACAACCCTCCCTCTTCTTTTGAGGAAACCAACTCTATGGAGGAACAAAACCTGGCAATATACCTCCCGCATTGAGTGGTTTTTTATTAGATCAGGCTGAGGATCTCAAGCATAAGAATAATGAAACAATTGGTAGTTTTCTGGTGGCTCTGAGGCTGCTGGGTTACAGGAGTCATCAGAGCCTCTACTAGGGAGGGTCCCAAGCCTGGTTGCTTCTGTACATTCAAGGTCTGGTACCCATTCTGTGTGAATGCCACCCTTTTAGTTATACGATGAGCAGCCATACCTGTTACATAGCAAGCAGGGAATGTACTTCCTTCACTGGGATTCTAATCTGGGCTCTGCTGTTACATAGCTACATGACCTTGGGCAAGTTGTCTAACCTCAGTTTTGCTTTATCTATAAGTAATCCCTGTGGTACCTTCGATTCCTAAAATTATCTCAACCCATTTTTTCCTCTCCATCTCTTTTTCAGTATTATTTGGTAATTTTAGAGTATGAATCTCATAGTCATATCAACATAGTACAATGTAAGAAATATAAATAGATACATTGATATAATCTCATCAATGAAAGATATAATATAAACTAAAGCAAGCTTGAAGTATACCTTGGGAAAGCCGTAAGAACTTGAATTCTGCTAAAACTTTGGGTGCCTATTCAACCCTCATATAAAAAACACTTTGGAATAACTTGAATTCTGCCCAGCGTGGGCAGAAATACAATGCAAATAACCACTTCTAATTCACTTAGTTGACACAGGAAGTAAGAGAGTCCCTGGCAGTAAGACAAACATAATTCCCTTTCCAAATCTTCAGAATTCCCCTTAGGAATGGTTTTGTCAAAGAATGTTCTTGCTCACTTCTTGTACAGCTTCTTCTGTCCCATAAGCCCATCATTTAAAACTGCTCCAAGTCCGCTGCAGCTAAGGGCCCTTTGGGCCTTTCAATAGAGTTAGATTAGTATTCACTTAAAAACAAAATAATTAAATGGTAAATGGGTATGCATTGGGATAAGGAGGGTTTTGTTTTGTTTGTTTTCTTTTGTTTTCTGGAAAATAATGGGTGGATATTTCTAACAAAAATGTAAACATGCTGACAATCTGTTGCCAGTTTTTTCTTTGCGAACAAGAGAAAAAGGAGAGCTTAAAATGTATCATAAGGCCATGGTTTTAGAGGTTGATTATGGGAATAATTCTCTTTCTGCAAAGGTCTTAAAATACCTGAATTTGTTTCCCTAGAAGGTTTAGAACTTTTATTTCTATAGATATTCTAAAAAAACAATAGATTCTCCCCTCCCCCTTTGATTGCCTTTTCCTTCCCCAACTCTATCCTAATCAACCTACAAGACTAGCTTTGATGGTTCTAACAGTCCTGATTAGATCCCCCCTCCCAAGGCTGACTGAGTTGCTCCCTCTCCTGTGTCAACATGTGCTTTGTACATTGTACTCTTATGTTTTTTAAATTATATGGAAATTTGGGGTGTTTCTATAGTCTGTGAACTCCTTGAGGACAGAAACCATGTTGTTTATTTTTGTTTGTTTTTAGTTCATTCTTTATCCCTAGTTCATATAGTGCTTGACATATAGCAATACCCAACAATTATCTATTGAATTGAATTAAAATGAGTATTTATATAGATCAAACAGTTCAAATGCAGAAAACACGTGCAGACTTGAAGAACCAACTCTTGGGCTCTTCCAGCACAACTCAAGACAAATGGCTGTTAAAAATAATGTAATATGGGAAGCGGCTGTGGCTCAATCAGTAGGGCTCCCGTTTACCATATGGGAGGCCCCGGGTTCGGTTCCCGGGGCCTCCTGGTGAAGGCAAACCCGCCCACACGGCATGGTTAGCTTACCCAGCGAGCACAAGCAGCAAGGGGGGGATAAATGAATAAATAAATAAGATCTTAAAAAAAAAAAAAAAAAAAAAAACTGGTTGAAAAGAAAACATTTAAAAAAAAAAAAAATAATAATGTAATAGGCATAGGCTCCTTGCCTCTATGTTCTCTGCCAGCCCTACCCTCACCCCTACATTGGAACAAGTTCTTCTTTTTGCTTCTTTGGTTCCAGGGGAAAGAAATCTGATAAACCTACTTATACTGAGTTGTAATTGACTTTAATATGTTCCCCTGGGTGACTTAACCACCTCTGTTTTATTTGAGCTCTGAGTAATTCTTGGTTAGGCTTTATAACTTTTAGTTGCAGGCTGACCTTGTGGGAGGTTTGAATGTTATAAGCACTCGCTTGACCTCCTCTCTGTGTTCTAACCATTGAAAACAGATACAAAGAGCCATGTGTGTATCAAAGCATTATTAATGGAACCCCAATCAATCCTAAAGAACAAATCCCCCTGCTGAAGTGTCATTATAGAACAAGGCTTATACAAGAAGTTGAAGTTAGTGCTTCCAATTACTTCTCCAGGCATCTATGTAGCACTCACCAATAGGAAATGTTGGACTTCTACAAAGTCAGCTCTGAATATATTCCATCCTACCATGCCAACAAAATATCACATGAAAAAAATCCCCAATACTTTCCTAATTATCAAATCCAATAGTCATTTATTTTTCTGTATCTTAACTGATTTCCAATTACTTGGTTCTGACGAATAATTCCTTCTGAATTTCTCTCTTCCCTAGGCTTCCAGGATACTATATTTTCTTGATTCCCCCTTGCCTCACCAACCATTCTTTCATAGGCTCTTCATTCTCTTTCCAACCCTTAAGGATTGGCATTTCTTCAGGGTTCTCTGAAGTCATTTTCTCTTCTCAGTATACAATAATCCATCAGCAATCTCATCCACTCCCCTAGCTTCTACTGTTGTCTGTATTCCAGTGACTGTACAAAATCACCAACCCAGACCACTCTCCATTCTCCAGATCAATACATTCCTCCTTTTTATTCCACAAATATTTATTGATAAATTACTGTGCAAGAATAAATAATGGGGATACAATGATAAAGGTTAGTACCTGACTTTAAGAAAGAGACTAGTAGCAGAGACAGTTACATAAACAGAATGGGGTGGTGATATCTGAGAAAACATTTTGGAAACCCTGAACAAGGAAATTTAGACAAAGAGCTTAGAAAAAAAGGATGCTCTAGGTGAGTCAAATGATGAATAATGGCGAGCATTGTTAAGAGAATAGAGGCAGAGGGTAGAAACGGAACATATTTCTACACATTGGTGGCCCAAAGACACGCAGCCCTGTCTATCACAGATCGGGATTCCCATAAAGTAGACTCCAGCCAGGATTTGCATACAGGAGGATATTGGGGAGTACTCGTAGATGGATACCTAAGGGGAAGTAAAGGAAGTGGGACTGGGTCCAAAGAGAAGTTGAATTGTCATTCAGTCTCAACAAAGTCACAGCTGATCCTAATGAGAGTTCTGTAGCTGCAATGGCTCTTTATAGAGTTGTCCCAAGTGCTGATGAGTGTAACAGCCTTGAGGTTTAATGGGGCTCTTATTGTGTCATCTGTGGAAGTTTTCCTCCTTGGGGAACAAAGACAATTAAACCAGAGATCCAACCATGGCTGACTTGGAGTAGGACCACTTAAACTTCTACCCTTTAGTTCTCAGACCCATATTTTATACCTATTGAGGACACATTTATTTTAAGTGCATACTGAATCCTAGAGGATGCACCCCATCCGTGCAGGGAATTCTCTCTAAGCTGATGTCTCAGTTGTATTTTCAACAGGCTGATTTATCACTCTGGCAGGCCAGCAACTTCTGGAGTATGCAGTATATGGTGGAACCAAATGATCCCATTTATTTGTACCTTCAATGTGTCAGGAATTGTACTGCATAAAATTACTTTTCAAAACAATAGCTCCCAGATTTGAACCCCAATAACGTGGTGGTCACTAAATACAATCTTTGTATCGATCTGTCAAAGAACACCTTTTATCCACATATTACAGATGAAAAATGTGAGACTCAAAAGAGTTCTCTACTTACCAGTGCCATACAAGATAATTGTGAGAGCCAAGATTCATTTCTACCTCTAAAGTTCAGGCCCTTTCCACCACCTCTCCTGGTATCCACAAACATAATCTTATTTAAACTTCCCAAGGATATTGTGAGGTATGTATTATCCCCATTTTCCAGATGATAAAACTGGCTTCTTCTTCTGTTTAGGCCATGTGCACCAGGTTATGCCTTTAGGAGGTGACAGACCTAGGAAATGAACACAAGCCTGACTCCAGAGCCCATGTTCTTTCTACTATACCAGTTTCCAAGGTATCCATGAGCCAAGCATCAGAGAGAAATATAGATGAAAGAAGAAATGAAGGTATAAGTGTAGATCACCTCTGTGAGGTTTGGCTTTCAAGATAGATAGACAATAGAGTTAAGTTACTTGTGTTGGGAGAGGAGGAGACAGACCCAATCAAGCTTTTACCACACAGCATTAGTTTTTACCCCATATCAAACTTAAGCTACCCTCGGCACTTTTTCACATCACTTTAAAGAATTCTAGGTTTCATTGAAAATGATTCAGGAGGTAGATGAGAAAATTTACATTGCATATCACCCAGAAGACAATTTAAGAAAACCCCAGAAATCATCTGAATTCTCCCTAAGTCTTTCTTTAGCTGCATTGCTAAGTCGGGCCCCTCTCTCTCTGACAAGTCCATTTCACTGGCTCATCCCCTCATGTTCCAGTTACTTCTAAAAGCTGTGCTCTAAACATGTTATACAACATCATGCAGTGGACATTTTTCTCACAGAGAATGGTCCAACTAAGCCACTTGGCCTTCCTCAGCCTCTTTCACCCCTAGCCCCAAATTCTGATGAATAAAAAGACTTCAGTCTTCATGATATGGGAGAATTGTGCATACCAGAAAGCAGAGGGAAAGTTGTCAATAGAAAGGCAGATCCCATCTTTTCCTCCTGAAGCATACCTCTGTTGAAGAAGTCTTTTCCCCAAGCCCAATTAGCCTACTTAGATTCCTAAAGGTCTGCCTCTTCATCTCGGCACTCTGAGACCCTTCATAATCTGACATTGTGATCTCATCTCTCACATTTCAGCCTCTGTATTCAAATTGGTCTCATGGCCTCCTATTCATTCCTAGCTCTAAGGCTTTGTGATGGTTAGGCTAATGTGTCAACTCTAGGGCCAGGTAATTGTGCACAGTTGTTTGGTCAAACAAGCACTTGGGCTAATTGTAATACAAGGGCATTTGTGGGCTTTAGTCATCAATGAGTTTACTGCATAGATGTATGATTACATCTACATCAACCAGAGAGATTGCCGTCAGCAAAGAGTGACACTTTATCAATCAGTTGAATGTCTTAAAAGGGGAAGTGATTTCAGCATTCAGAGAGAATTTCCCAGCTTATCTTTGGACCGACAACATCTCCCTGAAACTCATTAAGGACCTTCATTGGACTTTCATCGGAGCCCCTGGTTTGCAACCTGCCTGCCGAACCCGGACTTGTGAACCCCCATGGTCACATGAGAGACTCTTATAAAATCTCATACTATTTACAGATATCTCCTGTTGGTTCTGTTTCCCTAGAGAACCCTGACTAACACAGGCTTTATACCTCTTCCTTCTTCCTGTCACATCTTTTCCTCTTCCTGCCTCAAGTCCTTCCTGCCTTTTAACAGCATTCATAAATTCTGCTTCCTCCATAAACCCTTCTCTGACAACTTTCACCATCCTAATGTCTCCTATTACTGTTTCCACTTACAACTCAGATGTACAAAGATATAATATTCTTAATAAATTTTAACAAAACATATCTTGGCATTTAGACTTCTATTTCTGCTAATGGTAATAAGCCTATCAATTCACTGTAAATAAGTTAGTTCCAGTGCTCATTGAGGTTTTCAATATTGTGGTTCAAGATTCTTCGTTTCCTTGTCTTCCCTTTTGCTCTGGTGGTGATCTTAGTTCAAGGAGAGGCTTGATCTGCAGGTCCTGCTTCCCTCACTGACCTTTGCCAGTTTCACGTAGTCTGTGCCTCTATATGTTTGGCATCCTCTGATGTTCATGGCTCTCCCATGATTTCCAGTCAATGGATCCACACTCTCCTTGATCCAGTTTCTTACCTGATGGCATTCTCAGTACTTGTGGCCTTCCACAAAAGGCTCAGAAAACCTCTTGGCTCTTCTCCCTGCACCGGGCTGGAGTGTGACAGATCCTGTGAGCCTGACCTCAGATCCCTCTGCATAGATGCTACCTCTCAGATGACAAGTCAGACGGCAGGATTTTCTGATATGTGAGGGCTTCCCAGGCTCTGCCCTGACATATGAGGCACAGATTCCTCTTTCTTTACAATTTCCCTCTCCAACTTATCTAAGATTTATTCTCATATATACTTTACCTAGAGAAAGGGATAGAGAGCAGGCATCTCATACCCATACTGTCTTCTGTCTTCTGCCTTTCTTTTGCCAAACCTCACCCCTTGTCTCAAGAAGGGTTATGATTTCCTCTCTATGTCTTTTTGCATCAATCCCTGTAGTTTTCCCTACTCTAAGATTCTTAATATAAATTCCACATTTTAAGTCTTCCAGGCCCTGCTGCAACTTACAAATCTTTTCTTCTCCCAAAAGCTCCAGCTCTTGCAAATCAAAAGCTCTTTGGCTTTCAAAACCGTTGACACTGCCATGAATTTCAAGGACCTATTTTGGAACTCAAAGCCAAAAATTGCACTTTTTGTTCTCGATGCTCCTTTTGTGTCCTCTCTTCACTGAAAAGCTTCAGCCTTCTTTAGTTTAATGTTAGAAATGCCAAAAGGTTCAACAACAACAACAAAAGAAATGAGAAAAGGAAAAATGTGTGGGATTTCATATTATTTTGCAACACTAGTATCCCATACCGTCTTTCCATTTCTAATTGTCTTCTAATTTCCTAACTCCACTATTGAAATTTTAAGGTCCTTTATGGCAAAGAACAAGTCAGAGAAGTCTTTTGAATTTCTCAGAGTACCTGAGTTTGTTTGTTCATTCATTCATCTATTCATTCAGCAAAAATTCATTGAATACTATGTGCTAGCAGCAAAAAGATAAATAAGTTCTTGCCCTTTATGAGTTTGCAAATTAATAAAAATTACTCTTAGGTAATAAAAGGAAAGTAGAAAGTAAAGCAATAATAAACGCAGAGGACAAGAATATAAATCAGAATGAGGAACCCAAAACAGCTTCCTAGAGGAGTTGAACCTGAGCTGAATTTTGAAGGTTCAGTGAATTAAAGACATGGAGGATTGTTTTACTTCATTCATAGAGACCTGCATGTGTAAGCAAATGGAAGAATGAAACACCAAATTTGATAATTACTAATATTTGTACCCAGAAGAAGTCTTTTATGGTCAGAGAGGAAGGAGGTGGACAGATGAGATTGGTGTTCAATAAACACATCAAGAAGGACCTTCCATACTTACTAGAAGTTTGAATTTAATTTTGAAAATGAGGAAGACTCATAGAAGTACTTTAAGAAGGGTGGTGGCATATAAAATGTGCATTTTAGAAAGATTACTCTGGCCACAGTGTGGTAAACGTAGAGAATGAATTGCATTGTCAGGAGAATCCCAGATTAAAAGGATCAAAATTTGCAAAAATTGAGATAAGGAGTGGTAAGAACCTGGATAAAGACAATGAAATAGAGAAGAGGGGAAGAAATGAAACATGTTTAGGCGGTTATATCAAGCAAATCTTCAGGCTTGATATAATAATTGAAAGAAAGGAGGATGAGAATGAGATTTCTAAAGCCATTGAGCAATTGTGAAAATAGTAGTTTTAATTTCTGAATTAGGGAAGGGCAAGTTTGAGGGGAAATACCAAGTTCAGTTTGGTGTGTTCAATTTGACATATCCAAGGAATATGCAGTAGAGACCTTATGTATAAAGCTTGAGGATAGGATCTGTGGCTCAGCCAATGTTGGGGCTAGAAGCATAGAGGAGAGATAATGTGAAAGTGATTGCTAAAAGCATGAGTATGGGCAAGATGATCAGGAGGAGTGTGGAAATTTGGAGAAACAAATGGCAGAGAGCAAAGTCCCGTGGAACAAGTGGCAGGCCAAGGGAAAGGAAGCCTCAGAGGGACTAAGAAGGAACCACTGGGATGAAAGGGGGAGAGCCAGTGCAGATGGTCACAAAATCAAGAGGATGAGAGTGAGATAAAAAGATGGGTATGTGAGAATTTCTGGGGAAGATGGAAGACTAATGAGCTCCAGGACTTAGTCCTTCTACCATAATAACTATTAAACAGGGAGGAATTGTCTAAACAACTATTTTGGAACTCCAGAGGCCAGAAGAACACTATATAGTATCCAGGGAAGAGCAGGAGGAATGAGGCTTCTAAATTACATAAAGAACTGTAAATTGCTCTTTCACTGGCACACATCCCCCACTCTTGCATCAGGCCAACATGGGGTTCAGTCCCTGGCTAGCTCTCTGGTGACAGAAAGGGACGTAAAAATCCTCTTCCCCAAGAACAGGGCCACCCCATGACTGATCACTGATCATGGTTTTTTGTTTGCTTGTTTGTTTTTTACTGGGAGGTCCCAGGGATCGAACCTGGGTCTCTCCATATGGGAGACGGATGCCCAACCATTTGAGCCACATCCGTCCCCCTGATCATGGTTTTTGATTAGCAAATTTGGATCACTGGGTCCTGGCCCTGAGAGCAGCTATTTTTTTCAACCCACCACAGACAAGGTGACAGAGCCATTGTTTTGACCCTACCTAGATAGGGGTGGAGGTGGTGGAGATGTAAAGATGCAGTTTTTCCTTAGGGTTGCAGGGGACTGTTAACTGAACAGCTGCATTTGCTGGGCAGGCCAGGAAAGCTCAGCTTTGGGGAGCTGCTGGAGAAGTTTTGGTGCCCTTCCTGATCCCCTCCCCAGAGTACTTTGGGGCTGGTCTGCCCCCCTTCAAAGGTCCCTGGCCTTGTTTTGGCTGGGAAAGACCAACTTGGGAAAGTCCTCCCTGTGGTGACCCTCCTCCCAGAATTTGCCTTCCAGGCAAAAAACAATATAAGCACACAGTCTGGGACAAAGGCTTGCCCACATCAAATACCGAGGAGATGGAGATTTGTCCCCCAAATAGAGGGGACAATCAAACTCCTGTAAACACGTGAACTCCAAAACAACTAATAAGCAAACTCCCAGGACAAGACAGAAGCCCAGAAAGACAGGGAAAGCCCTGCACCCTACTTTTGTCTCAGGCAGACATTCCTGATAGGAGGGCTAAAGCTCAAGAAAATTATCTGTCTTATCACCAACTGGTTACAAAATCAAGAAAAAGACTTTCCAGGGAGTAAATCCCATAGTTAAATGGTAACAAGTACCAAAAAAAATAGTGTGGGGACAGAGGGCTATAGGAAAAGTTTATGTGCATGCTATTGAAGTCAAGTTGGTATCAAAAAAATATTATCGTTATATATTTAGGATGTTAAATTTAACCCTATGGTAACCACAAAGAAAAAAGATGAAATTAGATGAAAAAATATGTCCAGGTAGAAATGAGAAAGCATTCAATATGGTATAACACAAAATAAATAAATATAAAAGTAGGAATTAACAGAAGAATTCAGGCACAAAAAAGGCATAAGAACTACAAAAGCTAGTTAGCAAAATGGCAGAAGATTGTCTTGTATTATCAGTAGTGACCTTAAATGTAAATGGATTAAATGTGCTAGTCAAAAGGCAGAGATTGGGAAATGGATGTGGCTCAAGTGATTGGGCCCCTGTCTACCATATAGGAATTCCAGGGTTCAATTCCCAGGGCCTCCTGGTGAAAGGCAAGCTGGCCCACATAGCGAGCTGGCCTGAGCAGAGAGCTGGCCCACGCAGAGTGCTGACCTGTGCAGGAGTGCTGGCCTGCGCAGAAGTGCTGGCTTACACAGAGTGCTGGCCCGTGCTGAGAGCTGGCGCAGCAAGATGACACAACCAGAAGAGACACAGAGGAGAGACAATAAGAGATGGGGCAGACCAGAGAGCTGTGATGGCTCAAGAGATTGAGCACCTCTCTTCCACTCCAGAAGGTCCCAGGATCGGTTCCCAGTGCTGCCTAAAGAGAAGACAAGCAGACACAGAAGAACACACAGAGAGCCAACAGCGAGCACAAAATGATGAGCAGGGAGGAGAGAAATAAATAAATAAATAAATCTTGAAAAAAAAAAGGCAGACATTGGCAGAACGGATAAAATAGCATGACCCAACTTATATGCTGTATGCAAGAGAGTCACCTTAAACTCAAAGATATAAGTAGGTTGTGGGTGAAAGGATGGAAAAAACGTATACCATGCAAGTAGTAAGCAAAAGAGAGCTAGGGTGGCTATACTAATATAGGATAAAATAGACTTTAAGTCAGAATCAGTTATAAGGGGATAGTCATTACTTACTGATAAAGAGGAAAATTAAGCAGAAAGATGTAACAATTATATATGCACCTAACACAGAAATATTTGAAGCAAATACTGAACGATTTGAAGGGAGAAATTGATTGTTCTACAATAACAGTAGAAGACTTTAACATACCACTCTCAGTAATGTATAGAACATCAAGTCACAAGATCAGTAAGGAAGAACAGGACTTGAATGATACGCTAAACCAACTAGATGTAACAGAAATTTACATATATCACTGACCCTCCCCCCCAACCAAAAAATATACATTCTTTTCAAGTACACAGGGATCATTTTCCAGGATAGACCATATGTTGGGTCACAAAACTAGTCTCAATAAATTAAAAAAATATTGAAGTCATATGATGTATATTCTCCTACCACAATGCAGTGAAGCTAGAAATCAATAACAGAGAAAGGGAAAATTCACAAATATGTGGAAATTAAACAAAATACTTTTAACCAATGGGTTAAAGAGAAAATCAGAGCAAAATTAGGAAATATATTGAGGCAAATGAAAATGAAAATACAACATACCAAAACATGTGGGATGCTGTGAAGGCAATGCTGAGAGTCAAATTTATAGCTCTAAATGCTTACTTTATAAAAGAAGAAAGACTTCATATTATAGAACTAACTTCAAAACTGGAAGAACAAGAAAAAGATCAAACTAAACCCAAAGTGAACAGAAGGGAGAAAGTAAAGATTAGAGTGGAGATAAGTGAAAAACAAAACAAAACAAAAAAACAGTAGAGAGGGAAGCGGCTGTGGCTCAATCAGTAGGGCTCCCGTTTACCATATGGGAGGCCCCGGGTTCGGTTCCCGGGGCCTCCTGGTGGGGGCGGGCCCGCCCCCGCCCGCATGGCGTGGTTGGCTGACCCAGCGAGCACAAGCAGCAAGGGGGGGATAAATGAATAAATAAATAAAATCTTTAAAAAAAAAAAAAAAACAGTAGAGAGAATCAGCAAAACCAAAAGTTAGATACTTGAAAAGATCAATAAAATCAGCAAGCCATTACCTAGACTGACAAAGGAAAAAAGAGGATACAAATAACGAAAATTAGAAATGAAAAGGGGGACATTACTCCCAACCCTGCTGAAATAAAAAGGACTGTAAGTGGATACTATGAACAACTGTATGCCAGTAACTTAGATAACCTAGATGAAATGGACAAATTCTCAGAAAGACAAACTACCTATGTTGACTCAAGAAGACATAGAAGATCTCAACAAATTGATGACTAGTAAATTGATTGAATTAGTAATCAAAACCTCCCCAAAGCGGATGTGGCTCAAGCAATTGGGCTCCTGTCTACCAAATGGGAGGCCCTGGATTTGTGTCCCGGGGTCTTCTGGTGAAGGCAAAAACGGGCCTGCATGGAAAGCTGGCGGCCCATGTGAATTGCTGACACAACAAGATGACACAACAAAAAAGAGACACAGAAGAAATAGACAATGAGAGATACAACAAACCAGGGATCTGAGGTGGCTCAAGTGATTAAGTGCCTCTCCCATGTCGGAAGGTCCCATGATCGGGTTCCCTGGCCTCCTAAAGAGAAGACGAGACGAGAAGACAAGCAGACACAGAACTCACAGTGAGTAAGAGCAGACAGAGAGCATAAGCTGAAAGGGGTGGGGAGGGAATAAATAAAATAAAATAAATCTTTAAAAGAAAAAACAAAAAACCTCCCAACATGGATAGAGTTGATGGTAACATATATAATGAGTATAACTAACACTGCTGATTTATAAATGTGATTGTGGCTGAAAGAGGTAGTCTAGGGAGGTTAATGTTAATTGAAAGACAGCTAGAGGATAATCTAGAGACTGTATAATATAGTGATTTCAGTGGTAGATGAGAATTGTGGTTAATAATACAAATACAAAAATGTTCCTCTAAACATCACCAGACCCCATTTATTTAACTCTCTTTTGAAAGGTCTGTTCTGAGATCCTATATATTGCCCCTCATTTTCCTGCTTCTTTGTGGAGCACCATCTTCATTCTCTGGGCCACTGCCACCAGGAAGAATCTCTCCTGTCCTTAAGTCTCAATAAATAAAGTTCATGTCATACAAAAATAATGTTTCTCTATTAGAAGGTGTTAAGAATATGGTGGTATATGGGGAAAATACAACTAATGTAACTTATTGACTATATTTAACAGTAATATTATAATATTTTTGTAGCAAAGGAAGAGAAGATACTATATCAATGTTAACAGTAAAAAAAGAATATGGGGTTTAGTTTTTTGAGATATGAATATGATCAAGCATTTTTTGTTCATGTTTTTCATTAATAAGGAGACCTTGGTCATGTCATTTAACCAATCTGTGCTCATTTATTCATCTTTTGGAACTGGAAAAAGAGTTGAGTTTGTTTTCAGTATTAAAAAAGATACATATGCCTGGACAAGATTTTTTAAAGTAATGCTTCCTTAATTTTCTAAGCTTCCTTTTGTCAGTTATTTTATTTTTTGAGGTGGAAATAAAGTTTGTTTTAAAAAATAAACAAAAACCTCCCAACAAAGAAATGCCCAGGCCTAAATGGCTACACAGGGGAATTCTACCAAACATTCCAAGAAGACTTAACTCCGATTCTTCTCAAACTCTTCGAAAAAAAATTGAAGAGAAGGGAACACTCTCTATCTCATTCTTCGAGACCAAAATCACCTTCATACCACAAAAAAAGTATAGACCAATATCTCTTTTGAATATAGATAGAAAAATACTCAACAAAATACTAGCAAACCTAATCCAAGAGCTTATTAAAAGATTCATACGCCATGATCAAGTGGGATTTATCCCTGGTATGCAAGATTGGTTCAACATAAGAAAATCAGTTGCTGTAATACAATACATTAACCGAATTAAGGAAACAAAAAACCCACATGATCATCTCAACTGCTGCAGAAAAGGCATTTGACAAAACACAGCACCCTTTGTTGAAAAAACACTTAGAACACTAGGAATAGAAGGAAATTTCCTCAACATGAGAAAACTTATAGCTAATGTACTACTTAATGGTGAAAGACTGGAAGCAATCTCTCTAAGATCAAAAACAAGACAATGATACCTACCATTGTTATTCAACTTTATACTGGAAGTTTTTGTCAGAGCAATTAGGCAAGAACAAGATATTAAAGGTGTGATGGTTAGGCTAATGTGTCAATTCAGCCAGATAATTGTGTCCAGGTGTTAGGTCCAGCAAGCACTGGGCTAATTGTAATGCAAGAGCATTTATGGACTTCGATCACCAGTGAGTTTACTGCATGGATGGCTGCATCAATCAGGGAGATTGCATCAGCAATGGGTGACACTCTTATCCAATCAGTTGAATGCCTTAAAAGGGGAAGTGATTTCAACATTCAGAGAGAATTTCCCAGCTCATCTTTGGACAGCCAGCTTCTCCCAGAAACTCATCAAGGACCTTTCATTGGACTTTCTTCGGAGCCCCTGGTTTGTAGCCTGCCTGCAGAACCTGGACTTGTGTATCCCCACAGTCACGTGAGAGACTCTTATAAAATCTCATATTATTGACAGATATCTCCTGTTGATTCTGTTTCCCGAGAGAACCCTGACTAATACAAAAGGCATCCCTCTTGGAAAGGAAGAAGTAAAACTTACCCTATTTGCAGATATTATGATCCTATATATAGAAAAAACCAAAAAATCCACAACAAAACTCCTGGAGCTAAGAAATGAATTCAGCAAAGTGCTGGTATACAAGATCAACACCCAAAAATCAGTAGTGTTTCTATACATAAGCAGTGAACAATTGGAAGAAGAAATCAATGAAAAAAATCCATTCACAATAGCCACTAAAAGAATCAAATGTCTAGGATAAATCTAACGAGGGATGTAAAAGAATTGTACACAGAAAACTGCAAAACAATGATAAAAGAAATCAAAGAATACCTAAATAAATGGAAGACTATCCCATGTTCATGGATTAGAAGACTAAATATCATTAGAATGTCAATACTCCCCAAAGCAACTTATAGATTCAATGTAATTTCAGTCAAAATTCCCACAACCTTCTTTGCAGAAATGAAAAAGCAAATCATTGAATTTATATGAGAGAGTATGGACCTGAATAGCTAAAGCCATCTTGAAATATGAAGTTGGAGGACTCAAGTTTCCTGATCTTAAACTTATTACAAAGCCAAAGTAATCAAAACAGCATGTGCCTGGCACATGGACAGACAGATAGACTAATGGAATAGAATTGAAAACTCAGATATCAACCTTCACATTTATGGCCAACTGATTTTTGACCAGGTGGCAAAGACCATTCATCTGGGAAAGAATAGGTCTCTTCAAAAGATGATGCTGGGAAAACTGGATCTCCATTTACATAAATAAGGAGGAGGATCCTCTACCTCATGCCATATGCAAAAATCAACTCCAAATAGAACAAAGACCTTAATATGAGAGCTAGAACTATCAAATTCCTAGAAGAAAATGTAGGGAAGCATCTTCATGACCTTTTTAGGCAATGATTTCTTAAACTTTACACCTAAAGCATAAGCAACAAAATAAAAAATAGATTACTAGGACCTCATCAAAATTAAAAACTTTTGTTCTTCAAAGGACTTTAGCATGAAAGTAAAATGACAACCTACACAATGGAAGAAAGTATTTGGAAACCACATATCTGATAAAGGATTAATGTCAAGCATATATAAAGAAGTCCTTCAATCTAACAGCAAAAAGACAACCTAATTTTAAAATGGGAAAAAGGCTTAAACAAGATGTCTCTCCAAAAATATATATATAAATGGCCAGAGAGCACATGAAAAGATGTTCAATATTATTAGCCATCAGGGAGATGCAAATCAAAACCACAATGAGATATCATTTCACACTCATTAGAATGGCCGCTATTAAGAAAAACAGAAAATAACAAGTGTTGACAAGGATGAGGAGAAATAAGAACACTCATTCATTACTGGTTGCAATGTGAAATGGTGCAGGTGCTGTGGAAGACAGTTTGACTGTTCTTCAGAAAGCTAAGTATGGTACTACCATATAGCATCCCATTTTCAGGTATATACCCAAAAGAATTGAAAGCAGGGACTTGGACAGATATTTACACACCAATGTTCATAGAGGCATCATTCACAATTGTCAAAAGATGGACGCAACTCAAATGTCCATCAACTGATGAATGGCTAAATAAAATGTGGTATATCCATATGGTGTAATATTATTCAACCATAAAAAGGAATGAAGTTTTGATACATGTGACAACATGGATGAACTGGAAGACATCATGTTGAGTGAAATAAGCCAGACACAAAAGGACAGTATTGTTTGATCTCACTGATTTGAAACAGTTAGAATAAGCAAACTCATAGGGTCAGAATCTAGAATATAGGTTACCAGGGGAGTGGGTGGAAATAGAGAAATGGCAAGTTAAGGCTTAAAATGTACAGGATCCCTATTTGGAATGATGGAAATGTTTTGGTAATGGAGGGTGGTGATGGCAGAAAAACATTGTGAACTCAGTTAACAGCACTGAAATATGCATCTGAATATGATTAAAAGGGGAAATGTTAGATATAGTAGCAGAATAATGATTTTTTAAAAATCCATGGAACTGCACAACACAAACAGCAAATCCTAAGTTAAACCATGTACTTTAATAGTATAACCATAAAAATGTGGTATTATCAATTGTAACATATATTCCACACAGCAGTGTGAGGTAATGATGGGGTGGTATATGGGAATCCTGTATTTTGTGCATGATTGTTCTGAACAGCTAGGACTTCTCTAATAAAGAAAAAAGGGTGTGGTCAGCAGAGCTGCATGTGACATGGTTCCTGTAAGAAAAGGAACATGGTTCTTGTGGCTTAAATGAGTTCTGTTTTTTCCAGACACTTAGTAAGAAAGGAAAATGAGGGTGTTGAGTCAATCGTGGCATTGTTTTGTTCATTTTTAAATAGGTTCTGATCGTTAAAACTAGATTTTAATCGGGTGAATGCCCCAAAAAATACATGTAAATATAATTGAAACCTATTTTAGGGAATCATTCAGACAAACCCTTCCTAAATGAATAAAGTTTTGGTATAATATATATTTATACCCAATATATTTGCTTTCTCTTTACCTTTTGGAAAAGCTAAATACAATAAAAACCTACATAAAGCTGCATTATCCCACATATAGAAGAATTATATCCCCCTCTCAGTTTATATATCTTAGGATTAAGGGCCTACAAGGATCCCTGTCTCTGTAGAAAGACTTCTGTACCATTTCCAAATTCCAAAGAAATATACTCAGAGTCTTGTCAGGTTGTAAGCTTGTCACTCCTGTAGCAGAGACACTTCCAGAAGGGTGTCACGGTGGGGTGTAGTAATCCTGCTGCCTCTGCCTCAGAGTTGCTATTTTCCTCCTTGCACACATAAAGCTTCACATGGGCTGCGTGGGTTAAGTGAAAGCATCAGAGCTGGGAGCTGTCCTCCTCAGTCCTATTAAGACCTGTCAAGGTTTTCCACTTCCTTTCTATGTTTATTAGTCACTGAATAAACAGAGTAACAATTTGAGAGCAGCCCTTGTATCTCCAGCCCATCTTAGATGTTTGCCTGATTATCTTTCCAATGCTTAGAAATGATTTCGTCTTCAGGAAGCTTACGCCCCGAGTCATTTCACGTATCATGGAAAGGCAGCCCTTGCCACTAAGACTGCCAAGCAGGTTGTGACTGAAGGGAGCACCCCTATGCTTCATTGTGAAATAGGGTAAGTCCCAAATATCCAAAATCATGAAGCACAAGGTGCCCTAGAGTTAACATTTACCTCCTCCATACAGAAAGGACAGTACTGGGCACTCTAGATATGCTAGGATACTGTTAAGAATCATGAGAAATTTGACTTTCAGTATCAATTTTTTTTGTTGTCTTGAAAATAATGCCCACTTCCCAGCACAATAATATGCTCCTCTCCTTCCCTTAATCACCATAAAGTTGCATGTAGGTAGGTGGAAAGAGCTTGCTTTAAGTAAGTGCTACATAGATAAGAACTTGGAAGAATTGAAAGAGAAAATTAAAGTGAATTTTCTGATAAAGAAATGGTCCAATATGGGGGTTCATATATTGCCATGGGTTCCCAAAAGTATATTAATAGGCATGAAAGGAAGAATTGTTCCCCAGTCAGTGGATTTACAAGTCATCAGTAATTAACCCATTTGATCCAATGGAAAGATTACCCAGAAATATCTGTTATTTACAATACATCATTATTTGTCAAAATAAACAATGATTTTCCTTCTCTTGACTCTTTCCTTAAAATTCCAGAAAAGGGGTTATTGGTCCTAATTTGCAATTTGAAGAACTGTCATCCTTTGATGATGGATACCAGTGATTACCTACCCAGCATCCAACCTCCCTTCCTTCTTCCTAACAGAAACTAAATTTATGTGGTATCTGCTCTTCTCCCAAGCATCCTAGGAGACACAGGGGACTCTAATCACATCCCCAATTCCAGAGATAGTCCTAAATTTCTAAGCCAGGAAGCATCAGCCTCTCCTGTGGTGACTGTAATTGGTCCAGTGTTGGTCATGTGACCTAGGTTCAGCTTAAAGGGAAGGATTTTAATGGAGTAGTTGGAAGAGGGGTTTTCTTTCTCTGGCTGTGTATGAAAAAAAGCAGTATGTAGTCCTGATTGCTAGTAGCATCTAATGAACAAAAGCTGACACCAAGGGTTATTGAGGAGTGACATAAAAGGATCTTAGCCCAGAGGAACATGATATGGCCAATGAAACAACCAAACTTGAAGTCCTTCTCTGCTTGTAGGGTTTCCGTTATGTGAGATATTTAATTTCCTTATTATTTATGTCAAAATGAGTATAGCTTTTCTTTCTTTGTTTCTGAAAGTCTCCTAAATGAAGCTTTTATGATTAACATTTTATACTCATGTCTGGGCACACCCTGCAAGTAACTGAAGTCAGCGACTGCCTCGGTGCTTTGATTGGAGAAGGAGTACCAACCACAGATTATTTCTTCCACCAGCCTAACATCAGACCTGAAATCCTGACTATTAATGAGTGCTTTAGGCTAAAGCACTGAGTAACCACAAAGAGACTTGCTAGGATGCTAGGAGGACTGACATATTAAACCATAGATTCCCACCAACATATTAGCATGTTTCAGTGCAACACAACAAACATTTATCACTTATGTACTGTTAGGACTTATGAAGAAAATAAAGTTTAAGGTGAAGAAGACACAGTCTTTGTCCTCAGAAAATTTATAATCTAGCAGTGAAAACAGATATGTATGTTGTTAGCTGTGTTACAAGCAGATCATAAAGGGTTCAATAATGCAGGCACAAATAGAGAGTTTTGAGAGCAAACAGGAGAAACTGGAGAATATTTCAGACAGGAAATAGCATCTGATCTGGATCTTAATAGTTAGGCAGGATTTTAAGAAGTGGGGAAAGGACAGTCCAAACAGAGATTGAAATATTTACTCAAAAGAAGCAATAAGGCAGGACCTTGATGTGGAGTATTATACCAGACTCAGAGCTGAGAGGCCTGAGGCTGAGTTCCAACTCTCTTGCTTTGGGCAAGTCGTTACATACTATACTAGGCCCTGGTTTCCTTATTTGTGAAATGAGAGTCTGAGAAGGTGATCTGTAAGTGATCTTCCAACTCTAACATGTCATGATTCTACAAATAGCTCAAGTTGCAAATGCTATACAGTGCCTACTACATTTTTTTTGGCCCTGAACTTTGCTGCAATATTCTTTTGCCAAGAGTTGACCCTAATCTTATGTATTCCTTTTTAAAGTGCTTGGTGTTTTAGTAGTTCCTAGAAACCATCCTAACTCATAAAAATGTTTCAACATTTACCAAGCATGGTGGCAACACAACTCTTTGTTGGCGTTAGAGCCTAAAACTGGTCTGAGGAAAACAGAAAGATTGTTGTATTTTCTACCATCTCATATATTCATCTGAAATTGTTGGGGTTTTCTCACACAAGCAATAAGAAGAAAGTTAAATTAAATGACACCAGTGGCACCTGGAATGTAAGATGCCATGTTCTTGCTAAAAATCCACTAGCAGCCCTCAAATTTATTTAGAACAGCCACAGTAACAATAAACTGTCTCTTCTTTTATGACTGAAAAGAGTTTGGAGTTTGTTGTACTTTGAAGGTTAAAATGGTTTTTGATATATGAGAAAAGAGAAATAAAACACAATTTAACAGGGAAAAAAATATTATGTTGCACATGAGATTATGTTGGATTGACCTATGTATATCAGTAGAAGCTCACTTTGGGCTGTTGGTGCAGATGATAGCATCTCCCTTGTGATATCAATTAACTCATTTTTGTTCTTGGCAAGATACTGAAATCAATCCAGTTAACTTAAGCAAAAGAGAATTTATCATGAGATTATGGATATATATATATATATATATATGGAGTGTATATATTTTTCATTTCAAAGAATGAAAAGAAGATTGGAAGTTTGGGCTTGGGAGTGGCAGAAACCAAGAACCTCCAATGAGCCAGGAAGGAAGAGGAGTCTCTAGTAGACTTCTGGTCAGCCTGCATTTTTTGTAATGAATGTTGCCACTCATATTCCTTCCATTCTTGCAACAACAGTTTAAGGTTAAAGGCAAAGAGTGAAGCATACTCTTGTCAAAGCTCAATCCTGTCCATTCCCTGGTTATTCCATGGAAGAGAGAGAGAAAAATCTGTGCTTCTATACTAGAAAGCATACGCTCCCACCAAGATTACCTTTGCCACCTCAAAAAGGTGGAACTAGGATGGGAAACAAACAGATGCTGGGCAGTCCAAAAATAACAGATGATCCACAGGTAAATTATAATGCCTTCAGTTGTAAGTAACATACATTTTGACACAAATATTCTTAAATTATAGGGAGATTTAGATTTTATTTATTTACTTTTATCCATTTTAAACCCCCCCTTCCCCTATAGGGAGATTTAGTGCTTACATAACAAGAAGTCCAGAGGTAGGGCATGCTTTAAGATTGGTTGGATAAGCAATTCAATAAAGTCACCAAGTCCCAAATTCTTTCCATTTCTCCACTTTTTCCATCTTCATTGTATTGATTTGGTCTCTCTGGGTGGATTACCTCATACCTGCAAAATGGGTGGAACATATTCAGGTGTCGTATCCAGATATGACAAAGTATGGAGAAGGAATGAAACCATCTTTTCCTGTGTCTCATTGTTAGGAGTGAAAAAATCTTTCCCAGAAGCCCCCCAACCCCCACAGACTTACCTTTACATTTCATTGGCTAGAATTGAACCTCGGGAGCAACTGGAAGTACAGGGAATGGGATTACCATGATTTGACTTAGCCTAAATAGCATCTTTTCCCTATTCCCTGAAAATGGGGACAAATTCAACCTTGCACAACTGCATACTTAAATGCAGTTGAAGTTTTATTTGAAAGCAATGTATGGGAATGAGAGTTGGGAAGGCTTCCAAAATGGTCCATTACAGTCCATTATCCTATGGTCTGGAAATTCTTTGTAGAAAACTGATCTATTTGGTAACCTTTGAATTGAATTTCTCCCTAAGATGTAAACCTTGGATATAATAACTGTAATAATCCTTATTATAATATAAATATCTTGGTTTTAAGATAGATTATTTTAAACTATAAATTTATATGGTTTTGAGTAACATTGTTGATGTAAAATTCAGGCCCATCTATATAAGGCTTTAAATATAACCTTTTATTGGTATCTTTTCTTCATGTAAATGTTAATGAGAGGTTGATCTAACTAGAGGACTGGGAGGCAGGCAAGCAGGAAAATAACTTTTTGACTTCTCACTTCAGGCAGTTTGGTACTTCTTTATATAGCTCACAGATTGAAAGCCAACAGTCTATCAGTTTCCTACCAAGATACCCTTGTTACAGAAAATAAAGCTAAACTGCCTTAGTTTTATAGCTGGAATTTTCTCAGGCAGGACCTAATGTGCAATTCTCACTTTCGTTTGTGAAGTTGTTTAGTGTTGTAAATTATACATTAGCTTCCAAACTGCTGTAAGCATCACCTCTATTATTTGTGTGCTTCATCAATAAATCATGGCATTTCAATAATATGCAAATTCCTATCAACATTTTTGTTCTTGAAATTACAAACCTCAAGCTTGTATAAATAATATATGGAAATGTAGATGGTATCTGAAAACAGACTTTATTATGGGGCACTTAATGGTAATGAAGTATAATATTTATTAGTATAAGTTCTTTATAAAAGATCTAGAAATGGGTCCCAAGTTGTCCTGTAACCAGACATTTACTCAGTTAAAGGGGAACATGATAGAATTCTGTGGGACAAAGACCAACTTGAAGCCCAAAGGAGAGTTTGAAAGAAACAACTCTTTTAAAAGGCATTTGGGGAATTGTCTGCATTTAGGGCTTTGTAGATACATATAACTGTGTGTAGTCCGGGAACATTTTTCAATAAGAAACATAAAATTGCTTTGCTACCATTACCCATATTAAGTGGTGGAAGTTTTTTTTTTAAGATTTATTTTTACTTTATTTATTTATTCCCCGCCCCCCTCCCTGCTTGCTGTCTGTGTCTATTAGCTGGGTGATCCTCTGTGTCTGTTTCCTGCCTTCTCTTCTCATCCTCCTCCAGTCTTCACTGGATTTGATCCTAGGGACCTCCAATGTGGGAGAGAGGTACTCTGCCACCTGCGCCACCTCAGTTCCTGGTTTTCGGTGTGTCTCGTCTTGGCTCTCTCCTGCTTCTCTCTCTTGCTACGTCATCATCTTGCTGTGTGGCTTGGCAGGGCCTGGCCTGCTGCACACCTTCTATTTTTTTTTTTTAATTTTACCGGGATGTTCTGGGGATCGAACCTGGGTCCCTCCACATGGCACATGGATGCCCAACCACTTGAGCCACATCCACCCCCCCAAGTGGTGGAAGTTTTGATTAAGAAATATAGGGGGAAGCGGCTGTGGCTCAATCAGTAGGGCTCCCGTTTACCATATGGGAGGCCCCGAGTTCGGTTCCCGGGGCCTCCTGGTGAAGGCAAGCCCACCCGCACGGCGTGGTTAGCTGACCCAGCAAGCACAAGCAGCAAGGGGGGGATAAATGAATAAATAAATAAAATCTTTAAAAAAAAAAAGAAATATAGGGAAGCTGTTGTGGCTCAAGCGATTGGACTCCCATCTACCATATGGGAGGTCCTGGGTTCGTTTCCCAGAGCCCCCTGGTGAAAGCAAGCTGGCCTGCATGGCAAGCTGGCACAACAAAAAGAGACAAAGAGGAGAGGCACAACAAACCAGGGAGGGAGCTGAGGTGGCTCAAGTGATTGAGTGCCTCTCTCCCACATCGGAGATACCAGGGTTGGTTTCTGGTGCCTCCTAAAGAAAAAACAAGACGAGAAGACAAATGGACACAGAAAGCAAGACAGCAAGCGCAAAAGCAAAGGGGGCGGGAATAAATGAATAAAATCTTTGAGAAAAAAAAAGAAATATAATTGTGAGCAGCTTTGTCAACCTTGACTGAAATAAGATACTAAAACCTTTTTGATCTGTGGATTTGCTATAGGGAAAAGGCCTAGAATTCTTGCTCTGATTCAGAATAGTCCTATGAGACCCATCTGGCCTGAGGTTATATGTGATCCCAAGGAGTAGAGTAGAGCAACAAGGATGTTTTTGAGGGAGGCACCAAGAGGCTATGGAATGAGTCTAATGCTGACCTTCTGTGTGGCATCTGAAACTTACAGGACCTCTATCTAGCTACCAGCTACCGTCACACTTTTTAGCAAGATACCACATCAGAACCCACACTGACCCAGAAGTAGCTCCTCACTTCATATCACGTGAATAATAATTCCTCTTTACCTTCCTATGTCCTGCCCCTTCTTGTCCTCATGTTTTACCTCCTAGATTCCCTCATCTGAACTCTCTAATGACTGTGATGTTCTGGCCTCAGAACCCTGACACCCTACTTCCCTGGCTCCTCCTGACCTCTGTCTCCCTCCCAATATCATCCGCTCTTAGAGTGTTTGGTCTAGAACCTTGTAGATAGGTCAATTGCTAAGACTTTCTCATTTTCCTGATAACATAATGACAATTATAGCAACATTAGTGATTAATAATTATATAGTATAGTTATAACAACAACCATAATAAAAATAGCTCACCTTTACTGTACCACCTTCCTATGTGGTAGCCACTGGACTAAGCAATTCCACATGATTTCTCTTGTTCAGGTCCTCAAAACAACTCTATAATGAGCTGCTATTATTATCTCTATTTTGTGCATTTGTATTCTCCTTTTGTACTGCAGCTGTGCCCCTTTTACACTCCAGCCATGTACTAAGATGCTTTTTCTCTTGTTTGGAAATTTCAAATTTCAGATTCTTAAATTCTTTCATTTTCATGATAGTCTCTTCTTATTTTATGGCTCTGTTATCCTATAGATTCTCACTCAAAATGTTTTATGTGAAATATTAAAGTATTCTGCTAGTTGTAAGAATTCTGTTTCCTTATGTACTTTTAAATAATATACTATTTGTTCATAGTGTTCATGTTGATGTTAATTTGATTTAGCTGTCTTTTCATTTTGTACTTGGAAATCCTTTCTTTTTTTCCCCTTTGGATGCAGGTTCTAATTACAGGTGTTCTTGGATGAAGGGGAAGGGAATATATATGCTTATAGTAGTATGCTTATATGGCCTTGGGGACATCTTGCCCCTCCTTGGGGCAGTGCTCACTTGTTTCAGCAAATAGAGGAATGGGGGTGGGGTGGGGGACAGCAAGACGGCTGATCAGAATTTAGTCTCCCAATTAATCATACAGACATATTTCTACCTATTTACATTAAGAAAAGAGCACATTTTTAACTTCTCTCACCTTCTCAAGGTGGTAACCTGCTTGTATTTTGGGGTGTGGTGTCCTCCAGCCTTAGTCTCCACCAGTACAATACCATCTGCTTTCTAACTTGCAGGAATGCCTTCAAAATCTCCAGCCCTTTGATGGATGGCACAAATCCTTATTTTCTACTGTGTTGTGGTTTTATAATTATTTTTAAAAATATCTTTCTGTCATTTCATGAGATTTTGTATGGAAGAGAACAGGGACTCCTGTATTCAAGCCACTATTTTGATCCAATCTTTACTGCCATTTTTCAGATGAAATAACTAGATCTTAGCTTAAAGAATGTGCTCAAGAATCTAAATTCTAGCTCTTCTAAACAAGTACTCTGAAGTCAGAGCCTGCATTCTCAACTAATATGTATAATGATTGGCAGTATAGTATTTCTAGTTTGTATTAATTATATATAGTGACACATTTGATCCACACAATAGCCTACTAGGTATTAGGATTATTGTCCTCAATTTATTAATAAAGAGACAGACTCAGAAATGTTAAGTGACTAGTTCAGAAACTCATAGTTCTTGGAGCCATGAAGAAAATATTTCTATACATGCAGCAAATACTGCCTGGCATGTAATAATACCTAAGGCTAGAGAGAAAAGCTTGTAACCCAAGAGCTCATAGAATAGAACCCAAAGTAGAACTCAAGTTTCCTAATTCTCAACTGGTCTAAGCATCTTTGTACTAAACCTCACTCCCTCAATTTCCTTGCTTCTGTTGTTATCACTTTTTCAAGATCACCTTGCTAAAGCACACACACACACAAACACACACACACACACAAACACACACACACATACACCACACATTCACATATACTCAATTGGGAGACTTCAAGTAGCAAGAACCGGCTTGTTTTGGGATGTGACTTTACCTAATAATGCATATGTTTCATGCAAGTACACATCAAAGAATTAGCCCTTAGGTTTGCAAAAGATTTCCAATATGTTCTCAATGCTCCAAAGGTTATATATCTCTGTTTAAAGGGAGCTGTGCAATGTGCTTAGAAATAAAAGAGAAAGAACCAGCCATACCAAAGAGAAAACATTAAAAAATCAGAAGCTTACTGAAGAATCTAATCAACTGGGGAGTCTAGTAGACGAGACTGATTTTTAATAGTACTACTAGACACTTCAAATACCAGTCTTCTTTTAAGCAACCAAATTGCACCGATTTCCAAAAGACTGTCATTGCCAACCTGAGAAGGAAAGGGCAAGCCTGTGTTGAAATAATTATCAGTTATAAGCACAATGCGTTACATTATTATGATCTGGGTACTGTTGCCTTGGTCATTTTACTCTGGATGGAAGAGTTGAAGTAGAAAGTATTAGATACTAGTACTGAGGGGTGTGTCTAGTGCATTTATCATATTATTCAACTTCTCTGTTTATTTATCCTCTATCCAAAGGAACTAAATAATAGGAACAATAATTTACATTTAATATTGCTTAATTTTATTGCCTCTGCTGAATAAAGATGTTTGAACTAGATCTTCACTTATCCCCTTCATTAGTTATTATTAATAATTCTAGTAAGAGCAACAACAACCATATGTTCACAGAGATATTAAAATATTATCTGGGCTCCAAGAAGAGAATTCTATCCTATTCATTACATCCAGGAACAATAATAGGAACAATAATTTACATTTAATATTGCTTAATTGTATAGATTAATTTTAAAAATAAAATTGCCTCTTTTAATCCTTGTAACAATATTGTTATTGGAATATGGGAATATGATTATTCAATTTTTTAGATTTTGTTGATCTCAAAGAACCAACTTTTGATTTTGTCGATTCTCTCTATTGGTTTTTCATTCTCAATTTCATTTATTTCTGCTCTGATTTTTACTATTTCTTTCCTTCAGCTTGGCTTGAGATTAGTTTGCTGTTCTTTTTCTAGTTCCTCCAGGTGTGCACTTAGATCTTCAATTTTTGCTCTTCCTTCTTTTTTAATGTAAGCTTTGAGGGCTATAAATTTCCCTCTCAGCACTGCCTTTGTGGTGTCCCATAGGTTTTGATATGTTGTGTTCTCATTTTCATTTGTCTCAAGATATTTACTGAATTCTCTGGCAATTTCTTCTTTGACCCACTGATTACTTAAGAGTGTGTTGTTTAATCTCCATATATTTATGTATTTTCCCTTTTCTGTCCATTATGGATTTCCAGCTTCATTCTGATATGATCAGAATGATCAGAGAGAGTTTGTTGTATAATTTCAATCTTTTTAAATTTATTGAGACCTATCTTGTGACCCAGCATATGGTCTATCTTGGAGAAGGATCCATGAGCCCTTGAAAAGAATGTATGTCCTGCTGTTTTGGGGTGCAATGCTCTATAGATGTCTGTTATGTCTAGTGCATTTATCATATTATTCAACTTCTCTGTTTCTTTATTTATCCTCTATCCAGATATTCTATCCAATATCGAGAGTGGTATAATGAAGTCTCCAACTATTATTGTAGAGACATCTATTTCTCTCTTCAGCTTTGCCGGTGTGTGCCTCATATATCTTGGGGGACCCAGGTTAGGTACATAAATATTTATTATAGTTATTTCTTCTTGGTAAATTGACCCTTTTATTAATTAAAATTATTATTATTTTCTGTCTTTATATCCTTTAATTTACCTTTCCTAATAATTTACCTTTCCTAATAATCTTTATTTCTACACTCTTCGTGCCCTTGTTTTTTTTTTTTCCTTTCAGGTTTCAGCACTTCCTTTAGAATTTCTGGTAATTCTGGTCTTTTGGTAACATACTCTCTCAGTTTTAAACTCACACTTTAAACTCACCCTCATTTTTGAAGAACAGTCTTGCCAGATACAGAATTCTTGTCTGGAAGTTTTTCTTTTTCAGTACCTTAAAAACAACATACCACTTTCTTCTCACTTCCATGGTTTCTGATGAGAGGTCAGCACTCAATGTTATTGAGGTTCCCTTGTATGTGATGATTTGTTTTTCTCTTGCTGCTTTCAGAATCCTCTATTTATCTCTGATATTTTTCATTCTGAATAGTAGGTGTCTTGGAGTAGAAATATGCAGATTTATTCTGTTTGGGGTCGTTGTCCTTGGATATGGATATTTATGTCTTTCACAAGGGTTGGGACACTTTCGGTCATTATTTCCAGTATTCTTTCTGCCCCTTTTCCATTCTCTTCTCCTTCTGGGACACCAATAACACGTCTGTCTGTGTGTTTCACATTGCCATTCAATTCCCTGAGACCCTGTTCCATATTTTCCATTCTTTTCTCTTTTTGTTTACCTGTATTTTTCAGTGGACATTCTGTTCTTGATTAATTCTGTCTTCAAGCAATTCACATCTGCTCTCTTGTGCCTGTTTCAACCCAAGTCTGAATGGCACGACTTGGGACAGCTGTAAGACCAAAGAACACATCAGGCAAATGGTTAGTTAGACATGAACTTTATTGGGACTTACGAAAAGGAGAGACTCTTTGGTGGCAGCCGGTCAAAGAATGAAGTTAACACTCTGCAAAGACGCAAGAAAAGGAGGGAGAATATAAGGGGTCTCAGGACAAAGGCATCCCATAGGGTACGAGAACAGAGTTTCTGCAAGAGTTACATGAGGCACACAAATGGGGTATTTGGTGATGTTATCACAGCAAGGGAGTAAACAGCCTTGAGGGTTTTAAAGTTTGTAGGATCTTTTGTACATTCTTTCCTTAGGGAAGGTCTGTTACTTTTTAACTGAGTGTCCAGGTTATACTGGGCAGCTATGTGCTTCAGGCTGTGTATCATTTGGGGATAGGAGGGAATCCTGGTCCCTGGGCTCCAACAGTGACTCTAATGTAATTTTTGTTGTTGTTATTGTTGTTTTTTGTTTGTTTGTTTTTTGTTTTTTTTGTTGTTTTTTTCTTTTTTTTCCTCTGACGTATTTTTATTCTCATCTATCATGTCTTTCATTCCCATAAGCTCTGTTAATTTTCTTTGCAGGCTTTCAAATTGCTTTTTTATACTCACCCAGTGTCTTCTTAATATCTTTTTTCTCTTTAGTCATATTTTCCTTCAACTCTTTGAATTAATTTAGGAGATTTGTGTGATTATCGTTGGTTAGTTGTCTTAAATCCTGTATCTCTGCAGGATATTTGGTTTGTTTCTTTGGCTGGATGGTCTCTTCCTGTTTCCTAGTATGGCTTGTAATTTTTGGCTGGTGTCTAGGCATCTGGACACGTTGGTGAATTTACTCTGATGGTCAATTTCTCTCTTGCCTAGTGTTTTCTTGTTGTTGTTGTTGTTGTTGTTTTCACAGCTCTACTTTGATTTTTGGTTCAACTTATTCTAAGTCTTTAAATTTGCCCAACTTAAGTTATCAAAGTTGGGCCAGGGACTCACTAATAGAGTGCAGATTTTCTCTTAAGGGTGGGTTAAAGAGAGACCTAAAAGTAGTTTTACTCTTTGCAATTTACTGGCCAGCCAGCAGATGGCTCTTGTCAGCAAATCTGTCCACAGAGGTGTTTCAACCTCCACTTTTTGTGTTTCTGGTATGGACAGAGCTGAGATTCAAAGCGTGCTCTGTTGTCCAAATTCACTGAAGACAAGCCCTCTGACTAACTCTGACTTTTCCCTTGTAACAACTGACAGGAAGGAAAACATCTGTTTCCCTCTTAGCTGCAATGAGCCAAGGGTTTTATCCCGGCTTAATGTCTTGAGGTTGAGGGATGGGACCCCTTCCCAGCTACCACAGGAGTTTGGTAACTCACATTTGTTGTTTTGGGTCCTTCATCTTTCTGTCCCTCGCCCTACTGAGTGTTGCACAGCACTGTCCTAGCCTACTGACCCACAAAATACGTCCCTTGGACAGCTTTTGGCCCTTTCTCCATTGTTTTTGCGAGAGAGTTGAACCCTGTCTGCCTATTCCAACTCCATCTTCCCAGAACTCCCCAATCAAGTAGGTTTTATTCCTAGTATGCAAGGGTGGTTCAACATAAGAAAATCAATTAACATAATATATCACATTAACAAATCAAGTGAAAAAAAACACATGATCATCTCAATTGATGCAGAGAAGGCATTTGACAAAATCTAGCATCCTTTCTTGATAAAAGCACTTCAAAAGATAGGTATAAAAGGAAAGTTCCTCAACATAATAAGGGACATATATGAAAATCCCATAGCAAACACTGAACTCAATGGAGAGAGGTGGAAAACTTTCCCTCTAAGATCAGGAACAAGACAAAGATGCCCACTGTCACCACTGTTGTTCAACATTTGTGCTAAAAGTTTTAGCTAGAGCTTAGCAAGAAAAAAAAAAACAAACATAAAAAGCATCCAAATTGGAAAAGAAGAAGTAAAACTCTCACTATTCACAGATGTTACTATCCTATATTTAGAAAATTCTGAAATATCTACAACAAAGCTATTAGAGCTAATAAATGAGTTCAGCAAAGTGGCCTGATACATGATCAACACACAAAATCAGTAGTGTTTCTGTACACTAGTGATGAGCAATCTGAGGAAGAAATCAAGAAAAAAATTCCATTTACAATAGCAGCAAAAAGACTCAAATATCTAAGAATTAGTTTAACCAGGAACGTAAAGGATCTATATTCAGAAAATTACAAAACACTGCTAAAAGAAATCAAAGAAGACCTAAACAAATGGAAGGACATTCTGTATTCATGGATTAGAAGACTAAACATTATGAAGATGTCAATTCTACCCAAACTAATTCATAGATTCAATGCAATCCCAATCTAAATTCTAACAGCCTACTTTACAGAAATAGAAGAGTCAATTACCAAATTTATTTGGAAGGGAAAGGGGTTCCGAATAGCCAAAAACATCCTTAAAAAGAAGAGAAAATTCAGAGGATTCACACTTCCTGACCTTGAGGTGTATTATAAAGCTACGATGGTCAAAACAGTACAGTGTTGGCATAAACATAGACACATTGATCAATAGAATCTAATTGAGAGTTCAGAAATAGCCCCTCACCTCTGTGGTCAACTGCTTTTTGACAAGCCTACTGAGTCCACTTTTCTGGGACAGAAGGTGCAGGGAGAACCTTTGGTCATTTCCATAACCAAAGGAATGAAAGAGAACCCCTATCTCACTCCCTATACAAGAATCAACTCAAAATGGATCAAAGACCTAAACATAAAAGTCAGAACCATAAAACTCCTAGAAGATAATGTAAGGAAGCATCTATAAGACCTTCTAGTAGGTGGGAGTCTCATACCCAAAACACAAGCAACAAAATAAGACATAGATAAATGGGATCTCCTCAACATTAAATACTTCTGCACCTCAAAGGACTTTGTGAAGAGGGTAAAAAGACAGCCTACTCAATGGGAGAAAATATTTGGAAATCACACACCCAACAAGGGTCTAAAATCCATGATATATAAAGAAATTCAACAACTCAAAAATAAAAATACAAATGGCTCAATTAAAAAATGGGCAAATGACCTGAATAGATATTTTTCTAAAGAAGAAATACAAATGGTGAAAAAACATATGAAAGAATATTCAGGGAGCATAGGTGGCTCAAGCAATTGGGCACCTCCCTCCCACATGGGAGGCCCTGGGTTTGGTTCCTGGTGCCTCCTAAAAGGAAGGCGAGTGGACACAGAGAGCACACAGTGAACAGATGCAGAGAGCAGCCAGGGAGCTCAAACAACGAGGGGGGTGGAAAAATAAATAAATCTTAAAAAAAAAAAAATTCAATATCATTGGTTATTAGGGAAATGCAAATCAAAATTACAATGAGATATAATTTCACACCTATTAGAATGGCCATTATTAAAAAGACAGACATTATGGTTAGGGAAGCAAGCCAGGCACAAAAGAACAAATATTGTATGATTTCACTGTCATGAACTAAATATAATGAGCAAACTCATGTACTTAATACCTAGTCTATAAGTCACCAGAAAATAGAACGTGGTTAGAGAATGGAGTGCTGAGGTTTAATCTGTGCAGAAGTGGTAAAAAGTTCTTTGGAAATGTTTGGAAATAAATAGAAATGGTGAAAACACATCATAGGATGTGTAACTAGCAGCACTAAAATATGGATATAAGAGGAGTTTGCTGTTTTGTTTTTTTTTCTTTTTTTTTTTTTCAGTAATGAAAATGCTCTAATAGTGATTGAAGTAATGAATGCACAAGTCTGTGATTATACCAAATGATGGTGATTGTACATTTTAGATAAATTGTATGGTTTATGAACAAAAAAATAATAGGATGGATTGGGGGGAAAATACACCAAATGTAAGATATCAACTATAGTTAGTAGTAATACTTTAATGATGGTCTTTCATAATTTGTTATAAATGTTTCACAGCAATGCAAGTTATTGTTGGTGGGGTGATATATGGGAGCCCTGTATGATGTTATGCATGTTTGTTTTTTAAGTTCACAACTTTTACTATATGCCTATTGTTAATGTGTGTTCATGAATGTTATACTTCAATAAAATTTTTAATAAAAATGAGAGAAGACACAGATTACAAATAGCAATGAGAGGTGGCATCGTTACAGATTCTACAGATATTGAAAAGAATTTTGTGAACAACTTAAGCCTGTAAATTTGTCAACTTAGTTTAAATGGACAAATATCTTGAAAAACACAAACTACCCAAGCTCACTCAAGAAGAAATAGATAATCTGAATAGCCCTATATCTACTAAACTACTAAAGAAATTAAATTTGTTGTTTAAAGCTTTCTCACAAAGAAAACTCCAGGCCAAGATAGCTTCACTGGGGAATTCTACCAAATATTTAAGAAGTAAATAACACCAATCCTATACAATTTTTCCAGAAAAAAATTGAAGTAGAGGGAATACTTCCCACTCATTCTACAAGGCCAGCATTACTCTGATACCAAAACCAAAAGCATTTCAAGAAAAGAAAACTACAGACCATTATGCCCTATGAACATAGAAGCAAAAATTCTGAACAAGATTATAGCACATCAAATCCAGTTGGAATTTATCCCGTGAATAAAAAGTTGGCAACCCCTTACGTGGCTCTGAGTGGCAACTTTCTCTCATTTGGAGCTGTAAATAATAAAGATTTCTGCCATTTATCTATATGAGTGTCTTTGTGTTATGTCTAAAGAATCTATAACCATACCAAGTATCATATAATTTAAAAAACACAGATATTAAAGAAGATCTAACTGAATTGAAAGATATACCTTTTTCATGGAAAAAAGTATTCTCCCCACATTGATCTATGAATTCAATGCAGTCCTATTCAAATGCCCTGCAGGATTTTTGTAGAAATTGACAAACTGATTCTAAAATTCATCTATAAATGTAAAGGACCTAGGAAAGCAAAAGCAACTTTGAAAAAGAAGAACAGAGTTGGAGGTTCAACACTACTGATTTCAAGAATGTCATAAAGCTGCAATACTCAAAACAGTGTGGTACTGGTATAAAGATAGTCAAGTAGATCAATGAAACCAAATATATTGTCCAGAAATAGTCCCATACATATATAGACAATTGATTTTGACATAGATGCAAAAATAATTCAATGGAGGAAAAAAAAAAGTCTTTTCAACAAGTTGTACTGGAACAATTAGGTAATTAGATATCTATATGCAAAAAAGAAAGAAAAGAAAAAAAGATGAAATTTGATCTATGTCCCACACCATATAAAAATTAACTCAAAGTGGATCTAAATATAAAACCTAAAATTATAAAATTTCTAAAAGAAAATACAGGAAAAATCATCTTTGTGGCTTGAGATTAGGCAAAGTTTTCTTAGATATAACACCAAAAGCACGGCCCATAAGAGAACAAGTTGATGCATTGTTCCAGCCACCCTTGTCCTTCCTAGCCCTGGAAAGACCAATCAACTTGAATTCCAAGTTCATTCAACGTTACTGTTCAGGAAACTGAAATGTGTACTATATTGCTTAGGAATCCATTTTTATGACTTTTAAATATAGCGTTAATGATCAACATTTGTATAGCAGAGTTCACATTACAGTTAGATTTTCTAGAAATAATCTTAATTATACAGCAACTTTATAAAGAACATACTGTTATTATGCTCCCTTGACCGGTGAGTAATTGAGACTCAGAGAGATTCAGTTACTTGCCCAAGGTTACACTGCTAGAAAGTGGCCAAACCAGTCTCCAACACAGGTTCCTTGATCTCAGAGCTTGATTGTTTTTTTACTGTGCCACTTTGCCTCAATACACAGAAAGGTGAATTTGGTTTCTGATTTTTTTAAGGAAGCCTCTTTAAGCCAGTTCTTGCTATATGAGAAGGCTGATGAATCGTGGCATTATTTTAGTAAATTACTTAGTAAAATAGATAGTTATCCTTTACCTTTAAAATCTATTGTGGCTGCCATCCATGTTTACAAGTGTGGCTAAAGGGAAAAGATACAGGACCAGCTGCCCTTTCCAAGTTGAATAGGAATAAAGTTTGCCTTAGCCTTTAGTGACACTTTGCCACTTTGTACTCAGGCTGTTGTAAATTAATGTAATTCCCAAAATGACTACCAAATGCCCATGGTGTAACCTCTTTACCCAGTAGGATCTGACCCGATATTCCTCTGATGTTGTCCTAAATAGATTACTCACTTCAGGGAGCCTCCCTTTGAATTCAGTGCTCTTGGCATTTGCCCTGGTTCTGTAATAGCCACATACCCCAGGGGTAAAGTAATGGATCTCTGGCAATCTGGCTGTCCCCTTTATTTCTTTTTCACATTTGTTTACACATTTTTGCCTGTCCTCTGAGAATGGCTCAAAGTCGAAAGGATAATATCCTCCTCACCATCCTCTCTAAGGGTCAAAACCACATGGACAATATTATCAGTCTCAGTCATATTATTCTTTAATTGTGCTCCTAGACACAGTTAAGCCATTTGGAAGCCTAAGTGGAGTGTCATTAACTGAATCAAATTTAGACTAGAACATATATTGCAAAAGACAGTATTTAAGAAGGCTAAATGAGTAAGATTGGTCCTTTGGCATTATAGCTGAGAATTTAACATTGGGAGGGGGGAAATCACTTTATAAAGCTATCCAGAGGAATGCAAAACTGTGTTTTCTTATTATTAGTAACAGTTCTAGCCCTTTCCCTGGTAAAATAAATTCAGTATCATGCTTACACATCATTTCAAGAAATAGAGATTAAGAAATAGCAAAAGAAAGAAATTGAGATAATATGAAAATTAAGGTTGGAAGTCAAATACTTTACTTCAAGTACCATATACAGGTCTGTCTGACTCTAACAATGATTTTTGCCCTTCTTGATTTGCATTATTTCTGCCTTAAACCTCTGTTCTTTTCCTGACTTTCCAGATATGTGTAGTCTTTATAACAGTTCTGGTAGGAACCAAGAGTTGGTTTCTATCCTATCTCCTAGTAGAAGCAACCTAATGAAAAAGAGCATATGTGTGTCTGAGCCACCCTCAGCCACTGTTACCTGTGTGACCTAGGGGAATCTTATTTAACTAAGCTGAAGTTCTCTTGGTTCATATAAAAAAAAAATGAGGTCATAATTCATGTGTCTTTGTGAGTACCAAATGAGTTACTGTGAAATATGTGAAATGATGGGCATATCGGAGACATCTAATGCACCCTTTTTTTTCTTTTCTTTCCCCTTAATAAGTTTAAGAATATAATTCATTTCTTTCTTTTCTTTATAGTTTGTTATGTTTTCCTTTATCTGCATCAAGCAATAAATAAGTTCTTATTTAGAGATCAGAAAATTATCAATACATTCTCCAACTCCTATACATCAGTTGCTGGTTTTCCATTTTTGGAACTTGAAATGAGATGCAATTTTCAGTTCTGCTTTTATTAGTTTTTACCTTGAAATGTGTTGGATAGATAAAATATCTTACTTCAAGAGAAAGAGTAGTTAATAGGTAATATTACATATTAGATATTGGAAAGAAACCCAGTTTTCCAAACTTATGATGGAGGCATGGGCTTCAATTATCCAAAATCCCAAATAGTTTTCCTGGTTCTAAAATGACAGAGAGAGCCAGCAACCCTGTCAAAAGACTACAGCCTCATTGCCACAGCCCTGACTTCACTCCAGCACAGCAAAGCTTTTGGCTTCTAAAAGATTCTTGAAGAAAAGGGAACCCAGGTAATCCTCAAGGCTGATAACCTGGAGGTTGGTGTAGGCATAATTAATATATAGTGTGGCAGTAAAGATTGGTCACACACACCTGTGTTCCAGTCCTTGCTAACCATGTGAATCGGGATAAAGTTTGTTAAACAAGCCTCTCTTTATTTAACTGTGAGTCTCCTCACTTTCCTTTTTTAAAATGGGGTTAATAATGTACCTGTTTGGAGGACCACCCATATATACATGTTTAGTCAATATTAAATATTGTTTTTATTAGTTCCCTAACAGAAACCAGTCTCTGTTTACATTTAATTCTAACCACAGTGTTAGAAAAAAAATGAGAAAATATTGGTTCTTCGAATCGATTTGCTACAGCATTCTAACTTTGCACAGATTTGACTGGTCTTTATTTGCTTCCTTTCTGGAGGTTCCCCACTTCCGCACACCACCACCATCCACGGGATCTTCCCATGCAGGTGAAGCACTGTGGCATGCTGATGAAGAGCAGGGCTGGGTTTGAATTCTGGCCCTTCCATACTCTAACTCTGGCCAATTGGACAACTGTATCTAAAAAATAGGGTCCTATTAAAGGGATAATATTAGTACCTATCACATGGGGTTATTGTGATGATGGAGTTAATATATACAAAGCAACTAGAACAGTTTCAGGATAATAATATATGTTCTATAAGTACTAGCTATGATTAATAGCTAGCAGTTAGGGGTAACATACTTGGTTCATCTTTTTCTCTTCTGAAAGCATCTATTTATTCAGGGATCTGACATCCTATGGTAATGTCTTCCTTGGTCTCTTCTTTTCTTTTCTCTTCCCAATAGTAAAAGAAAGAGGGAAAAGTGTTATCCATACCCAATAAATTATAAATGCAGTTGTCCTATGTTTGTAGTGTCAAAGATATGAATGACATTGAGTCCCTTCTTGATGTCCATTCTGTGCTTCCTCATTGTGCACATGAGCCCACTTCATTGAAACAGGGTTTTTGGAAAGTGTCAAAGGTGCCCCAATTTTGACGTGGCTCTGACTTTCAACCTGGATTGTAATTCACATGTTTTTTTTCTCTGTATTCCATGTTAGACTGTCATCTCCTTGAGGGCAAAGGACCATATTCTAACTTCATTATATCTACACTACCTAATATATACCCAGAAATGCTCAATAAACTGCCACATAACTAAATGAATGAATAAATGAATGAATGCATGCATCACATTAAAAAATGTGGTATTCTAGCACTCTGTTCAATAACAGAGTAAATTTCCAAGTAGTTTTAGAATAATTCTGGACATTTAAAATTTCCAGGGATGTTCTCATACATCCTACTCTGGAACTTCCTACCTCTCTAGTTTCATCATTCCTGCTGTAGATCATTGTCTGCAAAACACACCTTGTGTTTTCCTGTCTCTGTGCCTTTACACTGTCCTTTCTTTGTGGTGTACCTTCTCCTCCCTCTCTATTTTTCTGAATTTTCTGCTCACAACTCACATGAGCATTTCCTTTTCTACTCTAAGTGTAAATCACTTCACCTGCTCCTGACCTCCTATACCAGTTGTGGTATAAGCCACATTGCTAAGCTGTCACTTAGCAAATGCTATTGTATAAATTTAGTTACCATTTTACAAGAAAAAATGCTTAGATTCTAAATCCCTTCAGAGCAATGACCATGTCTTATACTTCTATACCTAGCTTTGTGCCTCACTCATGGTGCAATAATCAATAAATAATTGTTACTGGATTGACTTGAGCTAAACCACTTTCAACAGACTGCAGTGCAATACAAAACTAAATGCAGGGAGCAGGTGTGGCTCAAGCTGTTCAGTGCCTGCCTCCCAGGTTGGGTTCCCAGTACCTCCTGAGAAAACAAAAACAAACAACAAACAAAACAAACAAAAAAACCAACTCAGGAAAGCTAGTGTGGCTCAGTGGTTGAGTGCCGGCTTCCCACATATGAGGTACCGGGTTCAATCCCCAGCCCCTGTTACCTCAAAAAAACAAACAAAAAAACTAAATGTAGCATGATGAAAACATCAGTTTATGGGTTAAGTGGGAAGATTAGATGTGCTGAAACATTAGGATAAAGATGGAATTTCAGATGAAATTTTAACTTTATTAGTTCCTTTTGACTCTTTTATTTTTATTTAGTTTGATGAATCTTTTTTGGGGAAGTAGTGGGTTAAGGGCATTTAACTTTAGGCCTAGTTGCATGCACTAACAAAAGTTCTACAGCAGAATTGTTTATTTTACAATGAAACATTTCAAAACAAAACATGATACAACTAATGCATCTCTGCCATCTGTTCTGATGATGTGTAGGGAAGGCATAGAGGGGGGATGAGGGGGTGTGAAGTGTTAGATGCATAGTTCCCTTTCTCCTCTTCAAAACTTTAAGGAACATGGTGCTAATGACTATGGCATGGCTATCGCCCAAATTTACAGTGCACAACAATATATTTGAGCATTCTGATTATCATAATATATGGAGCTACCAAATTCAAAGCTTTATAAAGAGTTTTAAATGAGCAGGAGGCCAAAAGGTCAGTAAATTCTTGTTACATAATTTAAATCCTAGTGAATTGGTCTTTTAAAAATGCAGATGAAGGGAAATGCATTACCAACCATCCCTCCAAATCTCAGAGCAGCCGAGGTTACAGCAGATCTTATGCCAACGATCAAGGTTGGCTTTGACACTGGACACTTTCTCTTTCATATTGCCAAGAGCATCTGGTCCTATGCATTTTTCTTACTGTTCATTCATGCATTAAAATATTTTACATCTATTCATTGTGTGACTGTTACCTACTGCGTAATGTGTCAGCATTGCATGAAGGCTAGATCTGCAGCTTCCATCACTCATCACCCTATTAACATTGGTCTTTGATTGTATATCCACAAAAGAGATCATAATGTCCTATTTGTTTTAGGACATGACAGAATCTTTTAGGATTGATATGGCCTGCCTCAAGTCATCAGCTGGGCATAATGCCATCTCTTCCAGCAAGCCTCTACTACAGTTCAATTTGGCACGCTGCTTTTCTCATGATCTGCGTTTGAGAAACTTGCCAGTCCATATACTTTCATGAAACTACGTTAATGCCACCTATCTCTTTCTTCTTTCCACAAATTATCTAACTCTTTTTCATTCTATTTTTGGATTGTTTCCTTTACTCAAATGATCTGCTTCTATTGTTTTTTTCTCTCTCCTTAATCTTGTCAGTCTTCCAGGAGCTTCACAGAGGAACTGACATATTGTCCATTCAGCCTCCATCTCATTTTCCATTCATTTATTCATTCAATTTCTGCCTCCATCAGCTTATATAGATGGACTCATTATATGCCAGACACTATTTTAGGTGTTGAGTGAACAAGACAAAGTCAGCGAGTGAGCATGTACACACTGTGCCAAAGTATAAGAAGAACTACGAAGAAAAATAAAACAAAGTAAGGAAGATTGATGGGGGTTAGGGGAGGAGATAGGGTGGTGAACGAAGGCCTCACATGACAAATGTGGAAACGGTGATGCAGGAGGCTTTCGTAACTTGCCTGAAAAGGCGTACACTTAGTGAGGGGAAGGCCAGATTCAAAACTGGGCCACCTGGCATGAGAGCCCAAGCTTTTCACCACTGTGCCACACTGTGCTCTTGACCATATGTATAGCTGAGAGTATTTCCAGAGGAAGGATTCGCAACTGCTGTAGACAACACCGCAATCACAGCAGGAATTAACGTGTACAAGAACCCAAGGAATTGAGGAGAGTGTGGGATACAAGTTCACAGTCCCATTGACTAAAACAGACAAACCAACAAACATGATTTCACAGATAAATACCAAGATATCCAGTAGTCAGGTCATTTTTTTATTCCATCAGTAGGCTGTGTAAGCATTTACATAAAAGTATCAGTTTGAAATGTGTTGTATCCAATATAAATCTATTACAGTTATAAGGAGTACTAATTTCAGAAGACTCAAACTCATAAACTCACGTTGCATGCCTTGTTCAATAAAGCAACTCTTTCAGTCAGTGTTCTTTCAGATGTGGCAAATATTAAGTAATTAACCTTAACAAAGTCAGTCTCTGTCCATTTCCACGAAATTAGTTTCTAAAGAAGTATTAATAGCACTGGTCATACCACAGTGTCTGTTACTAATATTCCTGGGCCCAAATAAATAGAACATGTCCTTATAATATGAGAGCTGGAAAATGCTGACAGGCCATGTGTCAGCATATGTGTAGCATAAATGCAAACACAAGACAAGCCTAGTCAGGCCAATTTTTTTTTTTTTTTTTTTTTTTACAGCTCAGAGCATTAACAGCACTCTTAAATTTCACATAAAATGGCTTGGAAACATGAAGAGAACAGAATGCCTTGCCTTAGAACAGATAAAATATTCAGTGATTTTGGATTCATTACCAAGGTTCCCTCAATTTTGAAAAGGATTCTTTTTACAAAAGCCACCTAATCAGGAAAAATAGCAGTAACTATTATAGCAACAAAAGAGAATGGAAATGGTTCCTTTCATTATCTATTTTTTAAAAATCTTACCTGTTATGGGATTTCTATCAAGCTTCTGACTTAAGGAATCATGAGATAGGAATAGTTTCCAACCAAAGAGCAGCTATATGTTCTGTGGTTTAGTCACAATGTGTAAACAGAACACCCCGATGAAGCATAAATTAGTTAATCCACAGAATTTCTGGAGATGTGGAAGAAAGCATAAGGAAGCAACACAGATGTTTCATTAAAGGAAATCCTGGCCATCAAAAAAACTCCATTTCCAATTCCTTGAAAGAAATACCTTTGAAATTGCCATATATATTTTCAGTGATTTGCTACATGCCATATATTGGTTTTGAAACAGTACCCATCTGATATAAAATTATATGCTTCCTAGAAGCTACTTTTTTCTTTCTGGCCTCTAATTCATATCCCCCATCCTTCAATTTAAGATGGTTTTAAAAACAGTGTGTTGAATAAGGCAGTGTTGGCAGAAATCAAGGATGAGATATTAGGGAATAGTGCACTCTCATTCTTCCTACGGGCAGGCCACCTTCACTGTTTGGAGCTATCATTCTGTGTTTGAATGGCTATTTCATACAGAGCATAAGTAAATCAAAGAAAGAGCTTTTCCCCCTAGAAGTCTTATCCTTATCAAGAGTTAGCTACTTATGAGGAAGAATGGTAGAGTGTTGGGCCTTAAAAAGTCCTGCCTTTGAGGAACCAGGTCAAGATGTGATGACAAGACATGCACATAAGAAGATGAATTACAACACAATGTGACCTTGTTTAATGAGCAGTAACAAGAACAATGATGGGTGGGCTTTTGTGAGATCATCCAAAAGGAGGTGGGAGGGAAGATAAAGAACATTCTAGGCAGAATAATGTCTAACAGCAAAGGTCGGAGAAAATGTTTTGCACATACCAGTGGATCAGATTGGCTGGAACAAGAAAAGGCAGAAACAATAGGTTAGGGAGGCTGAAATGCCAGGCTAAGAAATTGGGATGTCTTTTGTTGGCAATAAAATAGCCATCAGAGGATCATGATTAAATACATGGGTAATGGAGACAAAGAGGCATTTTGGAAGAGTAAGTCTGTAATAGAATGGATTAGAAAGAGTGAGTAGAGGCAGATGTCTAATTAGAAGACAACTCCACAAGTCCAGATGTGTCAACAACACAGTCTAGGGAGATGGCAGTGGAAATAGACAGATGTGAGAAACTTTTTGAAAATGTGGGCACTGCCTAGAGAGTGACTGCAGGAGAGACAAGGCCATGGAATGAATGATGTACTTTTAAAACATAGGTAACCAGAAATATGTTGGATCCTTAATTGCTAATGGTATTAATCTGGCTAAAAGGGTACCTTTTTCTTCCAGAGGTAAATGGAGAGCAGCTTTTTGTTGTTGTTGTTCTATGTTAGTAGGTATGTGCACAGAATTGTAAGATACGGGTAAAATATCAGCAATATTAATAATGCTTCCTGTCCATCCAAAACCCAGGAAAGGAAGGAAAAGAAGATCTGTAGAAAAAAAGGAAAACTAAGGGTTCAGTTACCTCTCCAGCCTATTGTTGTGCTCAGTGAGGGTTGTGGGCTTCTTCCTGCAGTGTCTGGTATTCCAGCAACTTCAGTGGTCTTAGTGAATGCCACTGCTTGGTCCCCATGCAGTGCCTGTTGCCTCAGGCTGTCCAAGAGGGGCCCATTGGGCCTTATCTACTCATAGACTTGGTTTGATTAAGAATAGCCAGGCATTCAAGTAATGATCTGTTTAGGCATACATTACCAATAAACAGCTACAGCAGATCATACCCTTTTGTTTCATACAGAGCATTTGTGTCTATACTTTAATTGCTATTGTAGTAGGTTGAATGGTGACCCCGCAAAAAAAACATGCCCATGTCCTAGTCCCTGGAACCTGTGAATATTACCAGATTCAGAAAAAGGGTCTTTGCCGATATAATTCATTTGAGGATCTCGAGATGAGCAAATTATTCTGGATTATCCTGGTGGACCATGAATCCACTGACAAGACACATAGAGGAGAAGGTGATTTGTAAAAAAAGAGGTAGGAACTGAAGTTACGTAGCCACAAGCAACGGAAGCTGGCAACCACCAGATGTTGGCAGAGGCAAGCAAGGCTCCTTCCTCCCCCAGAGCCTTTTGATGGAGCATGGCTCTGCTGACATCTTGATTTCAGACGTCAGGCCTCCAGGACTGTGAGAGAATAAAGTTCTGTTGTTTTAAGCCACCCAGTTTGTGATCATTTGTATGGCAAACCTAGGAAACAAAAATAGCTGTGTTAAAATCAGTCAGCATCAACCAGCTTTATATACTAAGGCCTTTAAGACTTAGTAATATATAAGGCACTCTGGTGATCGAAAAGAAAGATGTGATCTTTACACAATATTGTATATAATATTAGCATTGTGTCTATAAACTAAGTACCTATTCTATACTGGAACACGGTCTTAATTGACATCTCATTTAATTCTCACCAAAAAAACAATGAGATAGATTTAAACTACCATTTAATAGATGACAAAATTGTGACCAAGAAAAGCTGTCTCTTACTTAGCAGGGGCAAGGTCAGTCCTTCTGTCTCTAAATCCAATGCTCTATTAAATGGCATATGTGCAGCAGAAAGGGCTCACAAGCAAGGGGAAAACATGCCTCGAAATTTGAAAATGGAGAAACTAAATGTTTTTTTTAAAAGATGCCTAAATATCTTAATAGGCTATTTTCCTTCTGATTGCTACATCTTTAAAAAATGCAAAAGAATAATTAGGAACAGGAATTAAACCTGGAGATAAAGGTAGTGACCTAGAGAGAAAGAAAGGAGCATGTGCAGTCTTGTTTTCCTCTACTCCCTTGACCCCTTTCCCTCCATGCACAGGTCGAAGAGACTTCTGGATGGACAGAAGGATCCAGATCCTGGGAGAATGGCCCCTGACAGGACAGTTGCGTGTCTCCTGGTAATGTCCATAGGAAAGACCTCTTGGGCAGCATTCTTGTATTATGTTCCTAGTCCCTGTTGGCCAGAGCCCGTTCTTGGTTTACAGATTCTAGAAGCAGCAGTTTGCTTGGAAAGAAGAGCTAGGCAACCCCCTTGAAATACCATTTGCATAGCAAAGACATTGTTTTGACTTAGTTGGTAGGACCAGGGGGTGCAGGGGGCTCCTGAGGCCCCACCTGGAACCATATTGACCCTTCAGTATACTTTGGCAAACAATCTGACGTACTGTCAGACTTCGGAGGGAATCCTAAGGCTTTGGGCCTCTCTCACCCTGCCTCTGTTCCTTGAGGTCTGCCAATGGAATATTTGAGCAGCTCTGCTCAAGTTGGGGCTTGGCCATCAGGGCTCAGGAAGATAGAGCAAGAAAGAGAGGCCAGCTTCTCAGAGGAAAGTCATTTAGAAAATTGTTTTTCAAGGGATGGCCAAAATTTGAGAACATAAACAATCCTTTTCATAATGGCTCTTTCCCTGGGGGTCCCACAGATTATCTGCTCAATCCATCACTCCTATAGTTCTCCATAACATTTGTAAAGACTCCTCAGTCCAGGAACATAAACACCATGTGTAGTTTATGCTTCAGTGTATACACACATACCCGGACAGGGCTCAAAAAGTACTGATCGATAGAGACATTTAACCAACTTAACATCTTGGCTGCTTGGACTGCTTGTGCAATTCCATGAGAATTGATGTTAGTGAAGATAGAAGAGATAGTATATATTTGGTCCTTATCTTGACTGAGATACTTTTTAGCCATTCATTCAGGAGATTCCCTATGACAGATTTTGGAAGCCTTTGATGAAACAAATGCCACCATTACGGATGCCAGAGTTGAGGACACTGCTCTTTTCAATAGCATTCTTATAAAATAAGTATATACCTGAACAGGTATGGCACAAAATAATGGATTAGCAATGCATGCTTTCTAAATTCTCCCAAAATAACAATTTAATACACTCTATTTAAATTTCATGCTATGTTATAGTGAGCAGAGCACAGTGTTAGGGATCAGAGTTGGATTCACATCCCAACCATGTCACATACTAGCTGAAGCGCCTGGGAAATGTCATTTTACCTCTGAGGCTTGATTTCCTCAACTGCAAAACAGATTATCCTTACTCGATCAGGTTGCTGTAAGAAGCAAATGATATAGCAGTGAAAGCTTTTAGCACATATAGGTATGTAATTAAAAATTTTTTTTGAATCCTTATCTTCATCCAGGCAAAAATGTGGTTGCTTATTCCTGCATCTCCAGCAAGGAATTAATAATAATTTTTCACAAAGCGTCATTGTTTTGTTTCTGAACTTATCTCTGGATGGCTCCTGAACATTAGCTTTGCTTTATGTGTGTAACTTTATGTATTTTAAAAGTCCGTGGAAGTCCATTTCAAATCACTAACTCCAAAAGAGATAGTAAGTAGTTATATAATATATGAATATAAAGTGAGGCAAGATGTCAACACTGTCACATAAAACTGTATTCATATCTGTGTCTGAAAAAGCAGCCTGCTATAGTACATAAAATTTGGGCATGTGAGCAAAAACCAGCCAAAATTGTAAAGGTTCCAGAGAAGATAACCTGCTGAGATCCTAAGCTTGAAATATCATGAAGTGAAAACAAAGAATATTTTAATACAATTTTTTTTGTTTCTATTCCCCAGGCTAGATATTGAAGTTATAACTGAAGTCCTTGGCATTGTCATATTAACATCGACATTTAAAGGACCACAACTCATATTTCAGGAGCTGGTCTTGGAGCTGTAACAAGGAACAAGAGTACCATTTTATTCAGCACTGTTGGCATTTTGACCTTTTTGGGAAACATGCTGTATTATCTTTCACACTATTACACCATTTGTTAATTTACTTGTCAAATTAACATAGTAGACTATTTACAGCTGCTCTGTGTAAAGTTTTACTGATAAAAGTTCCCTATAAATGTGTACTCTTGTCATTTTAAAAAGATGACATTAATGACTTTCATTAATCAAAGGCTTTTAAATCCAAATTCCAACTTAAATATGGTATTTTATACCAGGATTTTCTAATTATAGGACTCAGTAAGAGGAAGCACCAATTTTAAAAGGTTTGGGAAATATCTTCTCAAACCACATGTACAAACCCAAGTTTTAGGCAACTAAAAAATACTACATTCTTTGGACCCTGCTGTTCAAGAGCCTCAGGAAATTTAAAAACATAAAATCTCAATTGAAAAAGTACAACTTTCCCCAAAAGAATACAGAGAAAATAAAAATAACTTAGCTAAGCTTCCACTCCCCTCTCCAAACATATCATAAAGTCTAGAAAGGCCAGATTCTCATCCTATGTAAATCTGTGAGAATTCCCACAGGGAAATCTGTAAAAGAATTCAGAAAACTCCATTGCGGAAATTCTCAGAGAGCTACATAGGATGAGAATCTGGTTTATAAACAATAAACATAAAATTCTTTAAGATTTGACCTTTGCCCTCAATTAAACCCCAGATGTTAACTGGGAAAAATAATCTTGGGGCTCTAATATTTTGGCCCCTAGGTTCCCAAGAATTTAGTCAGGACCATTCAGCAACTCCATTACCTTAAAGGGAAATAAAAATATTCATGAAATTGTCTCTCCTTTTTTAAAAAATTTAGCTTTCAATTGGGTGGAAACACATAGGACAAATCAAAGTCATATGTGAGATTTTTTTTTTAATTGAAAAAATGGCATGCTTTTGGTAAAACATTTGAAAAATAGATACATATAAATTTTTTAAAAATACTCAAAAAATAAAATCTAATAGATCTTGCCAATGCATATAATTCACATTTTTCTCTGCACAGAGCAAAGACTGAAAATGAGGTGAGAGTATCAGGTGGTGACTGAATAATTTTGAAACCTTCACCTACTTAGAATTCACTGTAGCATTTTCTCTACGCAAAGGAGAGTGGGAGTTTATAATGTGCCTCAGCTCATAAGGCAGAGTTGCAGTGATGCAAATACAGAAACAGGAATCAAGTTTGGGGTCAATAAAGGGCAGAAACAGGGGTGCCATGCTAACCACGGCCAAGAACACTGAAAGTCTAAGGCAGGGGTTCTTAAGCTTTTGTTCCACGGACCCTTTTGCCAGCCAGGTGAAAACCAAGGACCCCTTACTAAGTCCACACTATACTGTGTATTATTTAATAAATATATCACACCCACACCAACACATCCCCACAAGAATGTTTTTTTTAATTTCAATTCAAGCTCATGGATTCCTTGTTAAGAATCCCTGGTCTAAGGAGAGCAGTGCAGGAATTGCCCCACAGGTCAACTCAGAAAAGTGCAGAAATCAGTTCAGTCACAGAGAGGAGAAAACCTGGAACACCCAAGCTGCCACCAATGAAACCTTAGTAGTGTCTTCTCCACCACCACCTGCACTTGACTTCCAGTTAACCAATCCATGTGTGTTCTAGTCCGGGAGCAAGACGAGATGAACTTTACAGAATGTAATGAATGGCTAACACTGACTGAGCACTTACTATGTGCCAGGTGCTTTTCTAAGAATTGTACATGCAATCTCATTTAATCCTAACAACCCAATAAGACAGACCTATTGTTATGCCCATTTTCCACATGGCAACACTGAGCCTTAGAAAGATGGAGTATAACTGCTCAAGTCATGTAACAAATAAATATGTATGTATTCTTTGGGTATTTTTATAGACATACAAATAAGTGTCACTATATTCACCATATTGATCATACTATTCAGGGGAAATAAAACAAACACATTCAAGAAACACCAGATCAACTCAGTCTAATAAATGGTTTGTTTGAGATTTGGGAATATATATTAACAGTTATGAAATCATCAGCTAATCCAGTCAAAATTCATAATCTGTCTTTAGAATATAGACAACCTCACTGCACTCTTGAATTCCAGTTTTTCTAAGCTTCAGAGTGAGCTCCACTCATTTCTAACATGGATTGTATATTTGGGGAGAGGTGGGAGTTGACATTATTAATAGACAAAGAGAATTAAGTATTTTGTCATCCCCCAAAACCATCTTAAATTCATTGGCCTATATATGCCCAGGAATTTTTACCCCTATCAGTGAGATTGTTGCCCTTCCAACACCCTGTAGTATCTTCATTCAAAGTTGGACCTTCTTATCATGCCAGGAGGAGAATCTAAGTATTCACACATACTATAGTATCTGTGTGTTTTCTGTCTGGAGATAAATGATATTTGGCTCAAGACAGCATTGAAAACTAGGAGAGAATTTCAGCCTTTTTGTGGTATCCCCTATACCCACTTCCCCCAGAGCTCTAGCCACCCACACCCTGACTTCTTGCCTGCCCTTCTCAAAAGTATTTCTCCCTGCCAAAGATCTGAGAGGCACAGAAGCAATCTGATGAGCTAATTACAATAATGTAGAAGATGAGTTTGGTTAGCTAAATTATTTGCTAAAGGGCAGGTTGATTGGAGGGGCCCTTTCTGAACAAGAGAGCCTTCTCAATACTTACAACTCCTAAATCACATACTATATATCATTAAAATAAGAGTTAATAAGGTCCAAAAGTTTGCCAGTTGCTGCATTTGACTATAAACTTCTAAAAAGCTTTTTGTAATTTTTCCTACGCTCATAGTGAGGGAAATGCAGACATAAATTTTGAGATTTCACATAAGAGGGCAAGACTGTCAAAGTTGAACCTCTAAAATCAATAATCTCAAACAGTAATTCTTAATCTTCTTTGAGAGTCTGATAAGTGGTATACATATGCACATAGGGATACTGCAGTAAAATCCCATGATGTGAGCAGTTGTAGAGCAGAGAAACAAAATGGAAACTATACCCTGAAACCAGTCTTTAACTAATAACCTTATCCTTCCCAGCTTTAGTTTCCTCATCTCTAAAATTAAGGGATTTGAATTTCCTAATCTCTAATGTCCCATCAGCTCTTGGATTTTTTGACCATCTTTTCTCTCATTCTCATGGAAATCTTATGTTTATTACACTCCTGAAGTGGTAATGATACAATCTCCTAAAACGAGCTTAGTTTACAGAAGACCAAATTATAAACTTTTGGTGTAATTCTTCAAATAGATCAAAATATTTGCTTCATGGAAACCAGGTGTCTAAAATAAACAAACAAAACTCCTTACAAGTCCTTTAAAGTGGAAAGTGTGTGCACACGGAACTAGCCTAAATAACAAAATGACTTATGATATTTGTATTAAATTTCTTTAGATAGAAAGTATTTTCAATATGTTTTGGGACTATTTTTTTTCTGGGGGTTGGGGAGAGTATGAAAAATAAAATTACAGGACCAAAATAAGGTCAGGGTTTTCAGTACTTGCCTGTTCAACTCAAATAACAAGTAGATGATCATGACATGGGGAAACATCATCATTGCCTGAAAGAGGAATAGAAAATGGAATGGGTCAGATCTGCTCAGATAAATCATCTGAAACATATCTGAGTATGAGAATTGGAGACAAAGCAAAAGAGTCTCACTTGCCAACCAGCAAACCACTGAAGCACAGAAAGGAGATATATGAAAGAGGAAGGAAGTGGCCCTTAAACGTAAATGGAAAATATGACCCCACCATTTCACCTCAGTGATGCTTAATAGTTTGGGCCAATTTACAAATAAATCAGTGAGCATTTGGTCAGCTATGTGGAGGAATAACCTAAATACAAAGCAGGGTTGGTATAAGATCAAGTCAATACAAGATCAAGTTAATGTAAGATCAAGTAGATGAGAAATCCTTCAAAGTATAAAGGGAACTCTGTGAAGGAAGGGAACATGTTACCACCCCTGCTGTTTTCAGTGTCAAAAGCAATATTGGCACACAGCAGCTTAATTAATATTTATAAAACTAATGAAATAATGTTAGATAATATTAGAAATGAATTTCCTATTTGAACAGGGTAAGACTGGAAGAAGCTACAGGCCAGTAAATCTATTAAGAGAGCTAAAGCATCAGATCTAGGTTAGTAAAGAGGGGAGAGACAGAAAAAAAGGTCAAGAAAAGTAAAAGACATTTACTGCCAAAGCAGAAGGATTTAGAGCACAGTGTCTGGGAGCATTTGAGTGGGAACTACGAGACTTTTGTCTCCAACCTCTGCCTTGATGCCTTAATGTGATCCTAGGCAGAGAATCTGACTTCATATTTTCTTCTTAATAATTGTAATTGACATTTTCTCCCACCTTTAAAAGGGACATAAGAAATTCCTCAGGCACACTAGTGAATGGATACTTACTTCTCCTTTGGGGCTGGATATCATCATCAGATCTGTGTCCAAAATGTAGGCTTTAAATATTTCTAGTTTATCTTCAGAATTAGTGCTACAGATAAACATTTTATTAATTCAAAAAAACTTTTGAGAGTGCCTGCTATGTGACAGATACATAGACATGGGAAAAGTTTTCTTTATGTTGTGTATTCAGTGATTTGAGGCATAGTCTATAGAGAGAAATTGGAAAACTATGGACTATTTAGGATCCCTTTCTTTTCATTATAGCCAAGGGTCTTGAGGGAGTGGTTTACACACCCTGTCACCTCTCATTCATTTCTCCTCTATGCCATTTGACCTCAAGCTTCCTTACACCACAGAAACTATCCTCCCTTAAGTTCATCCATTTCTGCCTAATCCACTGGGTATCATTTAGATCTTTTTTTTCAACTTTTGTTTGATCTAAGTATAAAAACAATGAGTTTTAGTGTTTGGCATAGGCAGAAGGAGGAAAAACAGACATGAGTTTTGACCCAGTGTGAATGTGAAAGTAAATCAACCATGAGTAAGTGGTCAGATTTGCAAAATCAAGGCTGAATGAGGTGTGAAACAGAGATTGGGGTTGCCTAACAACAAATGTGTGTGCAAACATGTGCATCTTCCTGTTGGTAATAGAGAGGAAACATTTTACTTTTTCAAAAGTAAAGGAAAAATATTAGAGTATGTGTAAGTTCCATAGCTTGGAGCAATAATCAAATACTCACAAGAAAAAGCACACGGGGTGAGACAAGGCCGCAAGGATTGCTATGGGGTTAACCAGCAGAATGTTCAGGGACCAACTCCTATAGAAGTACTGAATGAAATGAGAAGCAGCTGAGGGCGTTCCAGGAAATGGCCTGGTCTTTTGGAGTAATGGAAATTTAGCTTGCTTTGAGGGGATAATCTGACCTTGCTACATAGCAGCTCCAATAGAAGAATCATGTGTCTTTGTGGATCTTCATGGCTTGTAACTCACTTCTAAGGTTTCCCTTGAATTGCCTAATAACACAAAAAAGAACTGGTGATATGATATTGTTAAATGTTACAAACCATTATATTTTAGTATTGACCTCTGAAATTGTTTCTTAGACCTCATCATATTTTTTCTGGGGACTAATTTATTTTGTGACTTCCTGGTACTGAAATTATGATTTAGCCTCAGTTGTCAGAGCACCTGTGTTCTTTAAACTTAGAAACAAAATATCAAGAGAATGTAACTGGGTATGTTTATCAATTTAACTCTTTGGGGCTTTTAATATGGTCCAAACTTAAGTTTTATTTTCTAAAGTTGCAATGAAAAAAATAATAAAATGATAGATAATAAATTGAATAATTATAGAATAAAATCATGAGATTTGTGATAGTAAATTATGTCAAATTCTCTAATTTAACTCATTTGAATAATACAACAGTAAATGTTTTAAATGACTTATTAGAAGGTCTTTGGATTTTTTCTCCTTTATTAAACATGGCTTAGAATGTTTCCTATATTGTCCATTGTTTTATGAATATGTATTGATATCATTTAGACCAGGACTTAGCAAGCTCTGACCATTGGGCCAAATCTGGCCAGATTCCTGCTTTTGTAAATAAAATTTTATGGAAACACAGCCACCCTCATTCATTTATATATTATCTATGGCTGCATCTGCACTACAGTGGCAGAGTTGAAAAGTTGTACGAGAGACCGTATAGCCCACAAAACCTAAAATATTTACTATGTGGCCCTTTGCAGAAAAAGTTTACTAACCTCTGATAGACAATGAATGTTAAGGAAGATCAGTAGAGCCTGTTCTTTAGAGTTTAGAGCCCAGAGCTACTGAGCTGACAGACTTTTGGGGCAATTTCTCTTAAAAGTAAAGTAAAAACATAAAATTTTTTAAAAAATTAAAAAACTGTCAGTCATCAAAAACTAATTTCAGCACCAACAGCAGTTTTTCCAAACAACTAATTGACAAAGGTTTTTTTACCCACTACCATATATGTTTAGAAGCTTAATGTGACTTGGCATTTTATGTGCATAGAAAGTAGTTATTTGACTCTACTACTTTAATCAGTCAAAAATCATAAGTGACATAAATTTTCAGATATGGGAGAAAGGCAATCTAGAACTGATTTCTTGTAGGAAAGTGAGGATAAGATCTAAAGCCATTCTCTAAGTTAGAGGCCCTAATGAATCATTAAATCTTTCTAGGCGCTCTTTAAATATTTGAAACTGAAATTGATGATTCATATATGTGATAGCTTTTGCAAAAGTAAGAAAGGACTTGTGATTCATCTAATATTAGTATATGAACTTTGTTCTCATGGCACAGGGTGGAGAAATGCATTTCTAATGCCTTGAGATGTGTGTTCTTGCACATGTTCTGGTCCCTGATTTTGGATCCCAAATGGAAAATAAGGCTAATTAAATTAACTTCGTTATAACATTAAGTGAATTTGCTCTCACAGAACACCTGAAAATGAGAAATCACTCTTAATCCCTCTGATTGGAAATGGTGGCCTGTGTGTACATTCAAATAATGACTAAATGTGTGGTGTATAGTTTATTTGTTCTTATCCACAGCATATGTGAAAAAAGATTTACACAGTAGATACTTTCCCAAACAGTTGAAAATATTGGCATAAAGTAACATTTTTGTAAATTGAATCATATTTTCCTATTTATTTAAACTGTATTTTCAGAAATGGGTCTCCACTAATGTTTTGGTCTCAACACATAATGAAAACAAATCATGTTTTTCATATAAAATATAATTTACTAATAAGCCAACTCAAATCCTTTTGAAAGATGGTTCATAAAAAATAAACAATAAGCCAAAAATTATTTCCAAATAAAAGTTACATTATATAAACACTGAAAGGCAAGTACAGGATTATTTAGTATCTGAAAAGTGGAAAAGGAGATGTTTCATCTCACTGCATAATGCCTAGAGATTAAACAAAAAGAAAGGAAAAAGAAATGAAAGAAAAGAAAATTAAATGGAAAAGAAAAACTTTCACATCTAATTTGAATAAGTCTTTTCCCTCTAAAGCCATCATGATCATCTTTTTAAACTACATGTTGGCCACTTTCAACGCATCCTTAGCAGAGGTGCTGAAATTATGGCTTAAATACATTTAACAATTGGGTTTAAGAATGTACCATCTCTTTAAGAATTTGCCTTTTCTTTCATCATTCATCAGCACACTGATGGGATGGGGGAGGGTAGGGGAAAGTATATTTAAAAATCAAAAAAACAGTAGAGAGGACAGCAGAGCCAAAGTTTGTATTAATAATGATATCCCCAGCCAGAAGCATTTTTCACTATATGTTGACCCAGTGTGCAAGCCAGGTCACCAATGTCATTCATGTTTTATGTGCAAGAACAGATTTCTGTGTGTTACTGAGCAAATACTAATACTGAAATCAGTGCCCCAGTAATGACTTTCATAGCAAGGACCCACTGCCCTTAGCACCGGCAATTGTGATTCCCCTAGGTAAGGCCTGCAGCTGTAGCAAGGCATGGGGAACACCACAAGGGCTAGAACTATGACTGTTCTACTGCCAGTACTTAATAAATATTCGTTGACTTACTGAAGGAGCTAGATTTGTCCTTGCTACATTTCTTTCCTCTAACTCCTGCTATTTTTCCTACCTTTTTCTTTTATGGTGATTCAACTGTTACTTTAATTTTTATTCCCTTCTCCTCTGTACTATTTAGTATTAATTCCCTCCTAACACACTATTCATATATATCACAATCCTCTTTCTTTAAAGGTAACCTAAGGAATGGTAGCCATAGAAAAAGGAATCCCAAACCAAGCCAAGCAAGCAATGAAGACTATAAGCCATGTCTCTCCAAGTTGCATTTTTTGTCATGGGGAGAGGTATTCGACACTCAAGAGGACAGAGCTTAACTTTTTACCATTGGTATAGGGCTGGTATATTCCATGTGCACCTAGAGCCTAAGAAGAACTTTTTGATGTTGATGGTTATGATAGTTCAAGGGAGCAGGAAATTAAAAGAATCAGAGAAGGAAATGAGGCCTGATCTATGTCCGCCAGATTTGGATCTGCAGTCCACACAAAAGCAATTATTTTTACCCACATCTATGAGATTTGAATGTAAATCACTAGACATGCATCCTTTAGCCATCTTCACAACTTCAAGAAGGCTACACTAAAATCAGCTCAACATAGTTGTCTTCCCTTTGCTTAAAGATCCCTAGGGAAGGAACATTTCCAATTTCCCAGGTGCCAGGAAGTTTTCTCTAAGCCTAACTATAATTCTTTCTTCTATAATATAAGCCATGACTCTATCCAGCTGACTAAAACAGCTCCTTATCTTCATCTGGATAATATTTCTTTGCCTGTTTGAAGATTGTTATTACAGCTTCCCTTCACTCCAGCATTCTCTTCCCTGGGCCATGTGATCCTAGTCCCCTTAGCTTTGTCTATTTTGTAACCCTTTCAACACTTTCATGACTGTCTTTTGGATAATACCCAAGTGCTCTGCATCTCACTTAAATTACCCAGGAATAAAGTAGATGGAACTTGGACAATGCTGAGTCAAGTGTCTAGGTTACCTCATGGGTTCTGTTTACTGCAGTTCTTATTTATGCACCTTGTTATCAAGCTTGAATTTGTCAAGGTAGTACCATTTTGTTACTTCCTGGTAAGGTGGGGATCCATTCTTTAGCTATTTCCTACTAAGCTTGAATCATGTTTTCCACCATGTTCTACTTCCCTGTATTACCCTTGTATTTTGAATGTCACTTGACCCCTGACTTAAACATTTAGGCATTGTTTTAAATTCCCACCTTTCTGGATTTAGGAAAATGCTCTAGTAGTTTTTCAGTAGAATAAAACTCCCAGAGAAAAAATATGTTAGAGGTGAGTAGAGATCTGAATTGTAGAGAAAGCAAGTCCAACTCCTTCATTATACAGATGGTAAAACTGAAGCTTAGAATGATTAAACAATTTGTCTCAAGGCACATACATTCCCAGGAGCAGAGGCAAGGTTGAAACCAAAGTCACCTGGTTCTCAGTTGGTTGCTTTTTCCACAACACGTGAAAGCCTTTCAACAATGTCTAATGTTACATCAACAAAGTCAAAAAGCTAGGATCACCGAATGAGAAAGTTATAGAAATTATAAGGTCGAAGGAATTTAATAAAAAAAGAACCTGCTTATAATGTAAATTCTACAATCATATCAACAAATAGTAAATGCATTATAAACTGACTTTCATCCTATATTAAACTGGAAATCTTCATGTATTTCAGTCAGCCAGAAAAAAATAATCTACAAGAACTCTTCAATTAATTAAAATAGGTTTTCCCCACTGAATTCTTTTATTTTTAAATTTTATTATAGAAATTTTCAAACATTTACAAATATAGAGAGCATAGAAAAATAAATCCAGATTTATCAATTATCAGTACATGACCAATCTTGTTTTATCTATAACCCCCAAATCCCCCTCAATTATTTGACAGAAATCTTAGGCATCATATAATTTCGTCTGTAAATATTTCAGTGTATATTTCTAAAGATAAACATGCTTTTTAAAATATTTTTTTATTAGAGAAGTTGTAAACTTACAAAACAATCACACATGTGTGGAATTCCCATACAACACTCCTCCACCAACACACTGCACTGTTGCGGAACATTTGTTACAGATTGTAAGATAATATCATCAGACTATTACCACTAACTATGGTCCATAGTGTACATTTGGCTTTTTTTCCCCCATATCCCCCTGTTTTTAACACTGTATATCTTTGGCACTGATGCAAGAATATTACAGTATTGCTATTAACTATATATAGTCCATAGGTTACATTAATTGTATTTTTCCCATGCTTCTCCACATTCCCAACACCTTGCAATAGTGGCTTACATCCGTTCTAGTTCACAGAAAGACGTTCTTGTGTTTGTACTGTTTAACCACAATTCTCATCCACCTCTGGGTTTACTTTGTTATTCAGTCCCTAGATTTCAGCCACAATCCCATTTATAAACCAGTTGCATTAGTGGTATTCACTATAATGTGTTATCATCAACTCTCCATTTCCACCCTTTTTCAGTCAAGTTAATTAAAACTTCTACAGACATTAACATCAGTACTCCTTCTCAGCCCCCCTCTTATCTCCTAATAACCTATACTCTAGATTTTAACTCCATGCGTTTATTCGTCATATTTAGTTCATATTAGTGAGATCATGCAGTGTTTATCCTTTTGTGTCTGGCTTATTTCACTCAGCATAATGTCTTCAAGGTACGTCCCTGTTATTATGTGTGTCCCAATTTCATTTCTTCTTACTGCAGCATAGTATTCCGTTATGTATATACCACATTTGTCTGTCCTTTGATCAGTTGATGGACACTTGGGTTGTTTCCATCTTTTGACAATCGTGAATAATGCCGCTGTGAACATTGGTGCACTGATGTCTGTTCATGTCACAATTTTCAATTCTTCTGGATATATTCCTAGTAGAGGAATTGCTGGATCATATGACAGTTCCATATTTAGCTTCCTGAGGAACTGCCAAACTGTCTTCCACAGAGTCTGCACCATTTTACATTCTACCAACAGTGAAGGAGTGTTCCTATTTCTCCACATCACCTCCAGCACTTATTCTTTTCTGCTTTTTTTTTTTTTTTTAACAATGGCCATTCTATGTGGTGTAAGGTGATATCTCCTTGTCATTTTGATTTTCATTTCCCTAATAGCTAGGGATATAGAACATTTTTTTCATGTGCTTTTTGGCCATTTGTATTTCCTCTTTGGGGAAATGTCTATTTAAGTCATTTGCCCATTTTTAAAATTGGATTGCTTGCTCTTTTATTGTTGAGTTGTATGATCTCTTTATATAGAATGGAAATCAAACCCTTATCCGATATGTGGTTTCCAAATATTTTCTCCCATTGAGTGGGCTGCCTTTTCACCTTCTTGAGGAAGTCCTTTGAATCACAGAACTTTGAGGAGGTCCCATTTATCCATGTTTTCTTTCATTGCTTGTGCTTTCGGTATAAGGTTTAAGAATCCACCAGCTACCAACAGGTCTTGAAGATGTTTCCCTACATTTTCTTCTAAGAGCTTTATGGTTCTTGCTTTTATATTTAGGTCTTTGATCCATTTTAGTTGATTTTTGTATAAGATGTGAGATAGGGGTACTCTTTCTTTCTTTTGACTATGGATATCCAGTTCTCCCAGCATCATTTGTTGAATAGACTGTCCTGCCCCAGCTGGGTAAGTTTGACAGCCTTGTCAAAAATCACTTGACCATAGATGTGAGGGTCTGTTTCTGAACCATCAGTTTGATTCCATTGGTCTATGTATCTATCTTTTTTCTAGTACCATGCTGTTTGTTTGTTTTTCAACCACTGTAGCTATGTAATATGCTTTAAAGTCAGGAAGGGAGAGTCCTCCAGCTTCGCTCTTCCTTTTTAAGATGTTTCTGGCTATTTGGGACCCCTTACCCTTCCAAATAATTTTGATAATTCTGTTTTCCATTTCTTTAAAAATGCTGGTGGAATTTTTATTGGGATTGCATTGAATCTGTATATCAATTTTGATAGAACTGACATTTTAACAATATTTAGTCTTCCAATACATGAACATGGAATGTTCTTCCATCCATTCAAGTTTTTTTTTTTTTTTTTTTTTTTTTTTTTTTTAATTTCTTTTAGCAATGCATTGTAGTTTTCTGAATACAAGTGCTTTACAACTGTATTAGTCAGCCAAAGGGGTGCTGATGTAAAATACCAGAAATAGGTTTGTCTTTATAAAGGATATTTATTTGGGGTAGAAGTCCACAGTTACCAGGCCATAAAGCATGTGTTTCTTCCCTCACCAAGTCTGTCGCTATGTGTTGGAGCAAGGCAGCTGCTGATGTTTGCCAGGGTTCAGGCTTCTTGGGTTCCTCTCTTCCTGGGGCTGCATTTCTCTCTGGGCTTAGCTCCTCTGTTTCCTTCACAAGGTCAACTGTAGACTGTGAGGCTTTCTAGGCTTTGCTTCTCTCCATAAGGCCAGCTGTGAACTCTCAGGCGAATGGCTCATCTCTATCCCGGGGCCTTCTCTCCTTCCTCACGACCAAGCTTTCTTACTATCTGGGGCTCCAGCTCAAGACTCCAATATCAAAACTTCTCCCTCTGTCCTTTGCCTTGCCTTTTATATTTGATTCCCGCTCCACCAAGTGATGGGGCTCAATGCCCTACTGATGTGGCCCAGTTAATGCCCTAATCATAACTTAATCATGCCCAGATTAGCCGACCAGTTTACAAGCATGATCCAATATCTATTTTTGGAATTCATAATTACACCAAACTGCCAAACTGCAACAACATCCTTGGTCAAATTTATTCCTAAATATTTGATTGTTTTAGTCACTATTGTAAATGGAATTTTTCCCTGACTTCCTCCTCAGATTGCACATTTCTAGTGTATAGAAGCAGTACTGATTTTTGCATATAAGTCTTGTGTCCTGCCACTCTGCTGAAATCCTTTACTAGCTCTAGCAGCTTTGTTGTAGACTTTTTGGGACTTTCTAAGTATAGGATCATATCATCTATGAATAGCAAAAGTTTTACTTCTTCATTTCCTATTTGCATGGCTTTTCTTTTTCTTGCCTGATTGCTCTAGCTAGAACCTCTAGCACTATATTGAATAACAGTGATGACAGTGGGCATCCTTGTCTTGTTTCCAATCTCAATGGGAAAGCTTTCAGTCTTTCATCAGTGAGTACAATGTTGGCTGTGGATTTTTCATATATGGCCTTTATCATGTTGAGAAAGTTTCCTTCAATTCCTATCTTTTGTAGTACTATTATCAAGAAAGGATGTTGTATTTTGTCAAATACCTTACCTGTATCATTTGATAGGATCATCTGATTTTTCTTCTTTGACTTATTAATGTGGTATATTATGGTGATTGATTTTCCTGTTTTGAACCACCCTTGCATGCCTGGTATAAAACCCACTGACCATGATGGATAATTCTGTTAATGTATTGTTGGATTCAATTAGCAAGTATTTTGTTGAGGATTTTTATGTCTGTATTCATTAGGGAAATGGTTCTGCAATTATTTTTCATAATATCTTTATCTGGCTTCATAAAATTGGTTTGGTATCATTTCTTCTTGTTCAATGTTTTGGAAAGGTTTGAGTAAGATTGGTATTAAATCTTCTTTAAACACATGGTAGAACTCACCTGTGAAAACATCTGGTACTGGGATTTTTCATTTTGGGGAGTTGTTTGATGACTGTTTCAATCTCTTGTGATTGGTTTGTTGAGGTCTTCTACTTCTTCTAGAGTTATTGTAGGTTGTTTGTACATTCCTAGGAATTTTTCCATTTCATCTACTTTGTCTAGTTTGTTGGCATACAGTTGTTCATACTATCTTTCTTATGATCTCTCTTATTTCCATGGGGTCATCTTTTATTTTCTTTATTTGAATCTTCTCTCATTTTTTTCTTTGTCAGTTTAGCTAAGGGTTTGTCAATTTTGTTAATCTTCTTGAAGAACCAACTTTTGGTTTTGTTAAATCTCCCTATTGTATTTTTGTTCTTAATTTCATTTATTTCTGTTCTAATCTTTGTTATTTCATTCCTTCTACTTGCTTTAGGAATAGTTTGCTGTTCTTTTTCTAGTTCCTCCAGCTGTGTAGTTAGTTCATTGATTTTAGCTCTGTCTTCTTTTTTGAATGTAATCATCGAGGGCTATAAATTTCCCTCTCAGTACTGCCTTGCTGCATCCCATAGGTTCTTGACAAGATATTTATTGATTTCTCTCACAATTTCTTCTTTGACCCACTGATTATTTAAGAGTGTATTGTTTAATCTCCAAATATTTGTGAATTTTGATTTCCAACTTTATTCCAGTATGATCTGAGAAAGTACTTGTGTAATTTTGTTCTTGTTGAATTTATTGATAACTGCTTTGTGACCCAACATGGGGTCTATCCTGGAGAAAGATCCATGAGCACGTGAGAAGAATGTATATCCTGTTGTTTTGGGGTGCAATGTTCTGTATATGTCTTTTAGGTTTAGCCCATTTATCATATTATTCAAGCTCTCTGTTTCTTTATTGATCCTCTGTCAATATGTTCTGAGAGTCATGTATTGAAGTCTCCAAGTATTATTGTAGAGACATCTATTTCTCCCTTCAGTTTTGCCAGTGTTTGCCTCATGTAATTTGGGGCATCCTGGTTACATGCATATACATTTATGGTTGTAATTTCTTCCTGGTGAGTTGCCCCTTTTATTAATATATAATGTCCTTCCTTGTCTCTTATAACAGTATTGCTTTTAAAGTCTGTTTCAGCTGTTATAAGTATAGTTACTCCTGACTTTTTTGTTTACTGCCTGTATAGAATAGCTTTTTCCAGCCTTTCATTTTCAATCTATTTGTATCCTTGTGTCTAAGTTGAGTCTCTTGTAGGCAGCATATAGATGGCTTATACTTTCTCATCCATTCCACTCATCTGTGTCTTTTGATTGGAGAGTTTAACCATTAACATACAGTGTTATCATTGTAAAGGCAGTTCTTCACCCATTTTGACCTTTGGGTTTTGTCTGTCAAATTTTATTTTCACCATTCTTTTACACTTTTAGTTACTTTTACTGATATAATCTTCATTTCTAGGCTCTTTTCCAAGCCTTTCTTTTCAAGCTGTAGCACTCCCTTTAGAATAACCTGCAAAACCAGTCTCTTGGTTACAAACTCTCTCAGTTTCTTGTCTGTGAATATTCTCAACTCATCCTCCTTTTTGAAAGACAATCTTGCCAGATATAAGATTCTTGTTTAGCAGCTTTTCACTTGCAGTATCTTAAATATATTATACCACTGCCTTCTTGCCTCCATGGTTTCTGATGAGAAATCAGCAGTTAATCTTATTGGGTATGCCTCATATCTGGTGCATCATTTTTTTTTTCTTGCTGCTCTCAGAATTCTCCCTTTGGCTTTGACTTTGGCTTTGACATTCTGATTAGTATCTGATTCGGAGTAGGTCTATTTGGATTTATTCAAATAGGAGTACATAGTGCTTCTTGGACGTGGATATCTATGTCCTTCAATAGGGCTGGAAAATTTTCTACCATTATTTCTTCAAATATTCCTTCTGCCCCTTTTCTCTTCTCTTCTCCTTCTGGAATACCCATGACACACGTTTGTACATTTCTTGCCAACATTTAGTTCCCTGAGACCCTGTTCAATTTTTTTCCATTCTTTGTTCTTTTGTATGGTCGCTTCAGAGGCTATGTCTTCAAGCTCACGGATCTTTTCTTCTGCCTTCTTATATATTCTGTTATATGCCTCCAGTGTATTTTTTTTTTTTTTTTTTTGCTTAGGCCAGTAAAACGAATTTATTAGGAAATGGGAAAAAAGAAAAGAGATTGCTGAGAAATGGGAGAGAAGGGCAGAAATATGCACTGAGATTTGGTGCAGGCTCCTCTAGTCAGAGAAAGTGAGCTCTGCCTTGTGTGGTTACCTTTTAATCTATTAATTATTCCTCCCCCTTGCTAATGCTAAGGGAAGGGGCCCCAGTTGTTATTGGCTACCCACCAATGGTGGGGGCCAATGGTGAGGACTATTTGGAATATCTGGGGCCAAGGGAAAGTCCCAGGAAGAGTTAACTGGGACCTCAGGGTCAGGATCAATGTCTCAGTGGGGTCTCACAGTCATGTTGTCTATTGGCCAGGTTGTCTGTTGGCCATGTTGTCTGCCAGTCATGTTGTCTGCCAGGCCAGCCACCTTCCCCCTTTCACTATACTAACCTGCCTCAACTCACCTCTCAGAGAGTTCATGCCCTTATTCTTAAGGGGGTGCTGAGTGGTGATGGCCATTCTTCTGTAGTTACTTCCTGCTGGTTAGGGCAGTAGTCCCTGCCTGATAGGGTGTAAACCTCTCTGGCTATTCTATTGAGGTTGAGGTAAGATGGGTCCAGCACCCTGATTGGAACTGGATGAAATCCCCACATGACTAATAAAGTATTGATTCAGTCTCCAGCAGGGGTCAGGAGCAATACTTGCCTTTCTGTCTCCTGGCAATGGCTCACCAAATGAAGCTGGGGAAGTGCTGGATTCCTCTAGGTTCTTGGCTATGTTGCATAAAAGAATTTAAGAACATCCCAGTTTAGTTAGGCCAGTAAAAAGAATTTATTGGGAAATGGGGAAAAAGAACAGAGCTTGTTAAGAAATGGGAGAGAAGGAAAGAAACACACAATGAGATTTGGCACGGGCTCCTCTAGGCAGAGAGAGCTCTCCAGTGTATTTTTAATTTCATTTATTGTGACTTTCATTCCCATAAGATCTGTTATTTTTTTGTGTATGCTTTTGAATTCTTCCTTGTGCTCACCCAGTGTCTTCTTAATATCCTTAATCTCTTTAGGCATCTCATTGAATTTATTAAGGAGATTTGTTTGAACATCTGCAATTAGTTGTCCCAACTCCTTTATGTCATCTGCAGGCTTATCTTGTTCCTCTGATTGGGCCATGTATTCCTGTTTCTTGGTGTGGATTGTAATTTTTTGTTAGTGTCTTGGCATCTGGCTCACTAGATGTATTTATTCTGGGCACAGTTTCTTTCTTTTGTTTAAGGCTTTCTTGCCCTTTCTCCCTTGCTGGTTGTGTAGTAGGAGCTGAGTATATAATTGGAAGTATAAACTGCATAGGTTGAAATTGCCTGTGTTTCCCCAAGGATGGATGAAGTTTCTCCCACCTTTCTCTTCTGCCAAGGGTAGGGACAGAGCCACAGCCATGTGTAGTATCCAAGCCATGCAAGCCAAGACCATCTATAGTTGCCTGGAGAGACTGATGAAGCTTTACGCCCTTTCCTCCCCTGCCTGGGGCATGGATGGAGCTGCAGATATGGGCAGCAATCTAAGCTGTGTGGGTCCAATCTGACCACAGTTGCCCAGGTAGACTGACATTGCACCGTCCCCTTCCTCCCCAACCAGGGGTGGGAATGGACCCTCAAGAGTGCCCAGTAACCTAATCTGTGTGGACTGAATGTGCCTGCAGTTGCCCCAAGAGGCTGAGGGAATACTGTCCCTGTGGGGATGGAACCTCAGATGCCCAACAAACCAGTCTGTGTGGGCCAAAAGCACCTGCAGTTGCCCAGAGAGCCTGGGGAAACACTGTCCTCCTCTTGTCCTTTTGGGGGAAGAGGTGGAGCCACAGGCTCCCAACGGTCTAGTTCACACAGGTGGAAGGTACCTGCAGTTTCCCAGAGAAGCTGAGGACAGTCACTCCCCTTCTATCCTATTGGGGTGTGGGGACGGAGCCACAGGTGTCTGACTATATAGTCTGTGCCAGCCGAAAGCACTTGCAGTTGCCTGGAGAGGTAGGTGCAGGTACCCCCAGCTTTCTCCCTGCCGGAGGTGGGGCTGGAGTCTAGGCTAGGGCTGCAACCCGATCTGGATGGAAAGAAGCTGGTCCATACCATCACTTTGATTTTCAGTCTGCCCTGCTTCCCCTCATGCCGGGGGCAGAGTTAAAATGAAAACTACCATCCTCTTTCTGACTTGGACAGGTTCAAACTTTGGCTGTTATTTGGATTACACTTTAGCCAGCCAAATTTACTAATCAGTAGCTGAAGCTGGTGCCTGACTGTCTCTTCCTCCCCCATTTTTTGGAAATGGAGCTTCCAACTCCAGCCATGAAATAGCTCCTAAGGCAGCCTGTGCTGCCAGTGGAGGATGGGCACTGGCCTCCACAGTGTGGAGTGCTCTATTCATGAATCTTCTCTGCAGATGGGCAGTCTCCTCATTCCATTCTTTCAAGGTTGTTGCAGGATGCTCTTCTGGTCTCCTGGGTCCCCCAAACAGGTGCTCTAGATAGCTCTGGGTGCTTACTAACTGTCCTGTAGGATGAGTTGACTCTTGGCGCTCCTTACTTTGCCGCTGTCTTGCCCCTTGTTCACAAGCATGCTTTTTTTATTTTATTTTTTTAGGAGGTACCAGGACCTCATACATGGGAAGCAGGCACTCAACCACTTGAGTTACATCTGCTCCCTGGCATGCTTTTTTAAAACTATAAACACACTAGTTTTCACATCCACAAGCTTATATGTCTCTTAAGTCTATTTTAATCTTTAAGTTCCTTTGCTTTTCCTTTCTTTTGCCATTGTAATTTTGTGTTGAAGGAACTAGGGGCTGTTTATCCAGTTTTATAGTCTGCATTTGACTGAATGCAGACCCATGGTGTCATTTACCATGTTCATCTGAACCTTGTATTTTCTGTAAATTGATGATTAATTAGATCTAGAGGCTTGATTATGTTCAGGTTCATTGCAGGCCTGGGAAGACCACTTCACAGGTGATAATGTATTCTATCGGGAGGTTAGTTGTTATAACTATTGATGATCATTGTCTAGATCCATTAATTCATTAGGGATTGCAAAAACATCTATATTTTACTTTATTAGCTATATTCGTTTCACAGTGCTGCCATAACAAAGTACCACAATATTGGTGGCTTGAAACTATAGAAATGTATTTCCTCACTCTTCTGGAGATTAGATATCCAAAATCAATGTGCTCCTTCTGAGACCTGTAAGGGAGCATCCTTCCTTGTCTCTTCTAGCTTCTGGTGTTTGCTGGCTAGCCTTGGTGCTCCTTGGCTTGTAGATGCATCACCTTGCCCCCTCCATCTTCATATGGCCTTTTTGCTAGTATCTGTCTGTGGGTACAAATTTCCCTCTTCTCATACAGATACCAGTCACATTGGATCAGGGTCCCCGTAATCCCATTTGGTCTCATTTTAACTAATTAAACCTGCAATGACCCTATTTTCAAATAAGGCCACAGAGGAGTTCCTGGAAATTAGGACTTCAACATATCTTTCTAGGGGACACAATTCAAACTATAACAAGTAGCTAGAATATTTCTGAAAAGAGTGTTCTGCTCATTAACTATTTAGTCGCCCATCAGTACTTTTGTTAATATCTCTTCAGCAGTTGATCTAAAGCTTTTGCTCTTAGAAATTACTCAGTATAGGTGCAGGTGAACAATATTTCCTGAGTTCTTGCATATTCCTCACAGTTTGTGTGTGGCCTTTTTTACGTGAAGGTCATTTGGCTTTGTATAAAATCCACAGCTCCCATTTTTCTTCCTTAGAGTGTTTTAAATTTGATACCCCATTGTCTTTTGCATAAAATATTACTGTTAAAGACTCTGAAAATCATCTGATTTTCTTTCCTTATAAATGGCTTAGTCCTTTTGCTTGGATATCTAAAAGATTTATCCTTATATTTTAAAAGAACTTTTGGCTTTTAAACTACTAACATCTCAACAGTGGCTGTTCTGTGTTGATTTTACCAGGTACATGCTGCATTCTTTTAATCTGTATTATAATTTCAATCATATTAAAAAAAAGAAACAATATTTGTTCTGTACCATTGCTCTGGTTTTTCTTCTTCTGGAACTCCTATCATACATCTTTCTGGCATGCTTTCATCATCTGTAGGGAACTTATTCTGCCCCATCTCTTTTGTCATATAAAAACTTTATATGGACTTTATGTGGCTCAGACTGATGCAGTATTTTCAGACCTTAATGAATTACAGACCTTTTGCACTAACTTTGAATCGGATTATGCAGAACACTCTCCTAAAGCAGACTGACTCTTCATACTTTCCACTGAGAGCAAGTTGATGACTTAGAGGTTCCCCTACTGTCAGAGTTAACAAATGCCCAGATGCCTTTCTTCCACTTCCTCTAGCATAGATGTTGATACCGTGCAGAAGTTCATCCCCAACCACTCATGTATGACAATTTATGGGAATACTTTGCCACATCATTTTGTTTTAAGTATTTTCTGTGAACCTTTGATTTTACTGTCCTAATTGTTCTACATATTTTTATGGAGGAATTTAGGAAAATTTAAAAATAATGCCACTGATGCTGCATCTTCCCAGAATCTTCCCCTACATTATCTTTTAAAAAATAAACCAACAACAGGGATTTGTAGGAAATATTATCATCTTAGATAATATTTCCTAAGACCTGGCCATATTCAGAATATCTCTGATATCTTTTATCCTGTAATACAACTGCAAGAGAATTGCTCTTGATCATTATGATACTTGGAAAATGCAGACTCTTGTATTACCAGAAAAAAAAGTGTTTTTGCCTAATCATTTTCTAGAGAATTCATTTAATTAAAATACCCAATTCCAGTGTTTAGTATTTTGATATTCTGAGGCTGTGATTGCTAATGGCAGTTAAATTCTGCTCAAATATTCCAATACTTTTAGGATCAAATTCCAAATATAAAAGTGATAAATTCCTGTCTCAATATTTATTATGCTTAATGTACTAAAAGTGGACAAATTTTTGGTATTATTATATTTATGAGGACTTTACTTCAGGATTATGGAAAGTAAGATGATTTTTACTTATGTTTTGTCACATTGAATTTTCAGTTGATTTTTCTCAGAATAATCTGAAATGCATTTCTTTTAATGAGTGTCTTTCTTAAAGGTAAAAATCTACTTTGCAAATGAATAACAGCCATGGGGTGATGGAAAAAAGAAAATAAATTGAGGGGAGCTCTGGGATTTCACATCTATCATAATTTGAAATTCTTGTTTTCTGAAGGAAAATTAAAATGCTTTGTTAAAGGTCAGAAGAACTGAAAGATATTTTAAGATTATAATATTAAAAACAATATTCAAGAAATTATATTGAATAGCATATTGAGGAATTTTTAGTTACATACCCATATTTGAAAAAAATTAAGATGTCCTTCCAAATAAATCTAGGTCACATAAAAGCATTATAATAACTCTTTCAATATTTGAGAATGTAGGAGTTTTCCATAAGTAATAAAAGTCCTGAATGAGTAGAATTTAATCTAAGACTGCTCTTGATGAGTATTGACAGCTTGGGCACTTACAACGGCACATTGAAAATAAACCGTTAACTCATTCATTCAAAATGCATGCATTGAATGCCTTTTATAGGCCAAGTCATGTGCTTAACACACATATAGATTAATATGATACTACTGTTCCTGCATTTGAGAAATATGATCTAGTAGGATAACCAAGCATGTAAACCAATCAAGAAAATACAATGTAATATGTGTCAAAAATAGAGGTACCATGATAGTAAAGGATAGAGAAAAGATTCAAAGAAGAGGTCCTGAACAGTTGGAAATGTGATAAAGAGGGGAAAGTATGGTCATTGGAGGGAGCAGTGTCTACAAAGGTATGTAGGTATGAAAAAGCATGGTATAAGGTTCAGTGTGGCTAAAGCAGAGAATCCAAGAGAAGAAATGAAGTTACAAAGGGAAGTTAGAGGAAAATTGGAATGATTCCTAAATGTCAGACTAAGGAAATGCAGTTTTGTAAGATCAATGGTTCTCTACCCTATCAGAGCCTATGGTAGGCTTAATAATGCCCACCCAAATATGTCAGGTCCTAGTCCCTGGAACCTGTAAATGTTATAAGGAAAAAAAGTCTCTTCATATATGATTAAGGATCTTGAGATGGATAGATTATCCTGGATTATCCAGGTGGGCCCTAAATTCCAATTACAAGTGTCCTTATAAGAAAGAAGCGGAGAGGGGTTGGATGTGGCTCAACTGGTTGGGCATCCGTCTCCCATATGGAGGGACCCGGGTTCGATCCCCGGGACCTCCCGGTAAAAAAAAAAAAAGAAAGAAGCAGAGAGAGATTGACACACAGAAGCGGAGAAGGCAGTGTGACCACAGAGGCAGAGATTGGAGTGATACGGACACAGGTCAAGGAATGCTAGCAGCCACCAGAAACTGGAAGAGGCAAGAAACAGGTTCTTTCCTAGAGCCTGTGAAGGAAACACAGCCCTGCATATACCCCTTGCTTTCAGCTCAATGAACCAGATTTCAGATGTGTAGCCTCCAGAACTATGAAAGATTAAATTTCTGTGTTTTTTTAACCAACCAAGTTTGTGGTAATTTGTTACAGAAGCCACAGGAAAATAATACCAAATAAATGTTCTCTTTTTTAAAGATGTAATTCACATACCATAAAATTCACCCTTTAAAGTATATAATTCACTGGCTTTCATTATATTCACAGTTATCCAACCATCACCTCTATCTAATCCCAGAACATTTTCATAACTCCAAAAAGAAGCCACATATTCATGAGTAGTAAATCTCTAAACCACCTCTGGCAACCATTTATCTGCTTTCTATCTCTATGGATTTGCTTATTCTAGACATTTCATCTCAATGGAATAATATAATATGTGGCCTTTTGAGTCTGGCTTCTTCACTTAGCCTAATGTTTTCAAGGTCCATCAATGTTGTATCATGTATCAGTACTTCATTCCTTTCTCTGGCCAAATAATGTTTCATTATACAGATATACTACATTTTTGTTTATTCATTCATCAGTTCGTGGACATTTAGATTGTTTCCACTTTTTGGCTATTATTGAATAATAGTTCTACGAATATTCATTTACAAGTTTTTGTGAACATGTATTTTCATTTCTCTTGGGTATATACCTAGAAGTGGAATTGCTAGTTCATATGGTATGCTTAACTTTTTGAGAAACTGCCAAAATGTTTTCCAAAGCTGTTGCATCATTTTACATTCCCACCAACAATATATAAGGGTTACAGTGCATCCACGTCTTCATCAACAGTCATTATGACTGTCTTTTTTATTATACCTCTCCTAGTGAGTATGAAATAGTATCTCATTGTGGCTTTGATTTGGATTTCCCTATTGGCTAATGAGCATCTTTGCATGTGCTTATTGGCTATTTGTACATCTTCTTTGGGAAAAAAAAGTCTATTCAAATCCTTTGCCCACTTTTTAATTGGATATTTATCTCTTTATTCAATTGTAATAGTTTTTAATATATATATTATGGTTACAAGTCCCTTATCACATATATGCTATACAAATATTTTCTCAATACTGTGGGTTTTATTTTTACTTTTCTGATGGTATCCTTTGAAACACCAAAGCTGTTTTTTTTTTTTTTTTTAATGAAGTGCAATTTATATTTTATTTAGTTTATGCCTTTGGTGTTTAAGAAACTGTTACATAAGCCAAGGCCACAAAGATTTATGCCTATATTCTTTTCCAAGAGTCTTAGAATTTTTGCCCTTAAATTTAGATCAGTGGTCTGTTTTGAGTTAATTTTTGTATGTGGTGTGAGCTATGGGTCCAAATTCATTCTTTTGCATGTGGCTATCCAGTTACCCTAGCACCATTTGTTGAAAAGTCCATTCTTTCCCTATTTAATGATCTTGGCATCTTTGCCAGAAATCACTTGATCACAGATGCATGGGTTTATTTCTAGATTTTTAATTCTATTCCATTGATATATAAGTCTATACTTATGTCAGTACCACAATGTCTTGATCACTCTAGCTCTGTAATATGTTTTGAAGTGGAGAAGTGTAAGTCTTCCAACTTTTTCTTTCTCAAGATTGTATTGGCTATTCTGAGTTTCTATGTGAATTTTAGAATCAATTTGTCAATTTCTGCAATTAAAAAAAATTCAGCTGATATTTTGATAGGGATTTTGTTGAATCTGTAGATCAATTTGGGGAGTATTGCCATCTCAACATATTAAGACTCCAATCCATGAACACGTAATATCTTTCCATTTGTTTAGATCACCTTCAATTTCTTTCATGGATGATTTTTAGTTTTCAGCATATCAGTCTTACATTTCTCTTGTTAAATTTATTCCTAAGTGTTTATTATTTTTGATACTATTAATGGAATTTTTTTTTTCATTGCTAGTGCATAGACATACAATTTTTTATGTTAATCTTATATACTACAGCATTGCTGAACTAGATCATTAGCTGTAATAGTTAACTGTTAATACAGGTAATTTTACTTGTCCCTTTCCAATATGCATGTTTATTTCTTTTTCTTCCCTAATTGTGCTGGCTGGAACCTCCAGTGCCATGTTGAATAGAAATAGCAAGAGCTGGCATATTTGTCTTGTTCCAGATATCAGCAAAAAAATTTGTCTTTCACCAGTAAGTGTAATGAAAACTGTGGGGTTTTCATAGGTGCCTTTGATTAGGTTGAAGAAGTTCCGTTCTATTCCTTGTTTATTTATTAGTGTTTTTATCATGAAAGGGTGTTGGAGTTTTCAATTTTTTTTCTGCATCTATTGAGATTATCATGTGATTTTTGTCCTTTATTGATATGATATTGGTGTATTACATTAATGAATTTTCATTTGTTGAACCAACTTTGTATTCCTGAAATAAATCCCAATTGGTCATGAAGTAGAATCCCTTTTCTATGTTGCTGGATTCAGTTTGGTAGTAATTTGTTTAGGATGTTTGCATTTATATTCATAAGGATACTCTTCAGTGGTTTTCTTTTAGTGTGATATTCTTGTCAAATTTTGGTGTTAGGATAATACTGGCCTTATAGAATAAGTTAGAAAGTGTTCCCTCCTCTTTTGTTTGTAGGAAGAAGCATGAAGGCTTGGAATTAATTCTCCATTAAATGTCTGGTAGAATTCATCAATGAAGCCATCTAATCCTGGGATTTATGTTTGAGGGATGTTTTGCTTTGTCCCCCCCCCCCATTATTATTAATTCAATGTCTTTACTTGTTATAGGTCTATTCAGATTTTCTTTTCCTTCTTGAGTTAGTTTTAGTAGTTTCTCAGTATAATTTTGTCCATTTCATCTAGGTTATTTAATTTGCTGGCACACAATTATTTATACCATTCTCTTAAAATCATTGTTTTTTATTTCTGTAAGGTCAATAATTTCCCTTTTTTATTTCTGCTTTTAGTAATTTGAGTCTTTCCTCTTTTTTGTCTTGGTCAGTTTAGCTAAAGGTTTGTTAGTTTTGTTAACTTTTTTAAATTAAGAGACTTTATTTTTAGAACTACTTTAGATTTACAGAAAACTGGGCAGATAATACAGAGAGTTCCCATATACTCCTTTTCTACCCCACCCCTACAGTTTCCCCTATTATTTATATATTGCATTAGTGTGGAACGTGTTTCAATTGATGAAACAATGTTGAGACATAGTTATTAAATGAAGTCCATAGTATACATGCAGGTTCTTTGTGTTGTACAATTCTATAGGTTTTGACAAGTGCAAATGTCATGTATCCATACACAGTAGTTTCACTGCCCTAATAATGCGCTGTGATTCACCTATTCAACCCTGTCCCCCTCCCCCGAACCCCTGGCAACCACTGATCTTTTTTCTTACTGAATAATATTCCATTTTATGGATGTGCCACAGTTTGTTTATCCATTCATCTACTGAAGAACATCTTGGTTGCTTACAGTTTTAGGTGATTATAAATAAAGCTGGTATAAACATTCGTATGCAGGTTTATGCATGGTCATAAGTTTTCAGCTCAATTGGATAAATACCTCAAAGTATGGTTGCTGGATCATATGGTAAAACCATGTTTAGCTTTGTAGGAAACTGCCAAACAATCTTCCCAAGTGACTGTACCATTTTTCATTCCTACCAGCAATGAATGGGGCTTCCTGTTGATTCACATACTCACCAGTTTTTGGTATTGTCAGTATTTTGGATTTTAACTATACTAATAGGATGTAATGGGATGTCATTGTTGTTTCAAGTTGCAATTCCCTAATGACAAATGATGTTGAGCATATTTTCACGTACATACTTTTCATCCTATATCTTCTTTAGTGAAATGTCTGTTAAAATCTTTTGCCCATTTTTCAACTGGATTGTTTGTTTTCTTACTGCTGAGTTTTAAGAGTTCTTTGTATATTTGGAATACAAGTCCTTTATCACATATGTATTTTGCAAATATTTTCTCCCAGTCTGTTGCTTGTCTTTTTATTCCTTTAAAAGTATCTTTTGCAGAAGAGAAGTTTTAAATTTAACTAAGTCCAACTCATTTTTTTTTCTTTAATGGATCATGCTTTTGATGTTGTATCTAAAAAGTTGTCAACCATTACATTTAAAGTGATTATTGATATAGGTTGATCAATACCTACTATATTTGTGACTTTTCCATTCATTGCCCTTGTTCTTTGTTTCTTTTGTCTTATACTCTTTTACTGCGTTCTCTGGTTTTAATTAAACATTTTATGTTATTTCATTTTCTCTCTTCTCTCAGCATATCAACATACTTCTTTTTAAAAGTATTTTTAGTCTTTGCCCTGAGTTTGCAATATACATTTGAAACAAATTTAAATTCACTTTCAAATATCATTGTACTGCTTGACAGAGAGTTCAGATAACTCATAACAAAGTACTCCTAATTCCTCCCTCCTGTGCCTTATAAATCGCTGTCATTCATTTCACTTATCCATAAACCATAATCATTCAATATACTGTTACTCTTATTATTTTTTAACAAATGTTTATGTTTAGAACAATTAAATTCCTATTGTCTTGATGCAGATCCAAGTTTCTGACCTGTATTATTTTCTTTCTTTTTGAAGACCTTCCCTAGATTTTTGTTTGTCTGAGAAAGTCTGCTGGATACAGAATTCTAGATTGGTGGGATTTTTTTTTTCTTCTCTCTCTCTCTCTTTCAACACTTTAAATATTTCACTCCACTCTCTTCTTGTTTGCATGGTTTCTGAAGGGAAGTCTGATATAATTCTTATCCTTGTTCCTCTACTGGTAAGATATTTTTTCCCTTTGGCTTTTTCAAGTTTTCTCTTTGTCTTTGTCTGCAATTTGAATATGATATACCTAGGTATAGATTCTTTTTTGGTATTTATCCTACTTGGTGTTTTCTGAGGTTCCTGGATCTATGATTTGGCATCTGTCAATAATTTTGGAAAAATCCCAGTTATTATTACTGCAAATATTTTTCTCTTACTTTCTCTCTTCTACTTCTGCTATTCCCATTTATGTATGTTATACTTTTTGTAATTGTCCCATAGTGCTTCGACTCCATCTTTTTCATTACAGTTTTGAAAGTTTATATTGACATATTTTCAAGCTCACTGATTATTTCTTCAATAGTTTCCAATCTACTGATGAGCCTATCAAAGACATTCTTTATTTCTGTTACAGTGTTTTTTATTTCTAGCATTTCCTTTTGATTCATTCTTAGAATTTCAATCTCTCTGCTTATATTATCTATCTGTTCTTGCACATTGCCCATTTATTCCATTAGAGCCTTTAAAGTATTAATTATAGGAATTTTAAGTTCCATGTCTGATAATTCCAACATCTCTGCCATTTCTGAGGCTGATTCTCATATGTTCTGTCTCTTTAGACTGTTTTTTTTGTTTGTTTGTTTTTGCTTTTTAGTAAGCCTTGCAATTTTTTGTTCAAAGCCAGATATGATATACCAAATGAAAAAGGACTGAAGTAAGTAGGGCTTTAGTGTGAGGTATTATGTTTTTCTGGCTAGGAGTTAAACTGTGTCTACTGTGTTATGTAGCTGTAGATGTCAAAAACTAAAATTTCCCTGTTCTTGTTTTATTTCCCCTGTTGTCTTTGAGTTTCCTTATAGACTTTTCTCCTATTCTTTATTTTGAAAGAAGCGTTTGATTACATAAATGTTATATCGAAAATATAGGGGGATTCCCATATACCTCCCCCTCTCCCCCTCCCACACTTTCTCCCATTAACAACATCTTTCATTAATGTGGTACATTTGTTAAAATTGATGAACACATATTGAAGCATTGCTACTAACCATGATCTATAGTTTACATTATAGTTTACACTTTGTACTCACAATTTTATAGGTTTCGACAAAATGTATAATGGCCTGTATCCATCATTGCATTTTCATGCAGGATAATTCCAATGTCCCAAAAATGCCCCATGTTACACCTATTCTACCCTCTCCCCTCTCTCAGAACCTCTGGTGGTCACTGCCTTTATATCAATGTCACAAGTTCTTCCATTGCTGGAATAATAATAAGTTTTCATTAGTCCATATCCGCATTCCCTCCTTATGTTCGTTCATCCTTCAATCTTAATGATTTTGCAATGGTGATGCCCACTCTGTTTCATATTGAGAGAGGGCTTAGATCCAATGGGGCAATGGATGAAACTGTCTTGCTTGCAGTTGTAGATACTCTGTTTTGTTTTGTTTTTTGATAGGCGTTGTCCATCATCATCCTTTTGTTAGTTGTCCTGAGTGAGTCCAGTGAACTGGAAAGTAGGTGTTGCAACTCTATGGATATTCAGGGCTCAACCAACATCTGGGAGGATCTCAGTGACTGCCACAATAAACAGTCCCTCAAACAGGGTGGTTCCTGAGAGCTCTACAGACATCTAGACACTATTGGCAGGGCAGACAGTCCCAGGAATTCAGCACCCTATTAGTGTGCCTTACTTTCGAATATATGCTCCTCAATGTAACAGAGTTAGACTCATTTATAATTTCCCTACACACAGCTCTTCTGCCCCTTTTATTGGAATCTATAGTTAGCACTATACTCCTTATACACTTTTTAAATAAGGTCTGGGCCTTGCAGTTCTTTCACTTGTAATCCTCTGTTATATAACAGCTGTTGGGGAGAGGGGAAGCACTCCATAATCCTACGATTAGGTCTCAGTCTCTCAGCAGTCTGGACTGTGACCTTCACAAGTGTTTCTCAGTTCCATCTCCCCTCCTTAGGTGAGCTAAAAAGGCCAGAGGGGGCTGGAGTTGGGTATTTCCATTCACCCACATCAGAGATCAGAGAGAATTAGATTTGAGCATTTCCCTTGCCCTGCATTGGTTAGTTTCTGGTAAAATGGTTTCTTTTGAGGGCAGTTCTTTTTTAAAAAGAGAATGGATTGCTTTGGGCATATTTCAAAGTGATTGCTTTTCACCATGAGAATCTGGTGGGGCTCATGGAAGTAAAACTAAGGAAAGCATGGGGGACCCTTTAAAACTGGGTTCCCTGGAGTTTTTAACCCTCAAGCTAGTCAACACTGAGCCTCCAACAATTCATCAATTACAGTTTAAATATTCCTACTGTTAAAGACTCTAGCAGGCAGGTTTCTGTTCTCAGGATTCACCTCTGTATAAGCTGTGATTCTCTGTGTCTGCCTCTCTCTCCAGATTTCTGGGAAGTAGCCCTGTGACCTCAGTTCTCTGATGGATATAAGAAGAGTTGCTTTCTCAGTTTTTCAGTTTTTTTCTTGTTTTTAGGACAGAAATGACAGCTTCTAAGATCTTTACATGCCAGAGCAGAAACCAGAAGTTCTTGCCTTATACTCATAATCCCTCTATTCTTCCATTACTGCCTTCTTTTGTATTAAATATTTTCTATAGTTTTTTTTCCCCTATCAGTTAGCAAACTTTTCAACTCCAAAATTTCTATTTGGTTCTGTTTGTGTTTTTGTTTTGTTTTGTTTTGTTTTTTTTTAATTTTTATCTCTTTATTGATCTTCTTAAACTTGGTAAGACATGGTTCTCATACTTTCCTTTAGTTCTTTAGACATGGGTTATTCTAGTTACTTGAACACAATTAAGATAACTGATTATCTGGACTTCCTCCGGGACCTATTGACTGCTTTTTGTCTATGTATAGGCCAGTATGTCTTGTTTCTTTGCATGGCTCATAATATTTTGTTGAAAACTGGACATTTTAAATACTATAATGTGACAACTCTTGAAATTAGATTTTCCTACCTCCTCAGGGTTTGTTGTAGTTGCTGTTTCTTGTTGTTTGTTTGGTGACTTTTAGGAACTAATTCTATAATGTCAGTATTCTTTGTCATGGGTGGCCACTGAAGTCTCTGCTGGTTAGCTTAGTGTTCGGTAATGATTGAACAGGATTTTCTTAAATGCCTGGAACCAATACATCTCTCAGTCTTTGCTGAGATGCAATGTATGTATGTTTGTGGTACACCTTCAATACTCTGGCAGGTAGTTTGCACCTCTGACTTAGCCTTCACCTCCTGCTTGTGCAAAGCCTCAAGCTTAGCCAAAGGTGAGAGGTTAGGCTTTATCAGATCTTTCCTGAACATGTGCACAGTCCTGGGTATACTCAAAGCATGCATGTGTGTGTCGCTTTCTAGATTCCCAGTAATATGTCTGTGCTTCTCAGTGCCCCCTATATCCATATCTTACCCCAGACTTCTCTTTCAAAGTTTTTGGTAAGCCTGTTTTTGACTCCCACTGCCTCAAGTGGTCTTGATGTTAAACTATTGCCACTCATTGTTTTTGACAAGTGATTCCAGGGAAAAGGCTATTTGTTCATACTGGGTGAACTCCAAATCAAGTCAAATACTGACAGACTTGTGAGTGGGGTATTCCAGGGAACCATAAAACAGTTTAAAGAATGACAGTTTTCTGGGAATGAGCTTTAAAGGAATTCTGCTTCCTCCAGTGACTGCTAGGCTGCTGGTTTTCACTATGATTTCAGGCTGTTTGTTTTCAAGAGTATCACAAAGCTGGGGAGGGGGTTGATGAGAACAGGGAATGGTAAAACCCAGTGAATCTCACTGTTTGTACTGAGATTCAGCCATTTTTCTTGAATAAACACCCCCCTGATTGCTACAAGCCTTTGGTTAATTTTCAGAGTTCTATAAAAGTTCATTCTGACAATTTTTGCCAGTGTTCTCATTGCTTTTAGAGAGGAGAGGAGTTTTAGAGTTCCTTACCCCACCACTTTCACTGATAGCACCCCAGTGAAGAAATTCATAGATAATCTCTTACCAATACACAAATTTCAAAGCTACCAATACAATTACCTAATTATAATATAAAACAGGAGGAAAGAACAAAATAGTAATTGAAAATGTTGAGGTACAAATGCAGTAAAATACATAATGAAGAAGTCAGACATTTACACCTATATGTGGAATCACTCTGAGTGGGGATATTACAAATACAAATAGATTTGTAGTTTTGGAGGACTCAGATACCATGTGTGCCATGACCATTGTTAACAGTTTTCCAAAATGCCGAACAAGTCTATGTAAAGTTCCAAACAAAACAAAGTACAATGCTCCCTTGATTTACATTGGACTGGAATTTCTGGAAAAGTCAGTGTATAGTAAAACCACGCAAAAAATAGTGTTTTTATGTAAAACTGAATTCAGTCCTAGTCTTAGATAATTACATATGGGTTTTTCATCTATATGACTGGCTGGTGGGACTTTGAAATTCTAGCATGATATGGAACTATCCCTCACATCTCTGGCTACTGAGTGTCAGTAACAACCCCATAATCATTGACACACCTTGAGACATCCTTCCTGCAAAAAAAAAAGAGTCCCCACACAAATTTCCAAAATTCCCCCTAGGGGGCAGTACCAGCCCTTTTTTTAATCTCAAAATGTGGTCCCAGTAAGAAAATCAACAAGCTGATCAAATGCAAGTTTGCTATGTTCACAGTTTATTGCTACTGTGTTCCAAATTCTGCCCTTCAGGCAACTTGAATACTGAAATAATCAGTAAATTATTTGCAGTTACCTTGGTGGATTAGATACTCAAGCACTTTGTATTATTTTTTTTGTTTTTAATTTTTATTTTGAATGAACATTTCATTCAGTGCAATTAGATGAACAAATATAGAAACTGATCAAGTTAGAATAATGCTACTTCTCTCTGTTCTAAGTTCCTAGGGCCTCAGAGAAGTGCTTTGCAATTCTGTTGGCTGGTTCAGAGATCTAAATTCCTTTAGCAGGATCTCTGTGGTGTGTCACTCAGATTGTTTGCAGGAGACCTTCACTTTAGCCCCTTGTGAAGATAAGTGAAAGCTGCTCTACAAAGAAGCCCTAAATTTCATGGTCACTACCTGGTGGCAATTGCCATTTTGATGAATACATTTTGGTTTTATCAACTCTGATGAAGAGTCTAGTGACAAATGTCCTTAAAATGTATCTCCACTGGTTCTTGATAAACCACAACCAACTTCTACTTCTCTTTTTTGTTCAATGGCTATTTATGAATATTGTTACAGATGCTATAATAGCAATAACCTTCAAAAGAAGGTTTGACCTTGTGAATATAATACCCAATTGGTCAGCTTTACTGTTGCAGGTGATGTGAAATGTTCTCTTAGCCATCAGCCCAATGGATTTGAAACTGTATACATGTATATGATGGCCCTTCTTCTGCAGTATGTGCATGTTATATTCTTGTGTCTGAAAGCAGATGTTCTGACACATACATTTCTTGCAATCCCCCAATAGCAATAGCAATAGCACCCTGCTTATGGCTTACAGACATTTACAATTAAAGGTGCTCCTTGCATTTCTGCAGCACGAATTGATGCATTCTCACTTGATAGGAGTTTGGCTTTTAAAATGTCCAAATTTGATTCCACCAGAGGGCACTGTGGTAAACTTCACTTTCGTGGGGATCTGAAACAGGTCAGATAAGAAATCCCCCATACTGGACTACTGAAAGAAATTATGTAATTAAAGCAGCAATAACTTTGACTAGGATATTGATTCCATTGTAACTTTAAATCTCTGTGGAATGACTCATTTTGCTAATGGGAAAGGTGTGTTCACCACTCACAGGCTCAACTTTGGAACATCCAAAATACTTATAGGCCTTACTGTGGCCAATGTGTGGGCTCCACAGACTGTGAAGAAAACAGCACAATTCTGTTCTGGAGCCCTCTCCCTTTTCTGTTGGTTCAGATAAGAATGAATACCTTTCAGCACATGAATATGAGGAAGTAACACAATATCCCACTTTCCTAGATGCTATAAAATACCTATCTTTAGAAAATCTCCAATTTCAGGGTGGATTTCAATTGCTTACTACTAGTAGACCTTGGGAGTGAATTTATACCATCTTCTGAGTTCCAACCCAGAAAGATTTCATTCTTTTTTCCAGAAATCAAGGTGTTTGGGGACTCCACAAAACTTCCCACACAATGTCAGCTCTATGAGAGCTCACAACGCCAACAGGAGTAACAAATAACAAGACACAAACAGGAAACATAGTGGCCCTCCATCCATGGCTCCTTAGTCTGTGGATGATATGGCATGTAGGATATGTTAATATCCTGATCAAGTCCTCCTGTGTCCCACTGTTATGGGCTCTGGGGACACAATGGTGAGGGAAATCAACCTAGTATTTGTCTTAATAAAGCTTGGTAAATAGTAGGGGAAAGATATAGAAAAGAAGATGGGAAAAAGGGAATGAAATGAAAACATGTCATTTCAGATTGAGAAACTGCAGGAAGTTAAGAAAAAGGTACTATGAGGGAGAACGAAGACGACCTGTTATGTAGATAGGCTTGTGAGAGAAGCCTTATCTGTGTAGGGTACAGAAAATAGAAGGAGCCAGCCATGGTGACAGGGAACAGCAAAGATGTAGCCTTTACAGCTGTAAAGACTGTGGTGTTTTCTAAGACCTGAAACAAGAACCCTAGGAAGAGCTATGCAAAGTAATATGGGGCCGGACCTTAGTAAGGATTTTGAATTTTATTCTCATGGCAAGGGTTAATCAGAGGGCTGACATGGTCCAGAGGCTGGATTTGATAAGGAGGGACAAGAGCTGGAAAACTGGCAGTGTAAGAAAATAGAGAAACCAACTAGAAAGCTATTGCAGTGGCCTAGAATGAGAAAAATAATGGTGATTGTGGATATGGACAGAAGTGGCCCAATTCAAGATATGTTTTGGAAATATATCTTGGACTTGCTGGTAAATTAGATAATGAAAAGTAAGAAAGTGAAGACAAGGATGACTTTGGGGATTTTAGCTAGAGCAACTGGGTGAATGGTGGTCCCATTTACTAAGGTGGTGAAGCCTGAGGAAGAAATGGGTTTCAAAGGAGAGAAGGGGGGTGGTGATTATGATTAGGATGCACACAAGTGAAGTAAATCCAGGGTTACCCTCTGAGCTCCGAAGGAACAAGTCTCATTTGCACCTCTACAATCTTCCCTTCCAAGTACACTGTGCCTGTGTTTTCAAGATCTGAGTTACGAAGGGCAGGGAACCCTACATCCCCTTCTGGATCCCCCACTGTGCTGCAGGATAATGTGGCTTCTGATTTTCCTTTCTACTGTCAGAGCAGTTGCTGCTCTCTATTGCCCAGAACAACTCCAAATTATTATCTCCACAACCCCTGTGTGGCATCAAAAGTGTTGGATTTGTAGCCAGAAGACCTCTGCTATCTTTCTTATTGGCTAGGTGACCTGGGACATGCTCTCTGAACCCTGCAGGACTTGGGAAGACTAAATCAATGATTGCATGTAAAAGCACTTTGTAAACTGTAAACAGCTACATACTTAGGTATTGTTGCTCTTACTAGCATTTTAATCTCAGTCAGCACCTCCGTTACAAATAATCTGTTTGGCTGCCGCTCCTTTCACCCTGTTCTCTTTCCTTTTCTTCTTGCCTGCTTCTTCTGTCTCTTGTCCCTTCTGCCACATTAATTTGCTTTCCTGAAAAAGGCTGGTTATTTGGAGACATCATCACCAGCCAATCAGAGCTTGCCATTCCTTCTGGCTGGTAAGCCAATCAGATATAATCTCCAGGTCTCTTTTCAGTGTTGCTAGGGCTTCAGGTCTACTTCTAAAAGCTGACTTGCTTGCTTTCTGCTAGTTTGCTCTCTCTTTCTTTCTTTCCCACCCCTCCCCCACTTTCTCTCTCTCTCTCCTTCTCTCTCTTCCTCTCTCCCTCTCCCCCTTCTCTCCCTCCCATCCACTTCCCTTCCCCCTCCCCCTTTGGCTTTGGAACAATTCCAAATACTTAAGCCTTCCGGAAGTTTGGGTTAAGGATAAGCAAGGTTTATCTGTGTATCCCCCCCCCCCCCCCGGAGAAATAGAAGACAAATATTTCATGTTCAATATTGAAGCAATCGTTTAGCAGCCTGATGCCCTTGGCTATATAACATTTAGTTTCGCTTATGGGATTTTTTTGGTATACAGATTGACTTTTATTCAAATGGACTAGGGCATAAACTGGCATTAAATTTAGCAGTGAAACACCATATCACTCTAACCTCATAGGACTTCACAAAATGCATTCAAAATATTTCAAAACTCTTCCAATATTTAATTGATGACAGAAGATGATAAATACATGTGCTCACTATGTTCTGTTTCTCGGATTTTTAGTGCTGGGATTACTAGAGAAAACCACTGTGGATAGCAGTGATTTGGGAACTAATCCCTAATCCCTAATTGGGTGTCCTCTTACAGGGTGCTAATCTGTGGAAGCCAATTAACATGAGAATAATAGATAGAAAGTCTCCCTTCTTAGAGGACTCCTGGGTTTATCTTAAATGCTATAGGCTGGGTATGTTATAAAGATTCCCTTAACACAGAACAGCTCTGACTTCCAAAGCCCTAAAGACGTTTGATAAGGAAAAATAACAAGTGATGTCTTTCTCATAACCTTTGCTACCTACTTAAAAATTGAAACAGTACAAGAATTTGCAGCTTAAAATGACCGGAGAAGTGGCAGAAAGCCAGAATCCTGTCAGAGCAGCTTAGAAGAACTTAATGATTAACAAATGGGTCACTGCCTTCAGGCTCTGACCTTTAGAACTAACCAGTTTTTGCCTTTTGGTTAGGTTCCTTCAAATCATTATGTATCAAGGAAAAAAATATTCCTTGATGGCACAGTACCACCCATCTCCATAAAAAAGATTCTTAGCAGCCCACTTCTTCAGTGAATAGCTTTTCCAATAACATAGAGTTGCTTCTAAACACAGTATTAAGAATTGTTAAATCATATATATATACTTTTTTTTTTTTTTTGGTATAGTTTAGGGAAGGCCCTAAGCGCTACTGCATATCCTGCAGGTGAAATGTTGTACAAAATTCGGTTAACATGGTAACGGCTCTAAAAATACCTAAGCTACAGTTTAACCACAGAGTTTCCTCCTTAACGTAAAAAGCCACTGTCACGAGCTGTTCGAAGTGCAACAAAAGCAATCTCTGTCGGACTTTGTGCAAGCAGGCTATTAAATCAGGCCTGGCAATGACAATCTGCAGCCACTCTGCATCCAAGTAATAATTAAAGTTTTGCAGGCCCAAACGGCAAAACACAACCCAGCTAAGAAAAATGTTAAATTGATAAGCTTTTTTTTTTTTATTCCTCTAACCTCCTTTGCTCCCCCTACCCCCACCCCCAGGTGGACTAAGCAGGGCGTGGCAGGGGCACAGAGACAAAAAGCCACCACACTGTAACCACAAGGCCCCACCCGAGGGAAAGCCTCAGGCAGAGGGACCCAAGGGGACAATGGGCAAGCTGCCATGGTTTTCCTAGCAGCCTCTGTACCAGACTGCCACAGAGGGTGCACAGAAGACACAAATGCTCACTTGGGGCTTCCCATCTGGCTCTTTGCTTGGCTGAGACAGGGAGTGTGGAGTCAACCTTTCCTTGATGTCTTTGCAATTAGCAACTTGGAAAGACATTAGGCCTCTTTGAATTCTGTGTCTCATTGGCTATACAGGTAAGGGATGACCTGTCTAGGACTGTCAGATTTAGGATATAAAAATACAGGATGCCCTGTATTTGAATTCTGATAAACAATGAATAATTTATTTAGTGTAAGTATGTCCAAATATTAGATGGGGGATACTGATACTTAAAAAAAAATTCATTGGTTATCTGAAATACAAATTTAACTGGTTATGCTGTATTTTGTCTGGTAACCTGAGTTATGGCCCTTCATTTGTTTCCTTTCTCATGGTTTCTTTATCCTCCAACACCCAATCAACAAGTTGGTTTTTGTTTGTTTGTTTTTGGGTTTTATTTATTTATTTTTTAGTTTGGGTTTTGTTTAGTTTTTCTAAATTGACCCAAATCTTAAAAAACAAAGCAAGACTAGGGGGCAGGGGAAGTGAATTAGCACTTTCTAGATGTATCCTTCCTTCCAGGCCTTGTATTGGGTTCTTTTGATGCCTGCTCTTTTTAAAGCCTTACATCATCCCTGTAAGGTAGTCTATTTATAATCCACATTTCACAGAAGAGAATACTGAGGTTCAGAGAGGTTAAGTGACTTGACAGGATTATATAGCTAATAAAGAGCAAAGCTAGGGTGAAGCCCAGATGAGTATGAATCCAACTGGCTTTCTCAACTAGTGCACTGCATTAGTCAGATTTAAATGGGATATTTAATTGTTGCATATTTATTATATATTAGGTTCTTTTCTCTAACAACCCTCAACCAAATAGAACAGATTGTTTAATAAGTGAGACGCTCTAACTTCCAGTTGATTTGGAAACTACTCTCTATTAACTTCTTCCAAATAATAAATTCTTCTCCTAACAGATTTATTTCCTAGAATTGAATATCTAACCCATTCCTGACTCTCACCATTGGAGCTATTCTAAGTGCCTTCCTTGTATTTATTAATTTAATGCTTAAGTCATCAAAATGACTTTACCATAGTACAAGTTTCACATTGCAGTGCTCTTTTGAACGGTAATTTTAGGCTAAATTCATTAAGAAATATTCTCATCTGCAGTTAAAGTTAATTTCCAAAGCCATTCAGTGTTCAATTAGTCTCTTGCAGAAAAATTTCAGTCTTGGTCCAAGCTCAAAAAATTCACAATACATTTTTTACTACTGCTAAGCTATTGATCTACTATGTAGTATAAGAGTGAAGATATTCAGATCCTAGTCTTACAAAATTGAATGGACTGAAATAGAAGGAAATTCCATGTTCTTGGATTAGAAGACTAAATATCATTGACTTGTCAATACTACCTAAGCAATTTATAGATTCAATGCAATCCCAATCAAAATTCCAACAACCTTCTTTGCAGAAATGGAAAAGCCAATCATCAAATTTGCATGGAAGGTGAAAGGGCCCCAAATAGCTAAAGCCATCTTGAAAAAGAAGAATAAAATCGGAGGACTTGTGCTTCCTAATCTTAAAACTTATTACAAAGCCACAGTAATCAAAACCTCATGATACTGGCATAAGGACAGACATATAGACCAATGGAATAGAACCGAGAACTCAGAAATCAACCCTAACCTTTATGGTCAACTGATTTCTGACAAGGTGGCAAAGACCACTTATTTGGAAAAGAATAGTCTCTTCAACAAATGGTGCTTGGAAAACTGGATCTCCATTTGCAAAAATGTAAGGACCCCTACCTTGCACCATATACAAAAATCAACTCAAAATGTATCAAAGACTTTAAGAGCTAAAACTATCAAACTCCTATAAAAAAACATAGGGAAGTATCTTCAAGACTTTGTGTTTGAAAATAGTTTATTAGACTTTACGCCCAAAGCACAAGCAACCAAAATTTTTTTTTAATAAATAGGACCTCATCAAAATGTAAAACTTTTGGTCCTCAAAGGACTTTATCATGAAAGTAAAAGGACAACATACACAATGGGAGAAAACACTTGGAAATCACATATCCGATAAAGGATTACTATCCAAAATATATAAAGAAATCCTCTAACTTAATAAAAAGACACAACCCAATTAAAAAATGGGCAAAAGACTTGAACAGACATCTCTCCAAAGAAGATATACAAATGACCAGAAAGCACATGAAAAGATGCTCAACATCATTAGCCATCAGAGAAATGCAAATCAAAACCACAATGATACACCATTTCACACTCATTATAATGGCTGCTATTTAATAAATGAAAGGTAACAAGTATTGGAGAGGAAGCGGAGAAATAGGAACACTCATTCATTGCTGGTGGCAATGTTTGACAGGTCCTCAGAAAGCTAAATATAGAACTACCCTATGACTCTGCAATCCCATTGCTAGGTGTATACCCAAAATAATAGAAAACAGGGGCTTGAACATTATTTGCATATTGATGTTCATGTAGCATTATTCACAATTACCAAAAGATGGAAGCAACTCAAGTATCCATCAACGAAAAAATGGAGAAATAAAATGTGGTATATTCATACAATGGAATATCATTCAACTATAAAAAGGAATGAAGTCCTGATGAATGTAACAACATGGATGAACCTTGAGGACATTATGCTGAGTGAAATAAGCCAGACACAGGACAAATGTTGTATGGTCTCACTCTCTTGAAACAATTAGAAAAGTAAACTCATAGGGTCAGAATCTAGAGCATATGTTACCAGAGATGGGGATAGGGAATAGGAAGTTAAGGCTTAAAATGTACAGGGTTCCTATTTGGAATGATGGAAATGTTTTGGTAATGGAGGGTGGTGATGGTCACAGAACATTGCAAACACAATTAGCAGCATTGAAATATATATCTAAATATGATTAAAAGAGGAAATGTTGAATTGTATATATGGTAACAATAAAAATTTTTTTAAAATCCAGGAATCTGCTCTACACAAGCAGTGAACCCTAAGTTAAATCATGGACTTTAATTAGTAGTACAGTTATAAAAATGTGGTAACATCAATTGTAACAAATGTTCCAAACCAATGCAAGGTGTTGGTGGTGGGATGGTATATGGGAATCCTGTATTTTATGCATGGTTGTTCTGTAAACCCACAACTGCTCTAATAAAGAAAAAATATTTATGGAACTGATGATGCTTAGATCCACAAACATGGAAGAAGCTTATCATTGTTACTGCTGGTTCAGTTTCACATAGATGGAATCGATTTAAATATTTTCTGCAGAGTACCTGCTGATGTATAATACAATGAAAAACCAAAGGCTTAAAATGCCCCTTTTCACAAGTTTTGTAAATTTGTTTATTCTGCTTAAAAACAAATATGTTTACCACCATTAATTGGAACACATCTTAGGAGATTTCCCTACAGGTGGCACTGAATTAGTGTTTTCTCTAATTTAAAAAAAAAATAATCTCTCCTATAGTTTAATACTGTAAAGTATTTATGGAGGCTAATTTTTTGGTCACTTCAAGCTCAGCATTGACTCTTCAAGCAAATAATTATGGAGTGATATCAATAACATCTGTTGTGTTGACTCATCAAGAGCCAAGAAAACCTCTCAAAACCATTTGTCTTGTTTTGTGATATTGTCAGCTCTTCAAGCAACTTCAAGAAGTTGATTTCACTGGACATTTCTTTGACTGCTTCAATCAGACACAATTTAATTTACTTGCCATTGCTAAACAATTTTCCTTACTTGGCAAACAAATAGACATTTGGAAACTTACTTTGGTTGGAGCCACATTTTCACTTTTTTATTTTGTGAAAAAATTCTGATGTGATGAGATATTCCATTTTTAAAATGTTACAACTACTCTACTCTCTCATTGTAGCAGAAAGAAGCCATAGACAATTAGTGAACGTTTATGTTCTAATACAATTTGATCTGTATACTCTGAAATTTTAAATTAATATCATTTTCATGTGTCACAAAATATCCTTTAAATTTTCTTCCCAGTTATTTAAAAAATTAAAAATTATTCTTAGCTGGAAGGCTATACAAAAACAGGCAGGAGATCAGATTTGGAACATAGCTAAATAATCCCTGTTCTAGGTAACTAAATTTTAAAGTTATGAAAACTTTGATGAAAAGTTTTCTAAAATAGGTGATACATGACCTACATGTTAAAACAGACTCTATTAGATATATATTAATTTTTCTTTTATCACAGAAAGTTAATATAGTTTATGTAAAGAACAGGAGCTTTGAAATTGCTCATTTTTGTTTGAGTTTTGCTCTGCTATTTGCTACTTGGGCAAGGTACTTAATTTATCTCAGTCTGTTTCTTTATTTAAATGAGGTTGAAAATTAGATAAACACTTTTTGAGGTCATAAATAAGACAGAGGGACCAGTGTCATTACTATTACTTAACATAGTACAAGACTTTGCTACTCAAAATATGGTCTGCATCCCCAGGCAGCTTGTTAGAATCAGAATTAACAAGATCTTTGGGTAATTTGAATGCACATTAAAGTTTGAGAAGCACCGGTATAGGACATGCTAGCCAATGTAATAATGCAAAGAAAAGAAATAGAGGTATACATTTTGGAAAGGAAGAGTTAACCCTGTTATTTGTGGATGATCTGGTGGTAGGTATACCTAGAAATTCAAGGGGAACCAGCTGAAAACCTACTACAACTAATAAAATATCTTTTAAAAGGAAGCAGAATATATATAAAATATATTTCTACAAATATAGATATATACTCACAATTCAATAGTTTTATTATACTATAACAATAATTAGAAAATATAATATTCAAAAAATCCTATCCACAAAACTAACAAAGACCATAAACTCCCTAGGAATTGTACTAAAGTGGATGAAGAAAATACTAGAACTTTACTGAAAGACATAAAAGATGACCCGGATAATTGGGTAATTTCATGTATAAGAAGACTCAATATAATAAATATGATCAATTGCCCCAAATTAATCTTTAAATTCAAAGCAATTTTCTCAAGGCATTTGCAAGTTGATTCTGAAATTCATCTAAAAGATTAAATTTTTAAAATTAGCCAAGATTTGGGGGGGGGGGTAGTGGTAACAAGGCCAGGTTCCTTGTCCAACAGATATCAAGATATACCAAAAAACTATAGAAATTAAGTAAAATAGTATTTTTAGGAATGCTCAAATAGATCAGTGGGATCATTGATCATTCTGATTAAATAGATCAGACTAAAGAGTCCAGAAACATTTTATTTAAGAACTTAGTTGATAAAGGAGATATTTCAATTCAGTAGAGAAAGAATAGACTACTTAAATAAATGGTATAAAGAAAATTGGCTATCCACTTACAAAAAAGTTAGATTTCCCCTACCCCATACTGTATAAAGTAACAAATTCAATATGGGTTAAGGAGTTGATTATAAATAAAGGTATAAAAGTACTAGAAGAATATATAGGATACTTTTATGATCTTCATTTGGGAAAGCCTTTCCCTAAAAAAGACATAAAATCCTACAATCAAAAGGAAAAGAAATAAAAGGTTTGACCACATAATAATTCAAATTTCTGTGCCATCTAACAACTGGGAGAATATATTTACAACATGTGTAACAAATATAGGATTAATATACAGAATATATGAGCAAGACAAATAACGCAAGGTCAAATGGTCAAGGTTTATGAAAAGGCAGTTCACAGATGGGATGCAAATGGTTGATAAACATGAAAAGATGATCAACCTCACTGGTTGTGGTGGTTTTCTGTTGCCATATAACAAACCACACACAGAACAACCACTGTGTTATGTTCACAAACTGTGTGAGTCAGAAATCTGGACAGGTTACAGTAGGGACGGCTTGTCTCTGCTGTACAGTGCCTGGGACCCTGAGTTGGAAAGTCTCAAAGATTCAAGGACTTGGGGGTGACTTGGCAGCTGGGAGCTTACATCTTCTGGAGGCACCTTCACCCACATGTCTGTGGGCTAATGCTGGTGTAGGATGAAGCTGTTAGCAATACCACCCTGATAGCCTCTGCATGTGGCCTGGGATTCGTCACAGCATGTGGCTGGGTTCCAAGATCAAGTGTCCCAAGAGAACCAGGCATAAGTTATATCATCTTTTATGACCTAGCCCCAGACGTCACATAGTTTCAGTTCTGCTTAATCCACAGGTCCTTTCAGATTCAAGGGAGGGGAATACAGGCCCTACTCTTGATACAAGGAATGCCAAGAAAGAACATGTAAGAAGAGCATGTGGGATAGAGGATTTCGTTGCAGCCATTTTGGAAATATCTATCTGCCACACTAGTTATCAGGAAAATGTAAAGTAAATAACTAGAGAGCATTTATCACACATCAGATTGATCATTCCTCCTAGTTTCATTATTTTTTAGGGGGAGAGTGAGATGGGGGTAAAAAGGAAAAAAAGAAAAACATAAAAACATCAGACTGAATTTTAGCACTGTGTTTTTCCCTATTTACAAAAAACAACCAACCAGCCTTGGTCTGGGAGGAATTTCTGTTCACACAAACTGTTATTAAAAACTGTCCAGTTTATTATAATATGGAAATTTTATTTATTTTGTGCACTCTGCTTAAATAGCAATCCATTTTCACACTTAAACACACAGAAGCAAAGAAATTCCCTGTCCTTAATTTAACCCACTCTTGTGAGCACACACTCTCCTGAACATAAAATTACAATTTCCCCCTGAAGTTTGTTGTTGTCTTCAACTGGAAGTTAAATGAATAAGTTTAAAAGAGAATAACAGTAAATGTTTGTGTTTGTGTGTGTGTGTGTGAGAGAAAGAGAGTGAGAGTGATATATATATATATATAGAGAGAGAGAGCGCCATGCAGAGAGGAGTATACATCTTATCTTGTATTTGAGCTTTTTAAACAATGTTTTTGAATTATATGCAAAAGAGTAAGAAGCTCAAGTGTAGCTAATCTTTTCTGATTTTAATAAACCATACAAATATTGTGTTCAAAGAGAATTTTCCTATATAAAATAATTCATTACGTTTAGAAAATGGTTTGCTATTTCTGGTAAAGTTAAAAGTATTATATTATTTTTATAGTTAAATGCATTAGTACATAGGATAGTATTTTTACCAAGACTATTAGAATAGAAGAATGTTTTTCAAAAACAATGTTTTATATTCTTTACCAAAACCCTCTGGGCATCTTTTAATATTGTAAGTGTCGAATGTATGATTTTATGTTTATTTATTATACCTGTACATATTTATGTAATGTTCATTATATAGTTAACTATACATCGTGTAGCAGAAGATTTGCATATATTTGCACAACTGGATTGTTGCATATATTCCACCCTGATTTTAGTACCTGCCACCATAGATATAAAGCCAGGGGATTCAGTGACTAACAAGAGACAATAAACAGTACATGTTTTTTCCATCCATGATGGAGTAAAAGTTATGTGTTTCCCCACAACCTCATCTTTTGACGCTTGCAAGAGAATGACAGATTATTCTTTTGCAATCGCTAATAAAATGCAGGCACTACGTTAGTAAATTAAAAAGTTAAATTTCTCAGAATGACATTGACTCATCTATATTGCATATAAGAAATAAATAATTTATTTTCTGCATCATTCTGTTTCTCGATACACATAATTTGGAATAAAGGGGAATTAATTTTGTTATGGAATGCCTCGTCTCATTTTCTCCTTTTGCACTCTGTCTCTCAGTCTTTATGCAAGAGGAGAAGCTAGGCACAGGGAAATATTTACAAAGTAAAAATCTAAAGCATGAATCAATCCCCACTCCAGGCAAATCTCAATTTATGAACTCTCTGTTGGTAAACTGTTTTTTTCAATTTAGCAATATATATTCCCGTAGAAACTGTATTCTAATCTATCTCATGCTTGCCTACAAAAGCTTCTTTAATCCTTAATAAAATAGAAATACCATCTATTTGCACAAATAAAATAGAAAACAATACAATCAAACAATGGAAGGGAAACAAATTTTCTATTTATATTGAACACTGGTTATTGAGGACAGGGCAGATGATGAGGGAGTCTTTTGTGAGATTCAGAAGGGGACGTCAGGGAACTCTTACTGGTTGATGGTGCTTTATTACTTCTCATTTAACTTCAGAATATTTGGCTTCTCTTTTCCCTGCATCACCAGCCATTTTCAATTTATTTTGTTGGATTTTTTTTCTCCTGTTCTTTTAGTGACAAAGGGTTGCTTTGTTCTGTTGTTATGGTCGTGGTTTGGTGTCTTGTTCATAAATGGAATAAAAGAAGAGAAAGGGAAGGCGATTGGTGTGTAAAGAAGAGATCTTGCTGTGATAACAGGACAATAAATTGAAGAGAGAGAGAAATAAGATGGGGAATTTTAAAAGTCTCTTCACTTGAAAAGGAGACTGACTGAGCATTGAGCTGCTAACTGAGAAAACTTGGGGCTAGAAGAAAGGCAAGTGGGGAGGAGGTCATTTTTTTTGTAGTTGAAGAAAGGAGTTGGCAAGGATAAGCCATCAGGTGGCCACTCCACCTGGACAGCTTGTTTGCTCCCTGACCTGGAGGGCAAGGGGCAGGTCATCGTGGGTGGGAGCTCAGTAAGATAATCTACTATAATTGAATGCTTATAAACATGGGATGTCCTTTACCTAGGGTAAAACCAGATATGTCTGAAAAGAATTTCAGAAGGTAACCCACTAATTTATCCTAAATCCCCTTGTAATCAATAAAACCATCCCTACTGAAATGTCCCTAAGAAGATCCATTTTGTACCCACAGGTGTGGAGAGAAGTTTGAGCTTTGGAATTTGCTCTCTAAATAATGGAAGTGACAAGATCCCAATTTGTCATCCCATCATGGGAGTTTACGCCCTAGCAAAGAGTAAACAGGTGTGTGACGTAGCTGTGTGAAGGCAGGGAAGCAAAAGGAGGAATTTATTTTCCTGACTCTGCAAATGGAAGAACCAGGACTTAGGAATATGTTATAAGAAGGAAGAAAATGACTTACTATGTTCCAGCCTGCAGAAGTGCTTTGGTTAATGGCATTAGAACAGGGGTTCTTAACCATTTTTATTCCACGGACCCCTTTGCCAGTCAGGTGAAAACCACTGACCCCTTCTCAGAATGTAGCAGCAGATAGTTTTATGACACTTAACATCAAAGGTCAGAGAAAATAAAGGTAATAAGTTGATTTTTTTTTTCAATTCAAGCTCACGGACTCCCTGAAATCGTGGACCCCTGGTTAAGAACCCTTGCATTAGAGTTCAAGTATATACTAACTCTGAGTAGTAACAGATAACCTGATAAAGCTGGAAAATATTTTTTTTTATAAAATAGTATTTAACTGGAGTTAAGTTATAGATCAGGAGCAAATACCTTGAGGCAGTAAAATTGCACATATTTCCAGTGATGGACCAGAACAAATTCTTAATTTTCTCCCCCCTTGCTCCCACTGCTGAATCTCTTCCTAACAACTGTACCTTCCTACACCAGTGAAAGCTATCTTGTTCAGCCCTTTCCCTGCAATGGCAATGATAATAAGAATTGTTATTATTCTTGTATTAAAAATTATATATAATTTCTAATCTTCATAATCACCATTATTTAACAGATAGGGAAACTGTAGCTTAGTGAAGCAAAATCTGTATATTACATTAAATTGGTTATACACTTATTTATATATTTACACAGTCTTTTGCTGAGGCTCAGATATGCAAGTGTTAAGGATAACCTCTCAGCTTAAACATTTGCTGTGATATAAGTTCAGATGAGAAATATTCAGAAATAACTAAAACATGGCACTAAAATTTACAGTTCAATAGAGTGAAAATATAAATGGAAACAAAGCAAAGATAAAGAAATATGAACAATATTTTGTTAATGCACAGATCAATACATTAATAAAAGCAACTTTAAAAACCTGGAAAAGAGAAGGTAAGCTGATATGAGACCAAAAATAATTGTGCTTTCCATCAAATTAAGATTTTTATTAGGGAAGTATAAAGATTTTAAAATAAGTAAAATGCTGTAGGCTTCCACTAGATTAAGGCTGGTACCACTAGCAGTTTTTATTCCCAAATCCAGTTTATTTGCTTTGGTTTTAGCTAAGCATTGTGGGGTGGTGGTATTATGGAAACAGAGAAAAAGCTAGTGGATCTGTTAGGTATAAGTTGAACATATTTCTGAGCAACCAAAGCTTATACCACCTGATTCTGACATTTTGCCTCAAGCCAATGGATTCCAGATCTTTGTAAACATTACTTTCTGATTTGTAAAACCATAAAAGGTTTGAATTAAGATATTAATACTCCAAGTCATTGCCTTAGCCTAAAGTAACTCTAGCCATAAATATAAAAATATATATCTGTATAAAAATATGAGGTGACATGTAATAAAGTTTTTATTGTTATGAATTTTAGAATGACTCTATTGCTTGTGAATGGCATGGCCATAAAATAATTAAATTGACAAGCTAGAAAGAGTGGCTATAAAGTACGGATGATGTTCTGTGACATTTTGTATAACAACATACAGGATGCTTTATTTTCATATTCTTTCCCATCTGAATCTCAGCACTTTTCCTACAAAAAGACTGATGTCAAAAGAGTCTAAAAAGTTTAGAATGCCAGAAATAAAACAAACATTTTCCAACCATATTGTTGTGGTTTCCAGACTTACTGGATGTCTTCTGCAAAAAGAAGAATAGGCAAGCCAACTAAATTTCTATTCTGAAATTGAACAAGATCAAAATTGATGTGTAAGATCATTGAGGGTGGTGGGCCACACTGTGGGAGATGTTTGTGTGGGATGTGATGGGAGGTGTGGGAGGTGGGCAACATGGGAATCCCAGTGGGTTCTGTGTAATATTTTGGGTAATCTAAGCACCTCTTGAAATATATATATATATATATAAAATTGATAATAGCCAGGGTGAAATTATTTTATGATCCAATTCGAAATCTATCCTGAAGTGTTTTGTTAAGAGTTATTTTGTAGTGACTGGCATAGAGCTGGATGCATAGTGGCCCTTCTGTAAGCATTCTTTGATTTTAATAATCCTGATTCTTTCAGAAAAGAAGTCCTACATTAAAAATTTCTGTGGGCAGAACTAGCTGATGTAGAAACAATGAATGTCATTTAAGTTTCACAGGACGTCGGGAAAGAGAAGAGTGGGTAGTGAGTTTGTAAAGCAACAGACACTACATGTGATTGGGAGAAAGAAAGTCTTAAGGCTTTATGAAAAGCCAGCTATAGCCATATCTATATAACAAAATACTTTTTTAAAAAGTATTGGCGCTACGAGAGAAGTCTGGAGAACTGTCTCAGAAAGTTTGAATAACAGGGCTCCTAGGCCCCAGACAGAAAGCTCTATCACATTGATCTGGTCTGTGTCACAACAAATACGCTCCGACCAGGCATCGAATTGAGAGCAGCCAACAGGCGCCATCTCCTGGCAGACCAAGGAAGTACACATAAGAAAATTAATAAGTAAGAGAGTCTTTTCCTGGCCTCTATAGCCTTCCTGCCCAAGGCCCTAGGAAACGACTCTACAACCAATTACTGGGTCCAGTGCCCAGTTTTGAGCAACCAGCAGAACAATCCTAACAATCAAGGTTGAGCCAAAAATCAAAGAGCGGTGATAACTCACAGCCGCCTGCCACTAAAACCCCATAAAAGAGAAAGAGATAGAGCATCTAAGTAAAATACAAACTAACCAGATGCCTAAGCACCAACAAAAAATTACGGGCCATACTAAGAAAATAGAAGACATGACCCAAGAAAAGGAATTCAGCAAAGTCCCAGAAGAGATGCAGAATTTGAGAGAACTAATCAGTGAGATGAGCACACATTTCCAAAATCAAATTAATGAGATGAAAGAGAATATAGTTAAAGAGATCAATGACATCAGGAAGTCATTGCGCGAACGTAAAGAAGAATTTGAAATCATGAACGGAAAAGTAACGGAGTTCATGGGAATGAAAGATACAATAGGTGAAGTAAAAAATACATTTGAAGCATACAACAGCAGACTCGAAATGATAGAAGAAAGAATAAGTGATACTGAAGACAGAACAGCTAAAATTGAACAGAGAAAACAATGGAAAAAATTGAGCAGGGGCTCAGAGAGTTGAATGACAACACAAAACGCAAGAACATACGTGTCATTGGAGTTCCAGAAGGAGAAGAGAAAGGAAAAGGGGCAGAAAGAGTATTTGAGGAAATAATAGCTGAAAATTTCCCAACTCTCACGAAAGAAATGAACTTTCATGTCCAAGAAGCACACCGTACCCCTATAAGAATAAATCCAAATAGACCTAAACCAAGACACATATTATTCAGAATGTCAAATGTAAAAGATAAAGAGAAAATGCTCAGAGCAGCAAGAGAGAAGCAAACGATCACGTACAAAGGACGTCCAGTAAGACTTTGTGCAGATTTCTCTTCAGAAACCATGGAGGCGAGAAGACAGTGGTATGATACAATTAGGAAACTGAAAGAGAAAAACTGCCAGCCAAGAATTCTTTATCCAGCAAAACTGTCCTTCAAATATGAAGGTGAATATAAAGTATTCACAAACAAACAGAAACTAAGAGAGTTTGCAAAAAAGAATCCACCTTTGCAGGAAATATTAAAGGAAGCCTTAGAACCTGAAAGAAAAGGACAGGAGAGAGAGGCTTGGAGGAGAGTATAGAAGAAAGAAAAGCAGAAAGGATAACCAAAAGAGTAAAAAGAAAGACAAAAATAAGATGACATATGAAAACCAAAGAATAAAATGGAGGAAATAAATAGTGCATTTTCAGTAATATCATTGAATGTGAATGGATTAAATTCCCCAATCAAAAGATACAGGCTGACAGAATGGATAAAAAAACATGAGCCATCCATATGCTGCTTACAAGAAACTCATCTCAGACACAAGGACACAAGCCGGCTGAAAGTAAAAGGTTGGAAAAAGATACTCCATGCAAATAGTAAACAGAAAAGAGCAGGGGTAGCTATACTAATATCAGACAAAACAGACTTCAAATGCAAAAAAGTGATAAGAGATGCGGAAGGCCATTATATATTAATAAAAGGGACGATCCTCCAGGAAGATATAACAGTCATAAATATCTACGCACCTAACCAGGGTGCCCCAAAATATATGAGACAAACTCTGGCAAAACTGAAGGGAGAAATAGACATTTCTACAATAATCGTCGGGGACTTCAACACCCCTCTCACATCATTAGATAGAACAACTAGACAGAAGATCAACAAGGAAACAGAACTTGAACAATATGATAAACAAGTTAGAACTAACAGACGTATACAGAACACTGCATCCAAACTCAGCGGATTATACATTCTTCTCAAGTGCCCATGGATCTTTCTCCAGGATAGACCACATGTTAGGTCACAATACAGCTCTCAATAAATATAAAAAGATTGAAATTATACAAAGCACCTTCTCAGATCATAATGGAATGAAACTAGAAATCAATAACAGACAGGAAAAAAGGAAATTTGCAAATGTGTGGAGACTGAACAACACACTCCTAAATATTCAGTGGGTCAAAGAAGAAATTGCAAGTGAAATCAGTAAATATATTGAGACAAATGAAAATGAGAACACAACATATCAAAACTTATGGGATACAGCAAAGGCAGTCTTGAGAGGGAAATTTATAGCCCTAAATGCCTATATTAAGAAACAAGAAAGAGCTAAACTCAAAGATTTAACTGAATAACTTGAGAAACTAGAGAAAGAACAGCAAACCAATCCCAAAGCAAAAAGAAGGAAAGAAATAATAAAGATTAGAGCGGAAATAAATGAAAATGAGAACAAAAAAGCAATAGAGAAAATCAACAAAACCAAAAGCTGGTTCTTTGAGAAGATCAATAAAATTGACAAACCCCTCACTAGACTAACAAAGAAAAAAAGAGAGAAGATGCAAATAAATACAATCAGAAATGAAAGGGAGGGAATTACAAATGACCTCACAGAAATAAAAAGAATCATAAGAGGATATAATGAGAAACTATATGCCAACAAACTAGACAACCTGGATGAAATGGACAAATTTCTAGAAACTCATAACCAACCTACACTGACACAACAAGAAATACAAGAACTTAACAAACCAATCACAATTAAGGAGATGGAATCCGTCATCAAAAATCTCCCAGCAAAGAAAAGTCCAGGACCAGATGGCTTCACAGGTGAGTTCTACCAAGCATTTCTAAAAGAATTAACACCAATCCTATTTAAACTCTTCCAAAAAATCGAAGAGGAGGGAAAATTACCCAACACTTTTTATGAAGCCAACATCACCCTAATACCAAAGCCAGATAAAGATTCCACAAGAAAAGAAAATTACAGACCAATCTCTCTCATGAACATAGATGCAAAAATTCTCAACAAAATACTTGCAAATCGAATCCAACAGCATATCAAAGGACTTATACATCACGACCAAGTGGGATTTATTCCTGGTATGCAAGGCTGGTTCAACATAAGAAAATCAATCAATGTAATACACCACATTAAAAAGTTGAAGGAAAAAAACCACATGATCATCTCAATAGATGCAGAAAAGGCATTAGACAAAATCCAACATCCTTTTTTGATAAAAATACTTCAAAAGATAGGAATAAAAGGAAAATTCCTCAATATGATAAAAGGCATATATGAAAAACCCACAGCCAACATCATACTCAATGGGGAAAGGTTGAAAGCTTTCCCCCTAAGATCAGGAACAAGACAAGGATGCCCACTGTCACCATTGTTATTCAACATTGTACTAGAAGTTCTAGCTAGGGCAATTAGACAAGACAAAAAATTTAAAGGCGTCCAAATAGGAAAAGAGGAAGTAAAACTCTCACTGTTTGCAGATGACATGATCCTGTATTTAGAAAATCCTGAAGTATCCACAACAAAGCTATTTGAACTAATAAATGAGTTCAGCAGAGTGGCAGTATATAAGATCAACATGCAAAAATCAGTAATGTTTTTGTACACTAGTACTGAACAATCTGAGGAGGAAATCAGGAAGAAAATTCCATTTCAATAGCAACAAAAGGACTCAAATACCTAGGAGTTAATTTAACCAAGGAAGTACAGGACATATATGCAGAAAACTACAAAACAATGCTAAAAGAAATTAAAAAAGACCTAAACAAATGGAAAGACATTCCATGTTCATGGATTGGAAGAATAAATATCGTGAAGATGTCAATCTTGCCCAAACGGATTTATAGATTCAATGCAATACCAATCAAAATCCCAACAGCTTACTTTACAGAATTAGAGAAGGCAATTACCAAATTCATCTGGAAGGGTAAGTGCACCCGAATAGCCAAAAGTATTCTAAAAAAGAAGAGCAATGTGGGAGGAATTTCACTGCCTGACCTTGAAACATATTACAAAGCTACAGTGGTTAAAACAGCATGGTACTGGCATAAAGATAGACATATCGATCAGTGGAATAGAATTGAGAATCTAGAAATAAACCCTCACCTATACAGTCAACTGGTTTTTGACAAACCTACCAAGCCCACACTGATGGGAAAAAACAGTCTCTTCAACAAATGGTGTTGGGAGAACTGGATATCTATAACCAAAAGAATGAAAGAGGACCCCTATCTCACCCCCTATACAAGAATCAACTCCAAATGGATCAAAGATCTAAATATAAATGCCAGGACCATAAAACTACTAGAAGAAAATATAGGGAAACATCTTCAAGACCTTGTAATAGGTGGTGGTTTCTTGGACTTCACACCCAAAGCACGTGCAACAAAAGAAAAAGTAGATAAATGGGACCTCCTCAAAATTAAACACTTTTGCACCTCACAGGACTTTGTCAGAAGGGTGAAAAGGCAGCCGACTCAATGGGAAAAAATATTTGGAAATCACTTATCTGATAAGGGTTTAATATCCAGGATATATAAAGAGATGTTGCAGCTCAACAATAAAAAGACAAATGACCCAATTTAAAAATGGGCCAAAGACTTGAATAGACATTTTCCGAAGAAGAAATACAAATGGCAAAAAAACACATGAAGAAATGCTCAACATCACTCATGATTAGGGAAATGCAAATCAAAACTACAATGAGATATCATTTCACACCTATCAGAATGACCACTATTAAAAAGACAGAGAACTACAAGTGTTGGAGAGGATGTGGAGAGATAGGAACACTTCTTCACTGTTGGTGGGAATGCAGGATGGTACAACCACTATGGAGGACTGTTTGGCTGTTCCTAAAGAAGTTGAATATAGACTTGCCACGTGACCCTGCAATACCACTACTGGGTATATACCCAGAAGAACTAAGAGCAGTGACACGAACAGGTATCTGCACACCGATGTTCATAGCCACATTATTCACCATTGCCAAAAGTTGGAAACAACCCAGGTGTCCATCAACAGATGAATGGATAAACAAACTGTGGTCTATTCACACGAAGGAATATTATGCAGCTGTAAGAAGAAATGAAGTCATAAAGCATATGGCAACATGGATGAATCTGGAGGACATTATGTTGAGTGAAGCAAGAGACACAAAAGGACAAATACTGTATGAATGCATTACTATGAACCAAATATATTGTGTAATATATTGTTTGATTCACACACAAAAAAACAAACAAAAAACAAAACAACAAAAAAATTTACATGTATCCATTACATTTAATTGAGAAATATATATATTTATATATCTGTGTTTACTTTTTAGTTTTTTATTGCTTATGTTTTCAGTTATTAAATGTACAAAATAAAGTTAAAAAATAAATAAATAAATAAATAAAGGCCACTAGGACAGCATGGCAAGAAGGAAGAAGCAGGGACCAGAGAAGAAACATTGCCAGTTTTCCGTAACAGATTGTTCTTTATGAATACAGAGATGGGGAGACAGGAGGGAATGAAAAAAACCCTCCCAGTCTGTTCCACAGGGCCCAGGTACTGCAGAGACCTATTAACGTGAATACTGCCCCTACTATGGCATGACTGCCTAATTAATCACAGGCCTAAGAACCTGCTCCTGAAATAACTCCTTGTTTCTTTTCATCCTTACCAGACACAAAATAAGATAAAGTCATGAACAATTGACACAAAATAATATTCTTATTTCTTTTAAATATCACTTAATGCACTGATTGCTAGAGTCCCACAAAATTTGGGAAACACTAGGATAAAACACCCCTGACTAGATGTGAACTATACTGAGCTGAAAGTCTGGACCTTCTAAATTCATTCTGACAACTTCCAAAAAACTCAAATAGTTGGAATTTAGCTAAATCTGTTTGCAAGTATTTGTTAACATTTGCAAATCACATAAGAAATATAAAAACCACTCAATCCTAATTTTTTTGCAAAATATAATCGCCAGTTACCAACAGCCAATACAGAGAAATGCATTTCTTTACTACCCTTCATTTTTATACAATTCTGGGATAGAGTTATGAAAATATAATGTCTTGATACTAGAGTTGTGATGATGCACAATTTGAATTTTCATTCCATTTGAAAGAACAGTCTTTAAACCTCCAGCTTTCTATATTAGGATAGCCAAAAAATTCCACAATTTGTTAATTTTTTCCAAAATTATTGCCTGAGATACTTTTGTCATCCTTAAATCTCCTTTTCAAAGAAAAGTTTCTTGTTGTTGCTGTTTTAACCCTCTCCTCTGAAAAGTGAAGTATATCCTGTACACTTTAGTAGCCAAAGAGAAATCTTTGATTGAGTAATATCCTGATATGCTTGAACATTGGGATATTGCCTCTAAAGGTTTTTAAAAACTTTTCGCAAGTATGATATACAGATAGATGCCCCTAAAGGCTTAAGTCAAGTACCACAGCGTTGGGTTTCTGCAATATACTCACTGTGTGCCAGGAATTGTGCTAAGTATTTACTGTTATCTCATTTAATTCTCTCAACAGTCCTTTAAGGCAAGCACTATCCCTATTTTATAGGATAACAGATACATAGAACAACTAAGTAGCTTAACTAAGGTCACATAGATAAATGTTAAGACCAGAATTCAAACCCCAGTTTTTCTGACTCTAGAGTTAACCTCTCAAATGAAAGAAATAGTTCCCCCAAGAAACCCCACATTGATATGACTGCTACACCAGTAAACTAGATGTACTGCTTGCCAAAACTATTTTTGAAACTGCTTCCTGGCTTAATGACTTCTATACCTATAAAGTCCAAGTGAACTTTAAATTTATTCCAGGTGAAGTGAAACAAGACTGAATCTATGATTTTACACAAAAGGAATGACTCGTGAATGGTAAAATTTCAAACTCTGCCCTTGCCCTCTAAGAGAACTATTTATGGAAAATGGGTCTTTCAGCACTATTTCTACAGCCACTTGGAGCGAAGAGGAATGAGCACTCTGCCTAAAATACTATTGGCTTCATGTACCTACATAGCTAGATGGTTTAATGTTAGGAGTTGAATTGGTACATAAAATTTCTTGACATACTGGGAATTCAATGTAAAAGATAAAAGCAACAATAAGCACATCACGAGTAATCAGTTACCCTTATTGCAGAGCTTAAATAGTAAAAACACAAATTAACTTCCTAACTTCAACTGTCCTATAGCTGAAATTCTTTACATGTAGTGGCAAATCAGGAAGTTAGTTTTGTTTACAGCCAATTACAGAGGTTTGCTGTCAGGATGTTAAGGCTTTGAGGTGAGCAGCACTTACCATTAATTACAATATAAATAAAGAACACCATACTGGTGCGAATAAAGGTTCATTTTACTTTCCACATTGAAACATTCATTGTCAAGCCAAAAATAGTCAGTGTTAGGCAAAGGGAAATACAATTGAAAGCCATACTTTGTTTACTTATGAAAACATAGACTTTCATAAATTGCAAAATATTCTGTCTCAGAATATTCCAGGGCCCAAGGATTTGGTTTTAAGAGGTTGATCTCTACCACTCCATAGGCGTAGAATGCTGCAGAGGGCTTCTTGAAGAAGCTAGAAGAAAATAAAGTTAATATTGTTTCAGCCAGGGTGCCAGCAAGAATTAAATGGTGTAATCAAAAGGGTTACTGAAAGAATTTAATAAAGGGACATTTACATAAGGGTGGGCAGGATCAAGGGAAACCCTGAAGGATGTTGTGTAGGTACTAGCAACAGCAGGAAGCCATTACCACCCCCAGGCCTCAAAGGCTAGGGGAGAAAACCAGGGCCTGGAGCCATGGAAGAAGTGTTTTCTGATAGGAACTTTAGCTATAGAGGAACTCAGTCATTGCAGACACCTGGCAAGTTGAAACGAGCAGGAAGAACCAGTTTTCTAGCCTGTGTGTCTCCTTCTACCCTGGAATCCCCTGCCTGTGCCTCCTACCCAGTGGCCAAAACCATCCTAAAGCCAGAGCTCAAGGTAATTCAGCCTGTAGAAGGCAGCCTCCCAGGGCACAGAGCAGAGAAGAGCATGGGTAGAGAGGGGGAACAAAAATAACCAGTACAAATAAATTACACCAACAGATTATTTCCAACAGAGCAAATATATATTGTCTAGTAGATTTATGAAGAATATTTAGTCTCGTCAGTTGTTGAAGAAATACATATTAGAACCAAAATGAGATAAACTTTTCCTACCAATTTGTCAAAAAAAGATCACAATACTGGGAAGGATACAATGAAATGGGTCTTTCTTATGCCATTAATAGAAGTGTAAACTGGTACAGTCTTTCTGAAAAGCAATTCTACAGTAATTCCATTTCTGATATTCTATCTTAAGGACATAATTAGAAACATAGATAATGATTTATGCTCCAAAATGTGCATAACAGCTTTAATTTTAATAGCAAAAACAGAAAACAAAAAACAAATGTCCAACATTAATGGAATGGTTAAGCAAATTACACAACATCCATTCCGACAAATTTTATGGGGCCATTGAAATGAGGTTTACAATGAGTTTTTTTAGGTTTTTTTTTTTTTTTTTTTGTCATATGGTAAGCAAAAATGCAGTATACAAAATTGTTTATACAATATGATCACAATTATATTTAAAGAAATAATCAGCAAAAGACTAAAGGACAATATCAAAATGCTAGTAGTTGCTGTTTCTTTGGGTGCTTCTTTTGCCTCTTTTACCTTTATGTACTCACCAAATTTTCTAATAAGAGAATTTATTTATTATGTATCTGTGGACTATCCTGGGATCTGGAAACAAAAAACTCAAGATAGCACAGTCCTTGCCTCAAAGAGCTTAAATTCTAGTGTTCTATTTTTATATTGTAACTTTTAAAATCACATAACAATTAAGTCATTTGTTTGTTTTTAACAAGGATAGGTAAGGGGAATTAGTGTCACGTATATTCTTCATAGATCTCTTCTGTTCATACCGTATTTCCAAGTCAATGGCAAATCCTGCCTGGTTTATCTTCAAAATGCATTCAAAGTCCCATGAAAGTTAAGTCAATGAAGCTTTCAGGGGAAAAAAAAAAAAAAAAAAAAACATAAAGAATATCTTCCTGACCTTTGAGTAGGCAAAGAGTTCTTAAATAGGATACAAAGTTCTAAATATAAATGAAAAAAGATGGTAAATTGGACTACATTAAAATTAAAACTGTTAATGAAAACCTCTCTAGAGCATGAAAAGATTAAAGAACTAAATAAATGGAAAGACATCCTGTGTTTATGGATTGGAAGACTTAAAATTGTTAAGATGTCAATACTGCTTAAAGCAATCTACATATTCAATGCAATCCCTATCAAAATTCCAGCAGTCTTTTTTTTGCAGAAATGGAAAAGCTGGTCCTCAACTTCACATGGAATTGCACTGGTCCCTGAACAGCCAAAACAGACTTGAAGAAGAATTATCAAAAAAGTGAAAAGGTAACCTACAGAATGGAAGAAAATACCTGGAAACCATATATCTGATAAGTGTTTAATATCCAAAAATATAAAGAACTCCTACAACTCAACAACAAAATGACAAACAACCAATTTAAAAATGGGCCAAAGGCTTGAAGAGACATCTCTCCAAAGAAGATATTCAAATGTCCAATAAGTATATGAAAAGATGCTTAACATCATTAGCCATTAAAGAAGTGCAAATTGAAACTACATTGTGATAAACTTCACACTTACTAGAATATCTATTATTAAAAAATCTGAAAATAACAAATGGTTGTGAAGATGCAGAGCAGTAGGAACACTGATTCATTGTTGGTAGGAATGTAAAATGGTGCAGCTGCTGTGGAAAACATTTTGGCAGTTCCTCAGAAATTTAGAAATAGAATTACCTATGACCTGGCAATTCCATTCCTAGGTATATACCCCAAAGAATTGAAAGCTGGGACTGGGACAGATACTTGCATGCCAATGTTCATCATAGCATTATTCACAATTGCCAAAAGATGGAAACAAACTAAGTATCCATCAACAGATGAATGGATAAACAAAATGTGGTATGCATACAATGGAATATTATTCAGCGGTAAAAAGACACCAATTGCTGGTTCATGCGAACACAATGAACCTAAAAGACATCATGTTGGAGTGAAATAAGCCAGACACAGAAGTTCAAATATTGTATGATTGCCCATAAATGAAATAATTAGAATAAGCAAATTCATAGAGACAGAAAGAAGAGTGGTTACGAGAAGTGGGAGGTAGAGGGTGGAATAGGGAGTTATTATTAAATTATTATGACTTTTGGTTTGGGATGATGAAAATAGTCTGGAAATAAAATAGTGAATGTTACACAGTATTGCCAATGTACTTAATGTCAAAGAGTGTCTACTTAATATGGATAAAGTGAGTTTTATGTATATTTTACCACAATTAAAATTTTTCTAAAAAGTAAAAAAAAAAAGCCATTTTCTTTCCTGAGGGGAAAAAGATTTTTACAATTCATATATAAGACTCATATCCAGAATATAAAGAACTTCTACATAGCAATAAGAAAAAGGCAGACAACTCAAAAGAAAAATGGGCAAACACTTGAACAGGCAGTCATGAAAGAATGATTAATAAACATTAAAAAGTTCCCAAATATTAGTCATTGTGGAATGCAAATTTAGAGCACAATGTGATACTACAGTATCCCAAATGAAAAAGGTAGATGGTACCAAATGTTGACAAGTATGTTGAGCAGCTAGAACATTCATAAACTGCTGGTGGGAGTACAAATTGGTGCAATCACTTTAGAAAACTATTTGGCAGTATCTACTCAAGCTGAATATATACAAATGCCATGATCTAGGAATTCTTCTGCTAGGTTTAAACCCAAGAGAAATGCATACATATGTTCTTCAAAAGTCACCATTTGTAATAGCCAAAAACTATAAACAATCCAAATGTCCATCAACAGTGGAATGGATAATTAAGTTGTAATATATACATTCAAGTAATATATACTACAATGAGAATTAACTACAGCTACATGTAACAGCTATAAATATTACAAACAATATTGAATGAAAGAGACCAGGTACAAAAGTATACATACTGTATGGCTCTATTTAGGTGAAGTTCAAAAACTACTAAACTAATCTATGGTGTTAGAATTCAGGACATTGATTATCTTGAGGGTGGGGGAGGAGGAAGTGCAGGGATTATCTGAATGAGGGGAGAAGGGGGCTTCTGAGCTTCTGATAATGCTGTTTCTTGACTGTGTTCTGGTTATACTGGTGTGTTTATTTTATGAAAATTTATCAAGATGTATTTTTCTGTCTGTAGGTTAAAACTCAATTAAAATTTACATTATGTTTTGTATATAGGTATGTGTGTGTTTGTGTATGTATTTAAATATTATATATATATGATATATATACATTCACCATCCAAAATGTAATCACTTCTGACCTTCTTCACTGTTATCCTCCAGTCCAAGACTACTTTAACAGCTGTTTGCCCCAAGTCCTCTCTTGCATCCCCTCACGCTAGATGATAATTTTTAAAAACAGACGCCAGGTCATATCTGATCTTGGCACATAAACTCTACAGTTGTTTCCCATGTCAATCAGAATAAAATTCTCAGAGGAGACACGTATCCCTGACAGCCTATGTAAAATAGCCTTCTGACCCATATCTGTCACTTTTATCCCTTTTTCCTACTTTGTTTTTCTTTATAGTTCTTTCCACCAAATGACATACCATTGACTTGGTTATTTATTCATAATTGTTCTCTCCACCAATAGTATGTAAGCTACATGAGAGCAGGAACTTTATCTTTCTGGTATATGTCCCTATCATCTAGAAGAATGCGTGACATAAAGTAGGGAATGAATGGATGAAAAAATCAACAGATGAATGAGTTAGATCTTCACAAAAAATATAGGAGATGAGCAGAATATGTGTCATTAGCCATTTTTTATAGATTAGGAAACTAAGAGAATGAAGTTACATTAGAAAACAAAGAAAATGAAATACTTCCTTGATGTTGTTTAGGAGGACAGCCCAGTCTTCTTTTTTTTTTTCCTCCCCTCCCTGTCTCCTTCTTTTTCTCCTTTTCTCCTTCAGCTCCCCCCATACCTACATATACACACACAGGTAGAGGCATAAGGTGAATGGAATAAGAGCAGTTCTTCTTGATGAAGTAGGACTGTAAATTACTCTGTTCCCTAGTGTTTAGCCACTTTAGTTACATAAGAGGTAGTTCATAAAATGTATTTTATATTTTATATATGTGTACATACGTATATAAATATATATGTATACCTATAGCCACACACATATGTATATATTATTTACAAAGATTATATGATCCTAGTGATTCAGAATTAAATGAGGATAAGATCCAGGTAAGAGATTCATTATATGGATATTAGGCTTTTTTTTTTTAGAGATTTATTTTATTTACTTATTTATCCCCCCCCCCCTTGCTGCTTGTGCTCACTGTGTCCATTCGCTGTGCGTTTTTCTGTGTCTGCTTGTCTCCCTTTGTTGGGTCATCTTGCTGGGTCAGCTCACCGCACCACACAGGCTGGCTTACCTTCACCAGGAGGCCCCAGGAATCGAACCCAGGGCCTCCCATATGGTAAACGGGAGCCCAACCACTTGAGCCACAGCCACTTCCCTAGGCATTTTTATATAAGCCTTCCTTTTTGGTCATATGGCCTTTCTGAATAGCATAATAAAGAACATATTCTTTTTCTTGCCAAATATATGTATTTGGGGACTTGGTCTGCTCCCTTTTGTATTTTGTATAAGAAAATATTTTGTTAGGTCCTGCCTGCATTGCAACAATCAAAAATTTTTTAGGCCCTAAAGATGATTTTTTGTAAGTTAGTATGTCCAGAAATAGAGATGATTTCAGTCAGAAGTCTCACCTGCCTGTTCTCAGAATGAATCATAGAGCCCCCAGAGCAAAGGCGTTTAAGGGTTAATTGCTGTTTCTATGTATTACAGACACCGATTTCCTTTCAAAGGGCTGCCCTGTGGGATTTGCCACTTGTTAGTTTGTCTAAAACTAGATAAAGGTATGAATGGGGGAGGGGAAGGTCCAGTTTGGTACCTATTTGTAATCCTTTAGTTTTGGTTAAAAAGAATATACTAAACCCTTTCTAAATACTAATAGCTGACTATACTAATACTAAATAGCTTACTATACAAGTTTTGTTGTTGTTTAATTGGAAAAATTGGGAAACTATGAATCCCTAAGTACACAATAATTGCTCAGCTGCTAGCATCAGTCTTTTTTCCTCCTCTCTCAAAAAGCAGTAGGTATGGCATCAATTCCTAACTTTAGAAGCTAACTAAATAATAAAATGAGGCCCAAGATACATTGAGAAGAACGAGGACAGTATCAGAAGATCATTTGTTCATCAAGTAGTTAAAGCTTTTTAATAATGCAGAAAATGATGGTTAAAGGGAACCGTGACTTTTACTTCTGAGTGCAAAATAATCTTTAATATCAGAGGAGAAAGCAGTGCTAAGGTCATTTTGAGGCCCACACTTAGAGATCAGGAGAGGAAAGTACTGGGTACTGAGGATGTGTGCTGAACTTGAGGGCAGGATCTCTAGCTTCATCTTGACCACTAGGCTTGGAGACTCTGCAACCTAGGGCAAGTTACTTACCCTCTCTGAATCTCAGTTTCTTGAGGATGTAAAATGAGGATAGTATAAAAACTCCTATCTTTCCAGGTTTTCATGAAAATTAAATGATGTCATAGTTGCACAAATGTTTTGTAGTCAGGAATATACTATAACAATGTATAGGCTTATTACTGTGTTTCAGTAATTCATTGAATACTATTCCTGCCTACTTTCTACCTGCTAAAGCCTCTCTACTAAGGTTTAGCGAAAGTTATCACCCATCCTTGAGGTCTGCCTATCCCTGTTTTATATTAGGATATTTTTCTCTACTTAAATGAGAATTTTCCATATGTTTCATTTCTGAACTGACCTGCCTAAGCTTCAGAATGGAACTTTGTATAAGCCTTCTCAGAAACCCAAATTACAATTACAGTACCTATACAAACAAGCAGCAACTTGAGACCTTTAAGAGTGGAGGAATTGGTGTTGGAGATTAGTGAGTGGGGAAAAAGCTCATCCCTCTCCATTCCAGGATGGAAATTTGTTTCATTCTCCTAAATATTTTAGGAAAAATATTTTTTAAATGTTTTTAAAAATCAACTATTTTAGTGCATATTTAATGAAATAATTTATGTCAAGCACTGTGCTATGCATTATTTCATTTAATCCTTACAATAGCCTAATGCATTCAGTACTATTATTGTCACTTATACACAAGAGGACTATAATCAGAGTAATTACATAAGTAATTAAGTTCTTGACCAGTGTCATATATACAGTAAACAACAGAGTCAGGATTTGAACCCACATCTGCCTGTTTCCATTCCCAGGCTCTTCTCATTTTTTTGAATAAATATTTACCTCCCACATTTCAACTCATTTTGCATGTCTGGATCTGTTTTCTATCCCATTATACTTTCATCATTGGTGCCCCTGTAATGAGTAGGGTAGATTATAGGGCCTATAACAAAGATGATAAAGTATAGTCCCTAGGCTTAAGGAACTGTTATAATCCACTCAGTGATGACAGAGAAGCAAATCACTGTATCACATGGAAGAATTTAAGAGTTCCTTAAGGGATGGAGCAGCATTCTCCTTAGCTATAAAATGGGAGGCTTTTCAGGCTGTTGTGATAAAATGACTTGCTTGTGTAAAGTATTTAGCAAAGACCCTGACTCGTGCTAAGTATATGGACTCTCTAATGCTGCCAGGTAGTCCCAGGCAGTAAGTAGGATATAAAGCTAGAAAAGCAATTTGGAACTGGATTTTGAGAGCCTTGAATGCCAGTCTCAAAAGTTTAGACCTTCAGCTCAGTAGAAACATTTGTGCCAAGGTCTGTAATGATTCTGAAACGAAATTAGAGCTGATGCTATTTTACTTTACCTTTCATAATTCATTGTAAGTGAGATGGAGTTGGTGGAAGCAGTTGGAACTGGTTTAAAGGAGTTTTTCATTTGATGGACTAAAAGGAAAGATGATATTTTCAAGTTTGATGCCCTTTATTTTTTCTTCCACAGTAATTAGCGAATGCCAAAGGCAGCAACTGGAATCTGTGAGCTACTCCTCTCGCTACGCTCTGGGCCTCTTTTATGAAGCTGGCACAAAGATTGATGTCCCTTGGGCTGGGCAGTACATCACCAGTAATCCCTGCATACGCTTCATCTCCATTGATAATAAGAAGCGCAATATAGGTCAGTACCCCCATTATTTCCCTTGAATACAGTGACAATGGTGGGTGTAGATCATGAAAAATGCTGTTTAATTGAGTGTTGCCATCTGAACAGAGCAAGCATTTTAACTCTAAGCCACAGGGGATAAAATTTAATGTCACATTTGGCCAATAATAAAATTCACAGTGAAACCAGCAAAGTTTTTCAGAAAATCATTCACCACATGGTTTGTATTACTGAGTTCATGGAAACAGTGTCAGGAGGTTTAAGATTTCAAAATGTCTCATGTTCTATTGCGTTAATATGGATCCATCTATATGCAAATGTATCTGTCATTATTTGTTTCTTGGTGGAGTTTGTGTGTTTGTTTTGTTTTTTATATTCAATAAGCGCTACTCTTTCCACGTCCCAGGCTAGAAATATAAAGTGAATTTTACTATGTGATGAAAATTCTCCACTTGAATGTAATTTTTATATTTATTTATATTTCATCTGGAAGAATAAGGAAAATTACTTTATATACAGTATAACTAAAATGACAGGCAAATATTTCATAAGAGCGTTACTAGAATTTGGTGAAACCTACACCCCACCCTTTTTAATGAAGATAGTTATGAAAATTAGATTTGAATTGCAAGAAAAACATAACTGATTCATTTCAGGCATAAAGGTGAAAGCGTATTCTTATTTGTAAGACCGTGGTGATCCCCGAGATGCTGTTTTTTGTGGAATAAACGATAATGATCCAGAATGACTAAACTCTTGAAAGGAATCACCATTTCAATTAGTTACAGGGTTTTATGGAGCAGCGATGGTTTCATCAAGCCATTAGTTAGAAGTCTTGCTTGATAAAATCACCAACTAACGTCTCTTGGCTTGCCAGAACTTTATAATGATAGAACTGGGCTGGAGTATGGTTTTTATATCAGAACACATGATCTTAGAAAAATGTTTCTTTTATAACTCAAAACTCCCTAAGGGCTTGACTGTTTATGTTAACATGATACCACATATATGTACAATCAGCAGTTCGTGAAATGCCCTATAACAGCAAGAGACTAACCATTATTTTTAACTCTATAACTGCTTTCCTCTGAGAAGAGGAAACTAGCCCTTGATCTTCTTATGCCATAAGGCATGAATTAGACATTATCCTTTGTATATTGCTTCATAAGATATGATAGCCATTAGGGTGTATTTGGCTGTATGTAACAGGAAAAAAAAAAGTTGAACTTGTGTAAACAGTAAGAGTATTTGTTATATTACCTATAGGGAAAAATTGGGGTAGTCTCCAGGGTTGGTTGACTTAGGAACTGAGCAATATCTTCAAGGACCTAAGGTTCATCTTTCTCTGCTCTCTGCCAGTCTTGATGTTGCCACCATCCTCAGAGGACTGGTAGCAAGATGGCAATAGCTGTTGAAGTCACATCTCGATCCAACAGCATGCTTTGGAAGAATAAGCAGTATCACTACCTCTGTCCCTTTCTAAGAATCAAAGAAATCTTTCCAGAAGTCCCTCAGCAGACTTCCCTTTGTTTCTCATGGGCCAGAATTGGGTTACTTGATCAGTCCTAAACTACTCACTGGCAGAGAAGATAGGACTACCATGATGAGCCTAAACAAATGAAGGTCTACTCCTGGAACTAATCTTACAGTCATCCTCCCTTTAGTCGTGTTAGAGAGGAAGTAGTTACCTGAATAAAATGGGGGATTATTAGGAAAAAAGAAGGGGGTAGTTGATGCTGGATTGTTAACCAGTATCTTCAAGTACAGTTACATCTTAGGGCTCTGAGAGAAGTGAAATTCTAAAGTTGGCACATGAAGAGAAGAATCACATATACCCAAATTACCTTTGAAAATCCCTTGACGCTACATATTTTAGAAAGTGACATCTCAACTTTCAGTAACTTCAGTAAAATTAGGTTTCAGTTTCTTTGGGTGAGGCCAGATGAAGTAGTTGGTTTGCATTTATGGATCAAAGTGATATTTTCTACTATGAAAGACATAGAGGAAGAAAAGAAATAGCAGAGTCCTATATCCTAGCAGACTAAATCCAGGCATGAAAATGGAGTGGGATGGTGGGTGAAAGCACCCACACTACAATACAGTAGCAATTTATAAAATGACATGCAAATTTGGAAGTGTGCACATAAAAATATTAATAAACTTTCACGTTATTGGTAGTATATGAAACAATAGAATTACAAAACAATTTTTATGTATTGTCAGTCACAAAAGTTTAAAACTGATGGGCCACATGAATTGGAAAGCATGGTTTTGCTGCAGCCATTCTTATTTCAGATAGCAAAGAAATACCTGCCTTCCTTTGTCAAGCTAATGGGAGATGAGTTTTGAATTACGCAAATTTTAAATAATATAAGGCCTCCAGTAGTGGCATTCTCTAACATAAAATCTAACTGCCTTGCATTTAAATTATTGTTACCTCATGATCTTGGGGACAGGGTGCTAAGTGTGTCTAGTTAAATTCACATAATATAAATGCCCATATAATGTAACTCCACAGAGTTAGACAAAGGCTATCAGGGTTGAAACCACAAAATACAGTCTGTTGTTAAGTCTTAAGAGAGCCAAAGGAGAAGGGATTAGTGGCCCAAACCAGACAAAAGGTCAAGGAGTAATCATTTGTCATATGTCAGCATAGGCAGTTTATGCAGAAAGCCACAACCAGAGCCAGTCTTTTTAGGCAGAGGGGCAGAAATTACAGGATGCACTAGACCCATCTTCAAATACTAATAATAATGGGTATGACCCAATATACTTAGGTCTGTTTCCCAAAGTGTGTTCCTTTGAACACTAATCCCTTGAGATGTTCTTTGGGAATGGGTTTTATGATAAAATAAGTTTGTGGAATACTTTAGACTTTACCCCTATTTTGGAGAGTCTCAGGGCATATATTCTATTCAAGGATATAAAAACTCTATCTATCTATCTATCTATCTATCTATCTATCTAGGAGGTACTAGGGAATGAACCCAGGACCTCATACATGGGAAGCAGGCACTCAACCACTGAGCTAACATCCGCTCCCACAATGAGAGTTGGTTTTTTCATTTGTTTGTTTTTAGGATGTACCAGGGATCAAACCCAGGACCTCATACATGGGAAGCAGGTGCTCAACCACTTGAGCTACATCTATTCCCCAAAATACTTTTCACTCCATTTAAACTACAATTTCCTAAAATTCTTGATTGTGGAATATTTTACTTGGGCACCACACCTATTAACATCCCACAGAAATGGTTCTCCAGAACATACTTGAGAAACCCTGACTTGATGCCTCCTTATTCTGCTTCACACATGGGTAGAATTGTAATCCAGACCTGAGTGGGGTGGGTGGAAGGGGTAGACTAGTCCTGAAGGCATCAACAGGGAAGTACCTGAGACTGTATAGAGATGGGAGAAACCTTGTTGCAGACAAACCCAGATCTTGGTGGGGTTCAAATTTGAGACAATTTATTTTAAAATAAAGTCTTTATCTTCAACATGGATAATTTTAAAAATTATTTATAAGATTGACATAGTGGAAGAATATGGACTCAAAAGACCTAGAGTCAAGTTCTGGCTCTGAAATTTGTTAGTGATATGATCTTATGTGACCCTTGTGTTTCTAACACTAGTTATTGTTACAAGCGCACCAAAAAATGTTAATGGTCTGAGCATTGCAGTAGTTTATTTCTTGCTCATATAAAATCCAAACAGGGATTTATGATTGGTAGGTAGCTTTCTTCAACAAGGTAATTCAGGGACCCAGGGTCCTTCTAATTTTTCACTCTGCCAATTTCATCAGATGGCTTACAAAGTCACTGTGCTCACAGGAATCAGAATAGTGGGTGGGAAAAAGCATGGTGGAGAGCACATGGGAGATGTTTAAGGCTGGCCTAGAAATGCTGCAGATGAGCTCTGCTCACCTTTTATTGGGTATAACAGCTATGTGGCCACACCTGTTTGGCAGGGAAGCTGGTTATGTAGTCTACCTATGTATGAAGGAAGAAGATAAAGTACATTTGGTGAACATCTACCCAGTCTCTGCCACAACACTGAACATAGGTCCTCCTGTGAGAGAAGCAGATTATATCTACGTATAAGATAAATAGGTTTCAACACAAGTTGTGAATCATTGAACTGGTAGTCATCACACCTAGGGCAAAAACCAAGAATAATTCTAAGACTGGGTCCAGACTCGGCAGGAAAGGATTCTGCCAGCAATTAGCAATGTCTGTCATGCAGAGGGCATAGGAAGTAGTGCCATAAGTGGGATACTTTTACCTCCCAAAAAAGATTGCTGAGGGCCCTCCTAAGATCTTAAATTTGGAATCAGACTGGTGTAGAAACGACCAGAATTCAACTCAGTTCCACCACTTATTAGATGTGTGACGTTGGGCAAATTACTTAAACTGTCCATTTCAGGTAACCCTGAAAGTGAATGGTCTGGGTTTTAGCCTCCTTCCCTGTTCACCATCTGGAAGAGTGTTAATGATGAGTAAAATATTCGATAGGCAGCAGTCTGAGGAGATTAATGCAATCTGTAACTCTAGAAACTGCATGGTCAATGACTATAAGTATATGCTTTCAATATCTGATCAACAGAGAAAGTCCGACTAATCCAAAAAGAAAACAAACAAGCAAACTTTTTCATTGTATGGAACTTATCCTTGCAAGGAATGATGGTTAGGATCCTTGACTAAGAAACACTAATGTAACGTATAATGCCTTCAATGGATATTTTACAAAAGATGCAGACATGTTATTCCATATGGCTGTTTCTTACATCAACTCTTTATAGAAGGCAAGAGCAAAATAAAGCAGCAACCTTGTGTCACTTATGGTCGTCACGATTATTCCAATTAAGCAAATAGCCATGCAATTGACAACACAAAATGGCCTGCTTTAGGTTTTGAATAAATGTGGAATTATTTGTCCTTGAGCTTGTAGAAAATGCAATCCAGTAAGGTAAAACTTTATAAATAGAACAAAAAAGGAAGAGAAAAAAGGAGAAGAGGGAAAAGGTGAAGAAAAGGAAAAGGACCATAATCATGAAAAGCTGTCAGGTTTCTGAATTAGGCTTTTGTTTTAAAATATTAATACCAACCCCAGGAACAGAGATTTCAGTTAAAATAAGCACCATTATCTTAACATAATAATAAACAGTAAACATTACAAAATTCATGATAGTATGCCTATTATATAAGAGACACATTCATTTGTAATTCAGTTATTTAACTGATGCTTTCCATATAAATTAGATAAGGCAATTTAGCAGCAAATACTAATTGCAAATATCCATCTCATTATTACAGTGGTGCCATAGAATAGCACATGATTGTAATATCAGATCTTGGGATGCTCGCCCAGGAAATGTGTGTATGTGTATATATAAAAATCTGTATATGTGCATAGATGAAAAAAAAAAAAAATATATATATATATATATACGCATATAGAGATAAACACTTGCCATTTAAATGAATAGGCACAAGTTATAAAGCAGACGTCTTATTTCATATGCTATTTCCCGCTTTTACAAACAAAAACTGACTTTCATTTGAGAATGAAATAGCTCATTTTGTAAGGGGAACATTTGCACACAAAGTGAAAAAACAAACAACAGACCCCCTTTCAGTCTCTGATTTCCAATCAAGCTATCCTCAAAGGCACAGCTATATATACAAGATAACACTTATCAAGCAACCTAACTCAGTATGAAAATCAGAGGCAAAGGGAAAGTAGAAAAGCAGTTAAATATACATGTCAAAAGTAAACTTTAAAAATATCCTATGGAGTATATTACTTTCAGCAAATTTGAATTCTCAAATATTTGATTTTTATGCCTTCCATTCTCAACTTTTTCAATTGAACAAATATCTACAAATATGTATTAAATATTTTCTCTGTGGCGGGCACTGGGGATTCAGTAGCGCCTACTCTCATGGAACATAAATTTTCATGAAGTCTACTCAAATGAGAAATTCTGAAGGAAACAAGCACATGAGGCTCTGTTGTACAAGTGACTTGGTGTCAAGGAAGAGTCCTCATGAATATAAAGGGAGGAACTGATTTGATCAAAACCACAAAGGGTCATGTTGCCTTTGCAACAAAATCATGAATTTTTAAAGAACATGTCAGACCTTTTGTCAACATGAACCCAATAACTCCGTTCTTTAGGTGAGGCAGTGAAAGATGGGGGCTAGGTATCATGTAAATCCATGAATATATCAGAAACTTTAGTGTGGCCTATTATTTAGTTTTCTCCTGGGCTGTTAAAAACTTCAGTAGAGGCTTATAAATCACTGTCTTAGTTTCCCAGCCACTAAATGAATACCATACAAATAGGTTGACTTAAACAATGGGAATTTATTGGATCACAGTTTTGAGGTTAGGAGAAGTCCAAAATTGAGGTATCAGCCAGTTGATGTTTTCTCCCCAAAGACTGTGGCATTCTGGGGCTAGCTGCCAGTGATCCTTGGGTCCTTGGCTTTTCTGTCATGTGGCAATGCATTTGGGGATGTCTTCTTTTTCTTCCTCATTCATTGACTTCCAGCTTCTACTCCTCCTTGTGGCTCTGTCTTCATAAAGTCTCCAGTAATAGGACAAAGGCCCAACCTCATTTAGCTGGGCCACACCTTAACTAAAAATAACATTTCCTATTTACAATGGGTTCATACCCACAGAAATGAATTAAGATTAAGAACATGTTATTTTTCTGGGCTATATAATTCAACCTACCACAGTCATGAAATGTCCAAGAAGCAGTGAGCAGAAGGGTAAAGAAAGTCTGGGATCTACAGATGCCTGGCATTTATGTAGCTATAAACAATTCCAAATTACAGACTTTTACAACATCCACACTAAGAGGTGTGCCATAAACATTAAATACCCTCAGTCCCTTTTTTGTGTCAACATCCAACTCTGTGTTCTGCCTGCCCTGCCTCTGATGGTGATATTTTTACTTGGTGTATTGGCCCAAACTTGTGGCTGTCAAACTGAGATTTACAAAAGACCTTCAGATTGCCCAGGAATTGGTCCAGAAAATAAGAGCCAGATGTGTGGGTACTGAGTGACATTTCTATCCAGTATTCACAAGGGAGAAGGTGGGAAGGAGGGTCAGATGACTGTTTAGGATGAATAAATTTATGGATATGAAATTTACAGGTCATAGATGAAAGCAATAGTAAACACTGGCAGAGGCTTCCATCACTGCTGCCAGTTTACAAAGGGAACAGCAAGGAGAAATCCCACTGTTGGCTTTGGCAGGAGGAGAGGAGGGGCAATGTAAAGCAAAGAGGGAAGAATTAGCAGGGAAAGTACAGGTGGAATTGCCGTGGTCCCTCTGACCGCCCCACTAACAAAGGTCAAGTAACTAAGTGTGTTGCTCTTTGCTAATAAACTGTGGTATTAAATGTAATAACAGCTAATTTTTGCTATTTATAATTACAATCTTTTTAACTTTTAATGGATAGTTCTTTTGTCTGCTGAGCACCTAGAGGAGATTAGATACCAGTTTGGAAGTGGGAGCAAGGAGAGCCAAATTGCTCTGCCTAATTGAGAAGAAAATTTCAGACATCCTAAGGTAATGGAGAGGGGAAGGAAAAGGAGAAAGAAGAAAAATCTGTACAGTGAAAAGCTATGGCTGACCTGAGGTATTAATATGTAGATAGAGATTTTTAACTTGTTTGCTGCACGCTTTACTTTGTGACCCTCCCAGCAGCTTCTTAAGCTTTAATATAGTTCTGATAGGAGAAGTAGCTTTATGTCCATGGGTGCTTTTTATTAGAAGGTTGGTGCATGAATCAATGATAACAGGCTGTATCTCATGCTTGGGCCCACACCAAATCTGAGATAAGGGGACACCACCCCGTTCACAATGGACAATGACATTTCCATTTATAAGCAAGAGTTCTGGGGCATAAGGATATGATCCCCCTGAGAATACAGAGAAATCCTGAAGAGGACTTTAGAAGTGGCAGAATAGCCCTGGCTAAAATTTGGGTTGCATAAAATGAAACCAAGGTAAATTCTGCACATTGTCTTTCATTTTAAATAAACGATGCCAAAAGTAACACTTGTCCCCAAATATTTGCCTCAGTAGCCTGTGTTAGTGTTTCCCTTCATGCTACCAGACATGAAGCTTCTAACTTATCCTCGATATCATACCAGAGAACAGAAATAGAGGAATGTACTCTAGGAGATCGGTGTTAAGTGAACATGTATTAACTTATGTTCACTCTAACCCTCTTTCCTTGGCATCAATTAGCAAACCACCTTAGCAAACTGTCATCATGGAATTCAAAAAAGCCTGCCTGAGAGAATGGTATATAGGGCAGATACATCCCAAAATCTCATAGAATTAAACTGCATGAGAATAGTTTGAGTATCTGCTTTCACATCTTTTGGGTACATAACTAGAAGTGGGATTGCCTGATCATAGGGTAATTCTATACTTAATTTTCTGAGGAACTGCCAAACTATCTTCCAAATCAGCTGCACCATTTTACATTGCCACCAACAATAAATGAGTGTTCCCATTTTTCTGCATCCTCTCCAACACTCATTTTCCCTTTTTAAAATAGTAGCCCTTCTAGTGGGTGTGAAATGATATCTCGTTGTGGTTTTGATTTGCATTTCCCTGATGGCTAGTGATGTTGAGTGACTTCTCATGTGCTTTCTGGCCATTTGTATTTCTTCTATAAAGAGATATCTATTCAAGTCTTTTTCTCATTTTATTTTTATTAGATAAGTTGTGGATTTACGGAACAATCATTCATTAAATTTAGGATTCCCATATACCACCCTATATAAACCTGAAGGTTGCTTTCTGAACTGTCAATTCAAACCATCGTTCTGTATGTCTGTTGGCTGGTACCATGCTGTTTGATTACTGTGGCTTTACAATAAGCTTTAAGATGAGGAAGTATGCATCCCCCAACTTCATTATTCTTTTTCAGTATGGCTTTGGCTATTCAGGGCCTCTTACTCTTCCACATAAATTTGATGATTGACTTTTATGTTTCTGCAAAGGAGGTTGTTGGAATTTTGATTGGGATTACGTTGAATCTATAAATCGCTTTCGGTAGGACCGACATTTTAACAATATTTAGTCTTCCAGTTCATGAACACAGAATGTCTTTCCATTTATAGGTCTTCCTTGATTTCTTTTAGCAATGTTTTTGTAGGTTTTCTGTGTACAAGTCCTTTACATTCTCGATTAGATTTATTCCTATATATTTGATTCTTTTAGTGCCTATAGTAAATGAAAGTTTATCTGATTTTCTTCTAGTTTTTCATTGTTTTGTATAGAAACACTACTGATTTTTGGGTGTTTATCTTGTACCCCACCACTTTTCTGAATTCCCTTATTAACTCTAGAACATTGTTCTGGATTTCTCTGGAATTTCTCTTTATAAGATTATGTCATCTGCAAATAAGGTACGTTTTATTTCTTCCTTTCCAATTTGGATGCCTTTTATTTCTCTTTCTGCATAATTGCTCTTCCAAGAACTTCAAGTACACTGTTAAATAACAATGGTGACAGTGACATCTTTGACTTGTTTCTGATCTTAGAGGGAAAGCTTTCAGTCTTTCACCATTGAATATGATGTTAGCTATGGGTTTTTTACATATGCTCTTTATCATATTGAAGTTTCCTTCTATCCTCAGTTTTCTAAGTGTTTTTATCAAAAAAAATGTTCTGGATTTTGTCAAATGCCTTTTCTGCATCAATTGAGATGTGTTTTTCCTTCATTTTGTTAATGTGATGTATTATATTGATTTTCTTACGTTGAACCACTCTTGCATACCTGGGATGAATCCAATTTGATCATGGTGTATACTCCTTTTAATGTGCTGTGGGATGTTGTTAATATTTTGTTGAGGATTTTTTGCTTCTATATTCATAAGAGATGTTGGTCTGTGATTTTCCTTTCTTGAGGGTGATGTTGGCCTAGTAGAATGAATTAGGAAGTGTTCCCTCCTCTTCAATTTTTTGGAGGAGTTTGAGCAGAATTGGAGTTGTCTTGATGGAATATGTATTAGTCAGCCAAAGGGGTACTGATGCAAAATACCAGGAATCAGTTGGTTTTCATAAAGGGTATTTATTTGGGGTAGAAGCTTACAGTTACCAGGCCATAAAGCATAAGTTACTTCCCTCACCAAAGTCTCTTGCCACGTGTTGGAGCAAGATGGCTGCTGATGTCTGCAAGGGTTCAAGCTTCCTCTTCTTCTTAAGGCTCCATGGTCCCAGCTTCTTCCAGTATCAGCTGTAGGCTGGGATAAGTCTCATCTCTCTCCTGGCCCTTGTTTCTCTCCAGGCTCAACTGTTCTGCTCTCTCCACAAGGCTAGCTATAAACTACCAGGTGAATGGCTCATCTCTTCCCGGGACCTCTGTCGTGTCTAATGAAGCCTTCTCTCTTTCCTCATGTATCTGCTTCTCTGTGTGTTTACTTCCTTCCTGGGGCTCCAATATCAAGTCAGGATAGATAGGTTATGTTTCTAAGAATTTGTCCATTTCATCTAGGTTCTCTAATTTACTGGCATATAGTTGTTCATAGTATCCTCTTAAAGTCAGCTGTGTTGGTAGAAATGTCCCCCTTTTCATTTCTGATTTTAGTTATCTGTATCCTCTCTCTTTTTGTCAGTGTAAAGGTTTGTCAATGTTTTTGATCTTTTCAAAGATCCAACTTTTGGTTTTGTTGATTCTCTATATTGATTTTTTTGTTGTTGTTCTTTATTTCTATTTATCTCCACTCAAATCTTTGTTATTTCCTTCCTTCTGCTTGCGTTGGATTTAGTTGTTGTTCTTTTTCTAGTTCTTCCAATTTTGAGGTTAGGATTCTGATTTGAAACTCTTTTTTATTGTAAGCATTTAGAGCTATAAATTTCCCTCTTAGCACTGCCTTTACTGCATCCTATAAATTTTGGTGTGTTGTGTTTTCATTTTCATTCTCTCAAGATATTTTCCTGTTTTGCTTGTGATTTTTTCTTTGACCTATAGTTTATGAGTATGTTGTTTAATTTCCCCATATTTGAGAATTTTCCATTTCTCCCTCTTTTATTGATATCTAGCTTCTTCCATTGTGGTTGGAGAAGATACAGTGTAAGATTTCAATACTTTTGTATCTATTAAGACTTGTTTTGTGATCTAACATATGGTCTATCCTGGAGAATGATCCATGTGCCTAGGCAAGAATGTGTATTCTGCTGCTCTAGGGTGAAGTGTTTTATATATGTTTGTTAGGTTTAACTATTTTAGGATATTGTTCAAGTCTTCTATTTGCTTATAGATCTTCTATGTGAGCTAACCATTATTGAAAATGTTGTGTTGAAATTTCCTCTTATTAAGGAAGAACCATCTATTTCTCCTTTTAAATATGTCAATATTTGTCCATTTATTTTAGGGCTGTGCTGTTAAGTTCATATATATTTATAATTGTTAGCTCTTCTTGTTGACTTGATCCCTTTATTAATATATAATGACTCTCTTTATCCCTCAAGAGTTTTTTTACTTAAAGTCTGATATTATAGTATAGCTACCCCACCTCACTTTTGGTTACTACTTGCGTGGTATGTTTTATTCCATCCTTTGGCTTTCAACCTGCTTATGTCTTTTAATTTAAGGTGAGTCTCTTGCAGACAGCATATAGTCAGATCATGCTTTTTTATCCATTCTGCCAATCTCTCCCTTTTCACTGGAGAGTTTAATGCATTTACATTTAAAGCAGGGGTTCTTAACAAGGGGTCTGTGAACCTGAATTGAAATTCAAAAAACATTATTCTTGTGGGGACGTGTTGATGCAGGTGTGATATATTTATTAAAGAATACACAGCATAGTGTGGATTTAGTAAGGGGTCCATGGTTTTCACCTGACTGGCAAAGGGGTCCATGGAACAAAAAAGGTTAAAAGAACCCCTGATTTAAAGTCACCACTGACTTTAAAGTCAGGACTTTTTTCTGCCACTGCACTATTTAGTCTTTGTAAATCTTATACCATATCTGTCTCCCAAATCTTCTGTTAATATATACTTTTATGTTAATTAGAATTTTTTGTGTTGTGCCATATTGAGTGTCTTCTCATTTCTGTCTGGATGTATTTTCATGTATTTTCTTTGTGGTTACAATGGGGTTTAAATTTAACATCCTAAATATATAACAATCATGTATGGTTTGATTTTACTTCAATAGCATATATATTATACATATACACTTCCTATATCCCTCCATCCCCCACCATTTTTGTACTTCTTACCACTTATATCTTTGTTCAGTGTATGTCCCAAACCATAGGTTTATCATTTAATGCATTTGCATTTTAGCACCTGTAGGACATAAGAAGTTGAATTCCATGCCAAAAAATACAATACCATAATACTGGCATTTATATCACCCAAATGGTTACTTTTACCTAAGGTCTTTGTTTCTTTATGCTGCTTTGAACCACTGTCTAATGTTCTTCCCTTTCAGTCTGAAGAACTCCCTTTAGCATTGCTTGTAGGGCAGGTCTAGTGGTAACAAATTCCCTCAGCTTTCGTTTATTCAGAAATGTCTTAATGTCTCTCTCATTTTTTAAAGAAAATCTTGCTAAATGTAAAATTCTTGGCTGACAGTCGTTTTCTTTTCTTTCAGTTACTTTAGTATTTCAACCCACTGCTTTCTTGCCTCCATGGTTTCTGATGAGAAATCAATACTCAATCTAACTGGGACTCCCTTGTACATAATACATTGCCTTTCTTTTGCAGCTATCAGAATTTTCTCTTTGTCCTTGGCATTCAACAGTGTGATCAATATATATTTTTCTTCATGTTTATCCTATTTGGTGTTTTCTGGATTTCTTGGATGTGCATATTCACATCTTTGACTAAGTTTGGGAAGTTCTCTGTCATTATTTCTTTGAATATTCCTTCTACCCCTTTCTTTTTTCCTTCGCTATCTGGAACTCCTATAATTCATACATTGGTAGTCTTCATGGTGTCTCAAAGGTCTCTTGGGCTATTTTCACTTTTTATAATTTGTTTTTCTTTCTGCTCCTCAGCCTGACTCATTTCAATTGCTATGTCTTTGAGTTTACCGATTCTTTCTTCTGCCAGCTCCAATGTGCTGTTCAAACCCTCCTGAGATTATTTCATTTCAGTTATTATGGTCTTCAAGTCAAGTAGTTCTGTTTGGTTCCTTTTAAAAATTTCTATCTCTTTATTAAGATTCTCATGTTGCTCATTCATTGTTTTCCTGATATCCTTTTGTTATTTCTCTGCATTTTTTTCATCTCTGAATGTTTTTAAGATCCTTAATCAAAGACCTTGGTATGTCCACATTCTGTCTTTTTCATTGCTAGTTTCTGGATTTTCAGCCTATTCCTGTGGATGAGCTATCATTTCCTGTTTCTTTGTCCTGTACTCTTCTTGCATACTGTCTTTTAATATTTTAAAATGTTCACTCTGGGATTTATTTCCTGGATATCTGTTTCTTGACAGCTGGTGAAAAGGCAGAGATTTTCTTGAGCTTGAACCCATCAGGATGGCCACCCAAGGTGAATGCAGAGCACAGGGTCTTCCCTGTCTTTTCTGGGCCTGTATCTTGTCCTGGGCCTATGCTTCTTGGTTGTTTTGAAAGTCTCCTGTTTATAGGAGTTTGGATGCCCCTTCTTTTTCCTAGTACTTTAAAGCAGGCAAGTCTTTGTCCCAGGCTGCCTGCCTCTGTAGTTTCTTACACTCCTTTTATTGTCTCAAGTTGCTTTTGCCTGGAGGCCAAATCCTGGGAGGGGAGAATACCAGAGAGGAGTTTGCCAAGTCAGTCTTTCCTAGCCAAAACAAGGCCAGGGACTCACAAAGGGGACACAGACCGACTCCAAACTGCTCTGGGAAGGGGATTAGGAAGGGAACCAGTAGCCTCTTCCACAGCTCCCTGAAGCTGTACTTTCTTGACCTGTCCAGAAAATGAGCTCTTTAACTCTCCCTCGCAGCTCTGAGGATGGTGCCTTTGTTGGGTACAGGTTGGAGCAAAGGCCACCCTCAGAGCCAGGCTGGCAGTGTTTGATCCAAAGTTGCTAACCCAAAGTCATGATGATTGATTGGCCATGTCCACCCCCGGTCTTGGGAAAGAAGATTTGTATGTTCCATTCTGTTACCAGTGAGCTAGCCATGGTCCCCATGGCTGTGGCATTCTGTGAGAGTGAGGGGTGGGTAACCACTGTGCTGAGAGAGTTTACTGGTCTTTACCATATTTTACCATCCTTTTCCTCCTGCTCTTCCCTGGATGCTGTTCAGTAATCTCCTGGCCTCTGGAGTTTCAAAACAGTTGTTTCAAACAGTTCCTACCTGTTTAATAGTTGTTCTGGTGGAAGAAATGAAACCTGAAGCTTCCTTCTCTGCCATCTTCCCACCCTGCCCATTTTTAAAGTGGATTATTTGTCCTTTTGTTGTTGTTGTTGTTGAGTTTTCTGATTTCCTTATATATTCTGGATACTAAATCCTTATTGGATATGTGTTTTCCAAATATTTCCTCCCATTGAACAGGTTATCTTTTTACTTTTATGATAAAGTCTTTTGATGCACAAGTTTTTAATTTTGATGAGGGTCCCATTTACCTATTTTTTTCTTTTGTTGCTTGTGCTTTTGGTATAAAGTCTAAGAAACCATTGTTTAACACAAGTTCCTTAAGATGCTTTCCTGTGTTCTTCTAGGAGTTTTGTAGCTCTGGGTCTTATATTTAGGTCTTTGATCCATTTTGAGTTGATTTTTATAACTTTTATATAAGGTATGAGGTAGGTGTTATCTTTTTTTTCCCAAATGAGATCCAATTTTCCCAGCACCATTTGTTGAAGTGACTTTCTTTCCTCATTGAGTGGACTTGGCATCCTTATCAAAAATTAGTTGACCATAAAGTGAGGCTCGATTTATGAATTCTTGATTTGATTACATTAGCCTATGCCAGTGCTATGCTGTTTTGATGACTGTAACTTTGTAATAAGTTTTAAAATTGAAAAGTGTGATTCCTCCAGATACATTCTGATTTTTCAAGATGGATTTGTCTCTAACAGGGCTCCTTACTCTTTTATATATAATTTTATTTTTATTAAAAAAGCTGTGGATTTACAGAATAATCATGCATAAAGTACAGGATTCCCATATACCACACCACCACCAATGCCTTGCATTGGTGTAGAACATTTGTTACAATTAATGATAGCACTTTTTTGGAGTTGTACTAATTTTTTAACAGTAGTTACTTTTGTTACAATTGATAAAAAAATTATTAAAATAATACTATTAATTAACACTTATAGTTTACATTATTTTTTTTTCCCTATATACCACCCTATTAGCACCTTGTATTCGTGTTGTACATTTGTCATAATTTATAAAGGAACATTCTTATAACTTGTACTATTAACTGTAGTCCACCATCTATAGTAGGGTTCACTGTGTTATATAGTCGTATGTTTTATCTTTTAATTTTCATTCTAGTAACATATATGACTTGAAGTTTCCCCTTTTAACCACATTTACCTGTATAATTTAGTGCTGTTATTACACTCACAATAATGTACTGTCATCACCACCATCTATTTCCAAACCTTTATAATCAACCTAAGTAGAAATTCTGTACAAATTAAATATCAACTCCCCATTTTTTAACCCCAATCTATCCCCTAGTAACCTATATTCCATATTCTAACTCTATGAGTTTGCTTATTATAATTACTTCCTATCAGTGAGATCATACAACATTTGTCCTTTTGTGCTTGGCTTATTTCACAATGTCCTCAAAGTTCATCCAGGTTGTTGCGTGCATCAGGACTGCATTCCTCCTTACAGCAGAATAATATTCCATCATATGTGTATACCACATTGTGTTTATCCATTCATTGTTTGTTGGACATTTGGATTGCTTACATCTTTTGGCAATTGTGAATAATGCCACTATGAACATTGTTGTGCAAATATCTGATTGTACCCCTGCTTTCACTTCTTATGGGTGTATAACTAGTAATGAGATTGCCAGGTCATATGATAATTCTTTACATAACTTTCTGAGGAACCACCAAACTATCTTCTACAACGGTTGCAGCATTTTACATTGCCACCAGCAATGAATAAGTGTCCCTATTTCTCCATATCCTCTCCAACACTTGTAATTTTCTGTTATTTTAAATAGTAGCCATTCTAGTGGGTGAGAAATGGTATCCCACTGTGGTTTTGATTTGCATTTCTCTAATAACTAGTGATGTTGACCATCTTTTCAAGTGCTTTTTATCCATTTGTATATCCTCTTTGGAGCAATTTCTATTCATGTCTTTTGCCCATTTTTTAATTGGGTTGTTTATCTTTTTATTGTTGAACTTTAGGATTTCTTTATATATTCGGGATATTAAACCCTTATCGTATATGTGGTTTCCAAATATTTTCTCCCATTGAGTAGGTTGTCTTTGAACTTTTGTGACAAAGTCTTTTGATGCACAAAAGTTTTTTTATTCTGATGAGGTCCCATTTATCTATTTTTTCTTTCATTGCTTGGCTCTGGGTGTAAAGTCCAAGAAACCATTACCCAACACAAGATCCTGAAAATGCTTCCCTACATTTTCTTCTCAGACTTCCATATTCCTGGTACTTTTATTTAGGTCCTTGATTCATTTTGAGTTAATTCTTGTATATGGTGTGAGATAGAGGTCCTCTTTCACTCTTTTGCATATGAATATCCAATTCTCCCAGCACCATTTGTTGAAGAGACTATTCTTTCCCAATTGAGTGGACTACCAAAACTCAGTTGGTCATAGATGTAAGGGTCTATTGCTGAACTCAGTTTGATTCTTGGTCAATATATCTTTATTTGTGCCAATACTATGCTATACTTTGACCACTGTAGCTTGGTAATATTTGTTAAAGTCAGGAAGTATGAGTCCTCCAACTTCATTCTTCTTTTTCAAGATATTTTTGACTATTTGGGGCTCCTTACCCTTCCAAATAAATTTGATAATTGGCTTTTCTGTTTCTACAAAGGATGTTGTTGAAGTTTTGATTGGGATTGTGTTGATTCTGTACATCCTTTTGGGTAGAATTGACATTTTAATGATATTTAGTCTCCCAATCCATGAGCACGGAATATCTGTCCATTTACTTAGGTCTTCTTTGATTTCTTTTAGCAATGTTTTGTTGTTTTCTGCATACAAATCCTTTACATCCTTGGTTAAATTTATTCCTGGATATTTGACTCTTTAGTTGCTGTTGTTAATTGAACTTTTTTCTTGATTTCCTCCTCAACTTGCTCATTACCAGTGTATAGAAACACTACTGATTTTTGCAGGTTGATTTTTGTACCCTGCCACTTTGCTAAATTCATTTATTATCTCTGGGAGCTTTGTTGTACATTTTTGGGGGGACTTTCTATATATAGGATCATGTCATCTGCAAATAGTGAAAGGTTTATCACTTCTTCTTTTTTAATTTGGGTGCCTTCCATTTCTTTTTCTTGCCTAATTGCTCTGGCTCTATCTTCTAGTTCAGTGTTATAGAACAGTTCTGACAGTGGGCAATCCTTGTCTTGTTCTAGATTTTAAGGAGAAAGCTTTCTGTCTTTCACCATTGATTAGATATTAGTTGTGGGTTTCTCATATACACCATTTATCATGTTAAGAACATTTCCATTTATTACTATTTTTCTAAGTGTTTTTATCAAGAAAAGATGCTGGATTTTGTTAAATACCTTTTCTGCGCCAGTAGAGATGATGTATTTTTCCCTTCGCTTTGTTGATATGGTATATTACATTAATTTATTTTATGTTGAACCAGCCTTGCATACCCACTTGATCATGGTGTGTATTTCTTTTAATGTGCTGTTAGATCCCATTGGGAAGTATTTTGTTTGAGGACTTTTGCATTTACATTTTAAGAGAAATTGATCAGTAATTTTCTTTTCTTGTAGTATTTTTATCTGGCTTTGATATTAGGGTGATGTTGACCTGAGAGAATTAGTTACGTAGTGTTGCCTTGTCTTCATTTTTTTTTTTTGGAAGAATTTGAGTAGGATTGGTATTAATTCTTCTGGGAATGTTTGGCAGAATTCACCTGTGAATCCTTCTGGTCCTGGGCTCTTCTTTGTTGGGAGGTTTTTGATGACTGATTCAACCTCTTTATTTGTAATTGGGCTGTTAAGGTCTTCTATTTCTTCTAGAGTCAGGTAGATTATTCATGTCTTTCTAAGAATTTTTCCATTTCATCTAGGTTGTCTAAATTATCATACAGTTGTTCAGAGTATCCTGTTATAATTTTTATTTCTGTGGGGTCAGTGGTAATGTTCTCCTTCTCATTTCTGATTTTTGTTATCTGCATCTTCTCTCTTTTTTCCTTTGTCACTCTAGCTAAAGATTTATCAATTTTAATGATCTTTTCAAAAAATCAACTTTTGCTTTGTTATTTCTCTCAATTGTATTTTTATTCTTAATTTATTTCTTCTCAAATCTTTATTTCTTTCTTCCTGTATGCTTTGGGGTTAGTTTGCTCTTCTTTTTTTAGTTCTTCTGGTTGTGCCTTTAAGTCCTTGATTTTAGTGCTTTCTTCTATTTTAATGTGTTTAGGACTATAAATTTCCTTCTCAGCACTACTTTTGCTGCATCACATAAGTTTTGAAATATTGTGTTCTCATTTTCATTCATCTGAAGATATTTACTGATTTTCCTTCCAATTTCTTCTTTGACCCACTGATTGAGTGTATTATTTGAGCTTCCAGGAAGATGAATTAGAGAGGCAAAGGTATCCCATCTCTCCCAGAAAAAAAAAAAAAAACTAGAGGACAGGCGGAGACTGGATGGATGGCTTCTCTAGGGCTCAGGACACCAGGGGAAAGCAAGATACCACCCAGAAGAGAGAGGAGTGAAGGAAAGTAGGCTCAGCTGCCTGAAAATTTCCATGAGTAAAGCTGCAAAAGCATCAGCTAGTGCCCATACCCTGACCTTCAGAGCAAAGAGCAGTCTGCAGACTGCAACAGCTATGGACTGCAGTGGCTGCAGACTGAGAAGGTTGCAGGGGTCTTCTTCCCCAAGAAAGAGGAGCGGGGGACACAGCCCACAGCAAATACAATTTTGGCTAGCAAACTTGGTCTGCTGCATTGGAGGGGTCACGTAGTTCAAGGCCAAGTGGGGCCATGACATTGTTTGCACTGAGAGCTGGCAGGAGCTTTAAGATAGTTTTCCTTCTCAAACACCCTCCCCTACTGCCCTAACTAGTTGCTAAGGAGGCAGATGGAGGGAGGGTACAGCTGGTCAAGGAAGGAGAACAGCTTCTGAGAAACTTTGTAAGGCTTTACCAGCACAGAGGATATTGATTCTGTACCACCCACTGTAGAGTGACACTGAATGTATTCACCTCTAGCACCTGGGGATCTGAGCTGATAGGTCTACCAAAGAGCGCTGTCTGCTGGTCAGACCAGAAAAGTGCATGAAAAGGGAAAAATAATAACTAAAAGAGACAAGCAGGTTCCTTTACTGCCCCTCTCTCCAAGGCTCTTGAAATTAGTTTAACCAGGAATGTAAGGGATCTGAATTCTGCCAAGTTCCTTGCCTTCCCCTCCAGGATCTACTATCTCCCCGAGCTGAGCAGTAGGTAACCAGGCATAGGACTTTTCTCTTTCCTGGTCTCCTCTCTCAGTCTAGCTGCTCTGTTTTCTTCTCAAGTTCAGCTGTGGGCAATCAGGCATGTGGCGCATCCCTTCATTCTTGAGTTACTCCGTGGGCACAGACCCTTGAGGGTTTTGTGCTTAAGCTTTAGGCTGCTAGCAATCCTCAAGTCCTCTTTCACATAGCAGGGTCAAAAATAGCAGCTTCCTTTCTATGCATTTCCATTTATATAAAGCTCCAGTGAGAGGGCAGGGGCCAATCCTGTGTCATGCATGGCTGACATTAGTTTTGTCCTTTGGTTACTTGTCATATGTTTTGTTTTGTTTTTGTCCGTTTTCCTTTTGCAATCTCCTTTTCTGTATAGTTGATCTTTTGAGATATACCTGATGATCCCATCCTCATTTCTGTTTCTGTATATTTTTAAAATACTTTCTTTGTGGTTACCTTATGGTTTATATTACATTTTTTAAAAGATTTTTTCACTTCTTCCCACCCCCTCCTTGTTTGCACTTGCTGTGTCTGTTCATCCTCCTTGTTTGTTTAGAAGGCATCTGGAACTGAACACGGGACCGCCAATGTGGGAGAGAGGTGCCTAATCTCGAGGCACCTCCATTCCCTGCTTTGTTGTCTCTCTTATGTTTTTCTTCTTGTATCTCTTGTTGCGTCATCTTGCCGTGCCTGCCTATTGCGCCAGCTCACTGTCTTCTTGAGGCAGCACTGGGAACCGAACCATGAACCTCCCATGTGACTTGAGCCACATGTTTTCCTATATTACATCTTTAACCTACTAATATGAAATGATTCAACTAAGTTTCAATAATCTACACTTTCTTTGCTCCCATATCCCTGTTTCCCCTTTTTACGTTGTTGTTTTTTTCCCCACTTTCCTACTTTATATTTTGTATGTCCATTATCAGGAAATACACCTTTTTCATCTTCAATTGTATTCTGATTCTTATAAGAATTAAAGAGTAGAATTGTATATTGAGGATACAGTAATATTGGGTTTTGCATTTACCCTTTTAGTTACCCTTACTGATGATCTTTATTTCACTACTCCAAGCCACTCTCTCATCTTTTCCCTTCTGTCTGCAGAATGTCCTTTAGTAATTCTGGTAGGTCAAGTCTCTTACTGACAAACTCAGTTTCTGTTTATATGTGAATATTTTAAACTCTCCCTCACTCCCTCCTCCCACCCTGAGATGGCCCCTCATCTATCTGCTCCCTGTGTCTTCTCATTGTGTCTGCTCGTCTTCTTTAAGAGGCACCAGGAACCAAACCCAGGACTTCCATGTGGGAAGATGTCCAACCACTTGAACCACATCTCCTCCTTGCTCATTGCATCTTCTTGTTGCATATCCTTGTCATCTTTAGGAGGCACTGGGAACTGAACCCGGGACCTCCCATGTGGGAGGCAGGTACCCAAATGCTTGAGCCAAATCCGCACTCGTCTCCCTCATTTTCAAAGGACAGTTTTGCCAAATAAAGAATTTTTAGCTGGCAGTTTTTCTTTTTCAGTACCTTAAATATATTATACCAATGCCCTCTTACCTCCATGGTTTTTTGATGGGAAATCAGCATTTCATCTTATTGAGGATGCCTTGTATATGACATCACTTTTCTCCAGCTGCTTTCAGAATGCTCTCTTTATCTTTAGCATTTGGCATTCTGATAAGTGTCTTAGAGTAGGTCTTTTAGGATTTATTCTGTTGGAGTATGTTGTACACCTTGGACATGTATATTTCTGTCTTTGATAAGAGTTGGGAAATTTTTGGCCATTATTTCCTCCAACATTCTTTCTGCCCCTCTTCCCCTTCTCTTTGTTTTTTAATGCAGAAATCGGTTTTGATTTATTTATTTTTTTTAACTTTATTTTGTACATTTAATAATTGAAAACATAAGCAATAAAAAACTAAAAAGTAAACACAGATGAATAAATATATACATTTCTCAATTAAATGTAATGGATACATGTAAATTTTTTTGTTGTTTTGTTTTTTGTTTGTTTTTTTGTGTGTGTGAATCAAACAATATATTACACAATATATTTGGTTCATAGTAATGCATTCATACAGTATTTGTCCTTTTGTGTCTGGCTTGCTTCACTCAACATAATGTCCTCCAGATTCATCCATGTTGCCATATGCTTTATGACTTCATTTCTTCTTACAGCTGCATAATATTCCTTCATGTGAATAGACCACAGTTTGTTTATCCATTCATCTGTTGATGGACACCTGGGTTGTTTCCAACTTTTGGCAATGGTGAATAATGTGGCTATGAACATCGGTGTGCAGATGTCTGTTCGTGTCACTGCTCTCAGTTCTTCTGGGTATATACCCAGTAGTGGTATTGCAGGGTCACGTGGCAAGTCTATATTCAACTTCTTTAGGAACTGCCAAACAGTCCTCCATAGTGGTTGTACCATCCTGCATTCCCACCAACAGTGAAGAAGTGTTCCTATCTCTCCACATCCTCTCCAACACTTGTAGTTCTCTGTCTTTTTAATAGTGGCCATTCTGATAGGTGTGAAATGATATCTCATTGTAGTTTTGATTTGCATTTCCCTAATCATGAGTGATGTTGAGCATTTCTTCATGTGTTTTTTTGCCATTTGTATTTCTTCTTCGGAGAAATGTCTATTCAAGTCTTTGGCCCATTTTTTAATTGGGTCATTTGTCTTTTTATTGTTGAGCTGCAACATCTCTTTATATATCCTGGATATTAAACCCTTATCAGATATGTGATTTCCAAATATTTTTTCCCATTGAGTCGGCTGCCTTTTCACCCTTCTGACAAAGTCCTGTGAGGTGCAAAAGTGTTTAATTTTGAGGAGGTCCCATTTATCTACTTTTTCTTTTGTCGCACGTGCTTTGGGTGTGAAGTCCAAGAAACCACCACCTACTACAAGGTCTTGAAGATGTTTCCCTACATTTTCTTCTAGTAGTTTTATGGTCCTGGCTTTTATATTTAGATCTTTGATCCATTTGGAGTTGATTCTTGTATAGGGGGTGAGATAGGGGTCCTCTTTCATTCTTTTGGTTATAGATATCCAGTTCTCCCAACACCATTTGTTGAAGAGACTGTTTTTTCCCATCAGTGTGGGCTTGGTAGGTTTGTCAAAAACCAGTTGACTGTATAGGTGAGGGTTTATTTCTGGATTCTCAATTCTATTCCACTGATCGATATGTCTATCTTTATGCCAGTACCATGCTGTTTTAACCACTGTAGCTTTGTAATATGTTTCAAGGTCAGGCAGTGAAATTCCTCCCACATTGCTCTTCTTTTTCAGAATGCTTTTGGCTATTCGGGTGCACTTACCCTTCCAGATGAATTTGGTAATTGCCTTCTCTAATTCTGTAAAGTAAGCTGTTGGGATTTTGATTGGTATTGCATTGAATCTATAAATCCGTTTGGGCAAGATTGACATCTTCACGATATTTATTCTTCCAATCCATGAACATGGAATGTCTTTCCATTTGTTTAGGTCTTTTTTAATTTCTTTTAGCATTGTTTTGTAGTTTTCTGCATATATGTCCTGTACTTCCTTGGTTAAATTAACTCCTAGGTATTTGAGTCCTTTTGTTGCTATTGAAAATGGAATTTTCTTCCTGATTTCCTCCTCAGATTGTTCAGTACTAGTGTACAAAAACATTACTGATTTTTGCATGTTGATCTTATATACTGCCACTCTGCTGAACTCATTTATTAGTTCAAATAGCTTTGTTGTGGATACTTCAGGATTTTCTAAATACAGGATCATGTCATCTGCAAACAGTGAGAGTTTTACTTCCTCTTTTCCTATTTGGACACCTTTAATTTTTTTGTCTTGTCTAATTGTCCTAGCTAGAACTTCTAGTACAATGTTGAATAACAATGGTGACAGTGGGCATCCTTGTCTTGTTCCTGATCTTAGGGGGAAAGCTTTCAACCTTTCCCCATTGAGTATGATGTTGGTTGTGGGTTTTTCATATATGCCTTTTATCATATTGAGGAATTTTCCTTTTATTCCTATCTTTTGAAGTATTTTTATCAAAAAAGGATGTTGGATTTTGTCGAATGCCTTTTCTGCATCTATTGAGATGATCATGTGGTTTTTTTCCCTCAACTTTTTAATGTGGTGTATTACATTGATTGATTTTCTTATGTTGAACCAGCCTTGCATACCAGGAATAAATCCCACTTGGTCGTGATGTATAAGTCTTTTGATATGCTGTTGGATTCGATTTGCAACTATTTTGTTGAGAATTTTTGCATCTATGTTCATGAGAGAGATTGGTCTGTAATTTTCTTTTCTTGTGGAATCTTTATCTGGCTTTGGTATTAGGGTGATGTTGGCTTCATAAAAAGTGTTAGGTAATTTTCCCTCCTCTTCGATTTCATAATATCCTCTTATGATTCTTTTTATTTCTGTGAGGTCATTTGTAATTCCCCCCACTTTCATTTCTGATTGTATTTATTTGCATCTTCTCTCTTTTTTTCTTTGTTAGTCTAGTGAGGGGTTTGTCAATTTTATTGATCTTCTCAAAGAACCAGCTTTTGGTTTTGTTGATTTTCTCTATTGCTTTTTTGTTCTCATTTTCATTTATTTCCGCTCTAATCTTTATTATTTCTTTCCTTCTTTTTGCTTTGGGATTGGTTTGCTGTTCTTTCTCTAGTTTCTCAAGTTGTTCAGTTAAATCTTTGAGTTTAGCTCTTTCTTGTTTCTTAATATAGGCATTTAGGGCTATAAATTTTCCTCTCAAGACTGCCTTTGCTGTATCCCATAAGTTTTGATATGTTGTGTTCTCATTTTCATTTGTCTCAATATATTTACTGATTTCACTTGCAATTTCTTCTTTGACCCACTGAATATTTAGGAGTGTGTTGTTCAGTCTCCACACATTTGCAAATTTCCTTTTTTCCTGTCTGTTATTGATTTCTAGTTTCATTCCATTATGATCTGAGAAGGTGCTTTGTATAATTTCAATCTTTTTATATTTATTGAGAGCTGTATTGTGACCTAACATGTGGTCTATCCTGGAGAAAGATCCATGGGCACTTGAGAAGAATGTATAATCCGCTGAGTTTGGATGCAGTGTTCTGTATACGTCTGTTAGTTCTAACTTGTTTATCATATTGTTCAAGTTCTCTGTTTCCTTGTTGATCTTCTGTCTAGTTGTTCTATCTAATGATGTGAGAGGGGTGTTGAAGTCCCCGACGATTATTGTAGAAATGTCTATTTCTCCCTTCAGTTTTGCCAGAGTTTGTCTCATATATTTTGGGGCACCCTGGTTAGGTGGCGTAGATATTTATGACTGTTATATCTTCCTGGAGGATCATCCCTTTTATTAATATATAATGGCCTTCCGCATCTCTTATCACTTTTTTGCATTTGAAGTCTGTTTTGTCTGATATTAGTATAGCTACCCCTGCTCTTTTCTGTTTACTATTTGCATGGAGTATCTTTTTCCAACCTTTTACTTTCAGCCGGCTTGTGTCCTTGTGTCTGAGATGAGTTTCTTGTAAGCAGCATATGGATGGCTCATGTTTTTTTTATCCATTCTGTCAGCCTGTATCTTTTGATTGGGGAATTTAATCCATTCACATTCAATGATATTACTGAAAATGCACTATTTATTTCCTCCATTTTATTCTTTAGTTTTCATATGTCATCTTATTTTTGTCTCTCTTTTTACTCTTTTCGTTATCCTTTCTGCTTTTCTTTCTTCTATACTCTCCTCCAAGCCTCTCTCTCCTGTCTTTTTCTTTCAGGTTCTAAGGCTTCCTTTAATATTTCCTGCAAAGGTGGATTCTTTTCTGCAAACTCTCTTAGTTTCTGTTTGTTTTTGAATACTTTATATTCACCTTCATATTTGATGGACAGTTTTGCTGGGTAAAGAATTCTCGGCTGGCAGTTTTTCTCTTTCAGTTTCCTAATTGTATCATACCACTGTCTTCTCGCCTCCATGGTTTCTGAAGAGAAATCTGCACAAAGTCTTACTGGACGTCCTTTGTACATGATCGTTTGCTTCTCTCTTGCTGCTCTGAGCATTTTCTCTTTATCTTTTACATTTGACATTCTGAATAATGTGTGTCTTGGTGTAGGTCTATTTGGATTTATTCTTATTGGGGTACGGTGTGCTTCTTGGACATGAAAGTTCATTTCTTTCATGAGAGTTGGGAAATTTTCAGCTATTATTTCCTCAAATACTCTTTCTGCCCCTTTTCCTTTCTCTTCTCCTTCTGGAACTCCAATGACACGTATGTTCTTGCGTTTTGTGTTGTCATTCAACTCTCTGAGCCCCTGCTCAATTTTTTCCATTCTTTTCTCTCTGTTCTTTTCTCTCTTCAATTTTAGCTGCCCTGTCTTCAGTATCACTTATTCTTTCTTCTATCATTTCGAGTCTGCTGTTGTATGCTTCAAATGTATTTTTTACTTCACCTATTGTGTCTTTCATTCCCATGAACTCCATTACTTTTCCATTCATGATTTCAAATTCTTATTTACGTTCGCGCAATGACTTCTTGATGTCATTGATCTCTTTAACTATATTCTCTTTCATCTCATTAATTTGATTTTGGAAATGTGTGCTCATCTCACTGATTAGTTCTCTCAAATTCTGCATCTCTTCTGGGACTTTGCTGTATTCCTTTTCTTTGGCCATGTCTTCTATTTTCTTAGTATGGCCCGTAATTTTTTGTTGGTGCTTAGGCTTCTGGTTAGTTTGTATTTTACTTAGATGCTCTATCTCTTTCTCTTTTATGGGGTTTTAGTCACAGGAGGCTGTGAGTCACCACCGCTCTTTGATTTTTGGCTCAACCTTGATTGTTAGGATTGTTCTGCTGGTTGCTCAAAACTGGGCACTGGACCCAGTAATTGGTTGTAGAGTCGTTTCGTAGGGCCTTGGGCAGGGAGGGTATAGAGGCCAGGAAAGGACTCTCTTACTTATTAATTTTCTTATGTGTACTTCCTTGGTCTGCCAGGAGATGGCGCTTGTTGGCTGCTCTCAATTCGATGCCTGGTCGGAGCGTATTTGTTGTGACACAGACCAGATCAATGTGATAGAGCTTCCTGTCTGGGGGCTAGGAGCCCTGTGATTCAAACTTTCTGAGACAGTTCTCCAGACTTCTCTCGTAGCGCCCCCCTTTTCCCAGCTAGGAAATATTTCCACTCCCTTCTGAATCCTCAACAATCATTCCCTGTTAGTAGAGGATGAGATTGGAAGGTTTGTATATCTTTAGCCCTTTGCAGGCTCTAAGGCAAACAATGGCGCAGCCCCACCCAGCCTGGAAGGGCTCTCGGGACAGGGCAGACCAAACCTGGGAGTCCAAAGCAGGGTCAGCCCCAGGCTCTCTCTCCCCTCTCCTGTGGTGTCCTCAACAATTAGTCCAGGCTAGAAGAGAGGGAGGTTGCGAGGATCAGATTTCTCCAGTCCTTTCCGGGCTCCCAGGGCAAACCACCATGTGGAAGGGTCCGTGGGGCTCTGCAGCCCAAATTTCAGGTCCGAACCTGAGTCAGCCTAAGGCTGTGTCCCTCTCTCTCCCCTTTCCGGGAGTGGCAGATCCCTGAAGCCCCCTTTGTCTGTGGTCGCAGGCCCAGGGGCCCGAGAATTCTGAAGAGTGTGGGGGAGGGTGCCGGCAGCAGCAGAAGCTGCTACTTGCAACTCACAGTTCTGTAGTCGCGATTTCCCTCTTCTGTCCCTTTCTCCTCTGGGTGGTGTGCAGCCTTCACCTGCTGACCTAAACCCTAGAAGATCTTTTTTGGGGCTGTTTCAGCTTGCCCTTTACCTATTTTTCTGGAGAAGAGATTCCCGTGTCTTACTAGTCCGCCATCTTCCCAAAAGTCTCTCCCCCTTCTCTTTCTGGGACACCCGTGATGCATCTGTTTGTGCACTTGCTCTCACTGAAATCCCTGAGACACTGCTCAATTTTTTATTCTATTCTCTCTGTTTTTCTGACTGTATGATTTCAATTGTCCTGTCTTCTAGTTTACTGATTCTTTCTTCTGGCAGTTCATATCTGCTGTTGTATGCCTCTAGTATATTTTATTTTATTTTTTTTATTTATTTATTTATTTTTTTATTATGGGTAAAAATCAAAATTCTCACAATACATACAAACATTTGTAAAATGATATATAAATATATATGCATATATGTGTATTTGCTTACAAAAATGTTATTTT
>JAKSZT010037812.1:1271555-1436575 GCA_026826555.1 Tolypeutes matacus
GATGTCTGGTGTGCCATGACACCTTCCTCCTCTCAATCCCCATTGTCTCCCAATTTTTCATTTAATTTTCAAAGAAGTTTAAATCTCTACTATTGTGCCTTTCATCCCCAAATTTGTCATGTTTCTTTTTATACTTTCAAATTCTTCACACATTGTCTTCCTTTTTTATTTTCATATTATCTTTTATTTATTTATTATTTTTATTAACAACTTTATTTCAAATTCACACAAATAAAACAGAAAAAAGGAGCTCAAAAAGTTACAGAAACATTACTCCTAAAACATTGTTTTTCTGGCACATTTATCTCATCTAATTCCTGCTACTAACTTGGTTGTTCCTCTAGTGTTCAGAAACATACACAGATTAGTTGAATGACATAGTCAAGGTCTCCTTATTAATGGAAAAAAATGAAAAGAAAAAAATGCTTAATTATATTCATATCACACAAAACCAAATTATGCCATATTCTTTTTTTAACCTTTAGAATATAGTACCAACTTTTCTTTTGCTACAAAAACATTACAATGTTGCTGCTAATTATAGTTTATAAATTACATTAGTTATATTTTCCCCATGTATCACACATTCTTAACACCTTGTAGAAGAACATTCTTATATTTATATTATTAACTGCAATCCTCATCTACTTCCAAAATCTTTATGTATTCCCAATATTATCCTCCAACTGACATTAATTTTCCTGGACTACTAGTTTCAGCCATAAACACACCCATAAATCAACAGCATTTCTTTCATTATAATGCATTACCATCAAGTCCAACCATTATCACATATTTACATTTTGATCTTATTAAACATTCTATATATGTCCTGCATCTTCTCTCCCTTCTCATCCCACATTCCATCTTCCACCAACCTATACTTCATAATGTAATTCCCTAAGTTTATTCATTGTATTTTGTTCATATCAGTGAGACCATACAATATTTGTCCTTTTGTGTCTGACTTATTGCACTCAACACAATAGCCTCAAGGCTCCTCCATGTTTTCATGTGCTTCCCCAGTTGATTTCTTCTTACAGCTGAGTAATATTCCATCATATGAATATACCACATCTTGTTTATCCATTCATTGGATGATAGACAATTTGTTTCCATCTTTTAGTAATTGTGAATAATGCTGCTATAAACATCAATGTGCAAATATCTGTTCACATCTTTGCTTTCAGTTCTTCTGAATATATTCCTAGTAGTCAGATTTCTGGATCATATAGCAGTTCTATACTTAGTTTCCTGAGGAACCGCCAGAGTTTGCACTATTTTACAGTCCCACCAACAGTGAAGGAGTGTTCCTATTTCTCCACATCTCTCCAGCACTTCAAGTTTTCTGTTCTTTTAGTAATGGCCATTCTGTATGGTGTGGGATGATATTTCTTGTAGTTTTGATCTGCATTTCCTTAATAGCTAGTGATGTTGAATGTCATTTCATGTGTCTTTGGCCATTTGTGTTTCCACTTCAGAAAAATGTCAGTTCAATTCTTTTGCCCATATTTTAATGGGGCTGCTTGTCATTGTGTTGTTAAATTGTGTGATCTCTTTAAATAACATGGAGGGAAGCGGCTGTGGCTCAATCAGTAGGGCTCCCGTTTACCATATGGGAGGCCCCGGGTTCGGTTCCCGGGGCCTCCTGGTGAAGGCAAGCCCGCCCGCACGGCGTGGTTAGCTGACCCAGCGAGCACAAGCAGCAAGGGGGGGATAAATGAATAAATAAATAAAATCTTTAAAAATAAATAAATAAATAAATAAATAAATAAATAAATAACATGGAGATCAGCCCTTATCAGATATGGTTTCCAAAGATTTTTTTCCCACTGAGTAGCCTGCCTTTTTACTTTCTTGACAAAGTCTTTTGATGAACAAAAGCATTTAATTTTGAGGCAGTCCCATTTATCTATTTTTGTTGTTGTTGCTCATACTTTGGGTGTAAGATTCCAGAAACCACTACTAAGCACAAGATCTTGAAGATGTTTCCCTACATTTTCTTCTAAGAATTTTATGGTTCTAGTTTTTATATTTAGGTCCTTGGTCCATTTTGAATTAATTTTTGTAGAAGGTGAGAGATAAGGGTCCTCTTTCTTTTAGATATGGATATCCAGTTTTCCCAGCACATTTGTTGAGTAGGCTATCCTACCCAGCTTAGTAGGTTTGACAGCCTTATCAAAAATCATTTGACCATAGATGTGAGGGTCTACTTCTGAACTGTCAATTCAATTCCATTGATTTATCTGTCTTTATGTCAGTACCATGCTGTTTTTTAAAATCATTGTACCTAGATAATATGCTTTAAAGTCTAGAAGTGAGAGTCCTCCAACTTCATTCTTCTTTTTAAAGATATTTTTGACTATACCTTTCCAGATAAAATTGATAATTGGCTTTTCCAATTCTACAAAGATAGATATTGGAATTTTTATTAGGATTGCATTAAATTTGTACATCAGTTTGGATAGACTTGACATCTTAATGATATGTAGTCTTCTAACTCATGAATACAAAATATCCGTCAATTTATTTAGATCCTCATTGGTTTCTTTTAGCAATGCTTATAATTTTCTGGATACAGGCCCTTTATATCCTTGGTTAAATTTATTCCTAAATATTTGATTATTTTAGTCACTATTGAAAGTGGAATTTTTTCTGACTTCATCCTAAGATTGTTCATTAGTAATATATAGAAACACTATTGATTTTTGTGTATTAATTTTGCATCACACTACATTACTGAAATTGTCTATAAGTTGTAATAGTTTTGTTGTGGATTTTTCAGGATTTTCTAAGTATAGGACCATATCATCAGCAAATAACAAAAGTTTTACTTCTTCCTTTCCTATTTGGGTGCCTTTTCTTTTTCTTGCCTGGTTGCTCTAGCTAGAACTTCTAGCATAATATTGAATAACTTGAGAGAGTGGTCATCCTTGTCTTGTTCCTGATCTCAGTGGGAAAGCTTTCAGTCCTTCACCATTAAGTATAATGTTAGCTGTGGGCTTTTCACATACATACTTTATCATATTGAGAAAGCTTCCTTCTACTATCTTTTGAAGTGCTTTTATCAAAAAAAAGATGTTGTATTTTGTGAAAAGCCTTTTCTACATCAATTGAAATAATCACATGAATTTTTTTTTCAATTTATTAATGTGGTGTATTTATACTGATTGATTTTCTTTTGTTGAACAACCCTTGCATACCTGGTATAAAGCCCACTTGATCATAATGTATAATTTTTTTATGTATTTTTGGATTCAGTTAGCAAGTATTTTGTTGAGAATTTTTGTATCAATAGTCATTTTAAAAATTGGTCTGTAATTTTCTTTTTTGTGACATCTTTATTTGGCTTTGGTATTATGGTGATATTAGTTTCATAGAATGAGTTTGGTAGCATTCCTTCCTGTTCAATTTTTTGGAAGAGTTTGAGCAAGATTGGTGTTAGGTCTTCTTTAGATGATTGGTAGAATTCACCTGTGAAGCCATTTGCTCCTGGACTTTTCATTTTGGGGAGGTTTTTTGATGACTATTTCAATTTCTTTACTTGATTGATTTGTTGAGGTCTTCTATTGAGGAAACTGAAGGATTCATTTCCTGGAAGAGTTTGCCAAGGAGTATAATTTGTTGCCCAGCCAGGAAAGTGAGGTAAGCAGACTGGTCTCTCCTGATTCTTTCCTAGGCATGGTAGACCTGGTCAGGCCCTATTAGCACCTCCCTGCCACAGTTTTTACTACTTAAGCAGGGCAGTTCTAAGTTTTAGAAGAAATTAAACTAAAATTCAAAGAAGAGTTGTGAAATAAAACCACTGGGCAAGTGCAGAGTGTGTAGCTCAGTGGTTGTGCACCTGCTTCACATGTACAAGGTCCCAGGTTCAATCCCCAGTACCTCTTAAAAAACACTACAGAGAATCAATGAAACCAAAAGTTGGTTCTTTGAAAAGATCAATAAAATTGACAACCTTTTAAAAAAAGCCACTAGGCAAGAGAAAATGAGCAACAGAGCAAAATCATCAACATGAGCAAATACCTAGGTGTATTAGTCAGCCAAAGGGGTGCTAATGTAAAATACCAAAAATGGGTTGGTCTTTATAAAGGGTATTTATTTGGGGTAGAAGTCCACAGATACCAGGCCATAAAGCTTTAAGTTTCTTCTCTCACCACAGGCCATTGCCATGGGTTAGAGCAAGACAGCTGCCAGTGTTTGCCAGGGTTCAGGCTTCTGGGGTTCCTCTCTTCCCGGGGCTGCGTTTCTCTCCGGGCTTAGCTCCTCTTTCCTCCACAAGGTCAACTGTAGACGATCAGGCAAATGGCTTGCTTCTCTTCTCCTGGGGCCTTCTTTCCAACATCAAAACTGCTTCTCAAAAGACTGCTTCAACTGTCCTTTGCCTTGCCTTTACCCACTAAGGGGTGGGGCTCAATGCCCTAATCCTAACCTAATCATGCCCAGATTAACAGATCAGTTTACAAGCATGATCCAATTATATTTTTGTAATTCATAATTACATCAAATTTGCCAACTGTTACACTAGGTATCAAGAAAAGATAACAACTCACACTAAGAAACAGGAAGATATATGGCCCACTCAAAGGAACAAGCCAAGACTCTAGATGAGATTTAGGATTTAAAAGAACTAATAAATGAAGTTCAAACAAACCTCCTTAATCAATTTATGGAGATGAAGGAAAATATGACTAAAGAGATAAAGGATATTAAGGTGACACTGTGTGAGCATAAAGAACAATTTGAAAGCCTGCAAGAAGAGTAACAAAGCTTATGTGAATGAAAGACACAATACAGAGGATTTGGATCTTAGAAGAATGAATAATTGAATTTGAAGATTGGACATTTGAAATTGAAAAGATGGAAGAAGAGGCAGAGAAAAGAATGTAAAAAATTGAACAGGGTCTCAGGGAACTGAATGACAACATGAAACACACAAAAATGCATTTTAGGTGTCCCAGAAGGAGAAGAGAATGGAAAAGGGGTAGAAAGAATATTTAAGGAAATACTGACTGAAAACTTTCCAACCTTTATGAAAGACATGAATATCAATATTAAAGAAGGACAATGTACTCCAAACAGAATAAATCCTAATAGACCTACTCTGAGACATCTGCTATTCAGATTGTCAAAGGCCAAAGGTAAAGAGTGGCTTTTGAGAGCAGCAAGAGAAAAGCAATGTATTACTTACAGGGAGCTTTAATAAGACTAAGAGCTGATCTCTCTTCAGAAACCATGGAAGCGAGAAGGCAGTAGTATGACATATTTAAGGTACTGAAAGAGAAGAACTGCCAGTCAAGAATTCTTTATCCAGAAAAACCATCTTTTTAGAAATGAAGGTGAATTTAAAGTCTTGACAGACAAACAAAAACTGAGAGTATGTTACCAAGAGACTGAATCTATAAGAGATATTAAAGGGTGTGTTACAGCCTGATAGGAAAAGCAAGGTAGAGAGCCCTAGAGAAGAGTGTAGAAATGAAAAACATAAGAAAAATTGAAAGGATGAAAAGTCAATAGTAAGATATGACAATAGAAAGCCAAGGGATAAAATGGACTAAGTAAGCAATGCCTTTATAGTAGTAACATTGAATGTTCATGGATTGACCTCCCCAATAAAAAGGCATAAACTGATAGAATAGATTTAAAAAAAAAAAAAAAAAAAAAAAAAAAAAAAAACATGAGTCATCTATTTGGTGTTACAAGAGACTCACCTTAGATGCAAGGACACAATCATACTGAAAGTCTGGAAAAAGATATTCCATGCTAATTGCAATTTTTTAAAAAAGAGGGGTTTAGCAATACTAATATTGGATAAAATAGATTTTATATGCAATACTTTTGTGAAATAGGTCACTATATATTAGTAAAAGGGACAATTCACCAAGAAGAAATAACAAAAATAAATATTTATGCACCAAAAATAGGTGCCCAAAAATACATGACACACACACTGGAGGGAGAAATAAATGTCTCTACACCAATATTTGGAGACTTCAACACTCCACTCTCAGAGTTAGATAGAACATCTGGATTGTGGATAAATAATGAAACTTAGAGCTTGAATAATATGATAAATGAACTAAATTTAATAGATATTTATAGAGCATTACACCCCAAAATAACAGGATATACATTCTTCTCAAGTGTTCATGGATATTTCTCCAGGATAGACCATATATTGGGACATAAATCTGATCACAATAAATTTTAAAACACTGAAATTAGACACAACAATTTTTTTTATAATGGAATTAAGTTGGAAATAACAGGCAGAAAAAAGGTAAAGCCACAAATATATACAGATTAAACAATATGCTTTTAATTAATCAGTGGGTTAATGAAGAAATTATAAGAGAAATCAGTAAATACCTCAAGACAATTGAAAACAAGAACACAACACACCAAAACTTATGAGATACAGCAAATGCAGTGCTGAGAGGAAAATTTATAGCACTCAGTGCTTATATTTTAAAAGATGAGCTAAAATCAAAGACCTAACTGTACACCTGGAAGAATTAGAAAAAGAACAGTAAATCAATACCAAAGCAATCAGAAAGAAAGAATAAAGATTAGAGCAGAAATAAATAAAATGGAGAAAAAAAGAATAGAAAAAAGCAACAGAACTAAAAATTGATTCTTTGAGAAGATCGACAAAATCAACAAACCCTAACTAGATTAACAAAGGAAAAAAGAGAGAAGATGCAAATAAAGTCAGAAATGAGAAGAGTGACATTACCATTGACCCAGCAGAAATAAAAGTGATCATAAGAAGATACTATGAACAACTGTATACCAACAAACTAGACAACATTGATGAAATGGACAAATTTCTGGAAACACATGAACAGACCAAACTAACACATTGTCTTCTTAATCTCCTTTCTCTCTTCATTGTATTTTCCTTCATCTCTTTGAATTGATTTAGGAAGTTTGTTTGAACTTCTTTGATTAGTTCCAGATTCTGTGTCTCTTCTGAAGTTGTAATTTGTTCTCTTGATTAAGCCATGTCTTCCTATGTCTTAGTATGGCTTTGTAATTTTTTGCTGATGTCTAGGCATCTGATTATCATCATGACTTAACTCTGAAAGTCAGTTTCTTCCTCTTGTCTGTGGTTTCATTGTTGATTGGCTTTGTGGTAAGGCTCTTCTTTGATGCTTGGTCCACCTTATTCTAGACCTTTAGCATAGCCCATGTTTATGCAGATTTTATCAGATCTTCTTCTTGCTCTGGATATGTGGTACAATTTTTAAGATTGCATTTTCTGTGTAATAGTTTCTTCTTCTGGAGAAAACATCTTTTCCTCTATTCCTTTTCTGGGAATTTTGATCTATTCTGTTTCTGTTTGTTCAGAATTTTCTCCCCAGCTCCTATAATTTGTTTAAATTCTCTCTTACTCAGTGCCCTGTTTTCTTTCCTGATTTCAATTCTGGGATCCTCTTGTCTTACAGCAGTTCAGTTACACACACACACCCTTTTATCATTTCTTCCCCATTACGGTATCCTGCCCCAGAGAGCTAGATGGGATCAATCCAGAAAAGTCCATTTTGCATTTAAGTGGTCCAGTCAACAGAAACTGGATTTAGTGAGTGCAGCACTTTCCACTTACTGTGGTCTCTTTTTTTGTTTTTGCCTTTGTTTTCCCTCCTGGTGACCCTTTTGTATGCAGCACTCCTCAGCAGTTTGTGATCTGCTAGGTCTCTGGGGATTTGGGTCCCTGTACCTGGATATTTGTGAGGTTCTAAATCACTGCTGTAGGCTCTATAATCTATGTCCCTGTTGGGAGTTGGGAAGGATCTGCTCCACTGTCTTTGAGCAACTCCCAAGCTACATGGGACAAAGTGAGGGAGAGGGACTAGACAAGCATGTCTGGGACAGAAGTTACCTACCTAATATTTTTCTCTTTCTTTGATTCAGCATTTGTGGAGACCTTCTCCAGTCTCTGCCAGCCTCCAGAGCTCTAAGCAAGTGGGATTTGTCCTTTTATTCACTAAATCTCTAGACAGATTTTCTCTTTAGAGAAATTCCCATATTGTTCATTCATTGTTTTCCTCATATCCTTCAGCTCTTTCTCCATATTTTCCTTTATCTTCTTCAGCATATTGAGGATTATTATTTTAAAGTCTCTGCCCAGTAAGTCCAAAGTCTGGACCTCTTTGTTGATGGTTTCTAGATTTTTATCTTGTTCCTTTTGATGGGCCATCATTTCTTGTTTGTCTTACAATATTTTGTTGCACACTATGCATTTTATTAAAGTGTCAGCTCTGGGAGTTATGCCCCAGGCTGTCCCTTAAGTTTGAATCCAGCTATTGATATGACAGAGATTTTCTTGAATACCAGAAACTGATAAAAACCAACCAACCTAGTCTTAATGCACCCGTTCATAGTCTTTGCAATTTGGCTCTGCTTTGGCTAGTGGTCTGGAGACCTTCAGCACTTAGCCCTTCTATTAAGATCAGGCCAAGGCAACTGGAAAATACAGAGTCTTCCTGTCTTATCTGAGCCTGAGTGGAGGTGTAGACAGGAACCGGCTTCTTTTCCTGAGCTTGTACTTGCTAGAGACCTTAGGAATTCCCTGTTTAGAGTTTACAGGAGTGCCTGTAAGGGGCCCCACTACTCCCTTTAAAATAGACCACCTCCCCATCCTGGGTGCTCTCGAGTGCCTCAATGCAGGTGACTTTACCCTTCAATAATTGCTTCTCACACTGTCCCAGCTGTTTGCACGTGGCTTCTCTGCCCTCAGGAAAAACTCTAGGAAGGTGTGAGACATGTTCTCTGTCTCTTTCTCAAACTTCCACCTGATAGATTGGCAATGACATACATGCACCTCACTATGCACACAGGGACCGCTCTGCTCCCTCTGGGCCAGGGCCAGGGCTCCACAATGGGAGTGCAAACTGGCATCACCCTTACCTGTGGAGGGGGTGGGGGAGAGGCCAGCAAGTACACTAGGAACTTCTTTCATGGTTTTTGAAGCTACTTTTTCTTAATTCAGCACTTGCCTAGTTAAGGCAGCCCTTTAACGGTTTTCCATAGTAGTTCTGAGGATGGAGGATCAGGATCACTACTGTCTTTAAAATTCCTCTGCCGCCTTTGCCCAAGAAGGGTTGGAACAGTGACCACCCTCAGAGCTCACCTTCAGCAACCTGAAGTAGCCGATCAGAGGTGGAAATCTGGGGTCAGACCACACATCCCTGGAGTTTAGAGGACTAGTTCTCTATGTCCCACCCTGGCACCAGCAAGTTGATCTAGGAGCCAGAGCTCCAGCCCCCACTGCTGCCTGCCATGGGACTGGGGCAAGGGGGACAGTATCCACCGCAGGGAGGGTGTAACTCACAGTCTTTATCTCAATTTACCAGCCTCTTCCTCTCACTCCTCCCTGCAGGCTGCACAGTGTTTCCCCAGACTCCAGAATTTCAAAGTGCTTGATTCAGACTTCTTCCTGGAGCTTCCTACTCTGCTATCTTTCCACAATCCCTCCTTGGTTTTGATATTTTTCACTGCACAGTTTTTCTTCTAGATATTTGTCAATGTTTGAGGAATGAAAACAAAACAAAACAAAACAAAACAAACATCTCTCCTTAACACTTAGCAGTGCCATGTTCAAATTCCTGATACAAGCCAGTGTGAAAGGAAACTGATAGCCCATCACTGGCCACAGCTTCCTGAATGTTGCATATATGAAATACCACAGGAAGAGAAACCATTCTATGTATTTAAGCACAAATAGACCTAATTCAGGTAATTAGGTGATTACAATGCCATTGAAAGAGTTGGAGAGTGTACTTCGGAGGCAACTGGAGGAATGTTGAGTGTAAAAATAGATAGTAATACCATCAATCCAAGGATCAGGAGGTGGCCACTGCTGCTGCCAAAACCACCTTTCAGCACCCTGAGATCCAGAGACTGAGCACTGAGTCACCGAGTGGGGCCCTCGCTGCCATCACAGCCACCTTGACATCCAGGAAACTAGGGCTGAACATTACTGTAGAACTACCCAAGTCTCTGAATGTTTTTGCCACAACCAAAGGGACAGGAAGACAGGAAACTGGACTCCACCTCACTTCGGTTTTCTAAATGTCAAGCCAGTGCCGATTCAGTAATTGGCTTCCAGAACCCCAGCTGCAAAAGAGTCTAAGAAACGTGAGTTTTCGTTTTCTAACCTCTGCAGTACACAATGAAAAGCAATCCACCATTTCTGACACAAATGTAAATCCTTTCTACACCCTATTTCTTAACCATGTTTGAACGCTACTGGTAAGATCACATCTTATTTACTGTACATAGGTGGAAGGTTCCCTATTTTCTACAAGAACTATGTGAGTACTCTGATGATCTCTAGGTAAGAATTATAACAACCAGCACCACAATAATGCCAACTGCTACCACTATGTGTGTTAAGCACTTTATAAATATATGTAATTTCATTCCCCTAATTACTGCAGGAAATAGATTTTATTGTTATTTCATTTAAATTGAGTAAACTGAAGACAGAGAAGTTAGGAGGTTTCCCAAGGTCATACTTCTGAATAAACCTTACTAGTCAGGCGAGTGAGTCCATTTGTGAGGTTGGCCACCTCAGCAACTGTGGTACCTGTGGTGGATGCCCTGTCACAGTAGCTTTCCAGTCATTGTTGGTACCTTAAGGGCATCTGGAGGCTGGTCCAACTGGAAATACTATTATTAACCTGAATAGGATAAAAGAAAGGCTAAGGGAATGAGGAACACAGTGTCCAAGTTTCATATTTGCCAGAATTCTGCTTTCTTTCTTGTTCCAACAAGATAGTCCAGGTACTTTTTGGAGTATCTGGAATGAAATTGGGTAGGAACTTTGTTCTCTTTAGGCAGGCCCCTTTGTAGAAATTTGGACTGTACTGACTAAATAACAAACCTCACATCTATTTGAGAACCTTATTTTTAATTAAGACAGAACTCCTCATCCTCTGGTCTTCAAAGAGAGAAAGCTGAACTCACTCATTCCATAATACCTGCAATCACTTCAACCTGTTGAGAGAGATGTAAGTTGGGGAAAAGCTCTCTCTATGGGCTTTTCAGCTGAGCTGTTTTGAAGGATCTTGAAGTTAAATCCATACTGCAGTCAGAAGTGAAGCTGTCAACACTCTAAGTTGCAAGCCAGGGCTCAAAATTATGTGCTTTGCTTCCCAGACAAGTGCCTGTTTTTCATCATTCTGGAGGCATCTGAAAACCTTTGCAAGTTGAGAACAGTCTTATTAAGACTGCGTAAATTTCAGACAGCTTGTGAGCCTCAGGTCCTGGGAGACAGGAAAGACTGGTTGAGCTGGATAAGAATTGGAGAAGTCTGGTCCATTCTTATCTAGGACCATGACAACACTATCCCAAAGAGATGGGACTTACTTGCTTGGCGCTTCCTCAGAGAAGATTTCATCCCTTTCCTCACTGTCAAGAATTCCTCCTCAGACCAATCTAAATATCTCCTGGGCTAAAGAATTGATATGCCCTGTCTGCAGAACCTGCTGCTTTCTCCAAAATTAGAAGCTCTTCCTTTAGCAGGAATACATGTCTCTTTCCATCCATGCAGCAGTTGCTCTTATCTTAATTAAGAATAGAAATAAGAGATAGACATTAATATCATGGTATAGTAGCAGAGTGTATTTGGTGCTCAGTATATATTTACTAAGCCAGTCATTCTTTATGCAGATCTGAGATGGCTTTCTCTGGTCCCAAAATAACATTGAGAATTAGCACTTTAGTACTGGTCACTCCTTAGCAGATGAGGGAAAGCAATGGCTAGTCAGCACATTTTTATCCCTAACACAATCTAGGTATCTGTTACCACTGCCCTTTAAATCATATAAAATGAATGAGCTCTCTATTTAACTCCTGAATCTGGAAGCCATTATAAAGCATATGTGAGTTCTTAGCAATTGGAGAGATGAGAAGACTCTTTTAAATGCTCTGTTCTGTGCCTAGAACATAGGGAATACTTGACTATATAGAATCAGAGGCATTTCCAGTAAGACTTGGAAGTTTTATCGAGGACTCTTCACAAAGAGGTACAATTATTCTCAGTGACAATTTTACTGAAGTCTCTGGGAATAGACATCTGCTTTGAATGATGCCCTGTAACACAGGCCTTGATTTCCAAGGTTACGCTTCAAAGGATCCCACTGTTCTCTTTGTGAAAGATATTTCTTTTTAATACTTGGTTAAAAAACAACTGTGCTCCGGCTAAGATATTTAACTTAGAAAATATGTGATAAGTGCTGCAAAAGTGCCATTTCTCTGTTGCATTTAGCAGTTATTTCTTTTTTTTTTTTAATGTATCAGAGTGGTGTTAAGAGGAAATGCTGTCTTGCATAGAAATCTTGCCATAACTGATGGGTTCATACTAACCCAAGCTTGGTGAGTGATGAATTCTTTATTGTATAATTCATGATTTGTTTTTTTAATTATCACAGGTGGTCAAAAATGGCCTGTATTATCCAGCATGGTACTGTGAACTTTGGAATCACACAGTTTTAAACTGTAACCTAGCACTCAGGATTAGGTTGAACCATATGATATTGCGGTTCTGTGATTCAAAATGGTCCAAAATCAGCATGTTCATATTACTCTACCTAATAGCTCTGTGACCATTGGGAAGTTTCTTAATTTCTCTGAGCTTCAGTTACCTCAACTGTAAAAATAAAGTTAATAATTTCTCCCAGAAATGTTATAGAGATTGAATTAGTTTATTCAGAGCTTCTAGCACAATGTCTGGCACATAGTAGGTGTCACATACAAATGATATTACAGTTTTAGTCTATCAGTTATATAAACTTTTTTCACTTTGAGAGAAAAAGGAAAGAGCCAGCACTGCAGGTTTTGTTAAATTATATTGTCTTATGTTAAAAAAAATATTTACACATTAGGGTGGCTGAACAATATGTCATTACCTGAATAAGGTGTTAAACTCAGAACATTAAGTTAGATGCAATTCTTCTTTATTTGTATGGAATTTGAAATAACCTTTTGTATAAAAAATCTGTGTATTTGAGAAGAGGAAGGCACTATGAAGTTAATTGTCCCAGAACTTTCAGCAAATAAAAGGACTGAGACTAATTCAAGAACAGGTTTCACAGGCTGACTACAGAATCTCAGCATAGGAAATTGTTTCATTGTGTTTCATAAATACTGTGTATCAGTTAGCATTTTTAACTCTGTCCAGAATCACCAATCCATCTTTTTGCCCAGACATGATATTATTGAGTCAATTTAGCCTAAAGAGCCCTCTGGTTTATTACCAGTGACTTTCTTGTCATTAAGTGAGCTGAGAAGGCTCTGATTTCCCCTCTTAAGATCATATCACAGGCTCTATTTTTAATGATCCTTGCCCCTGCAGACTCCGTATGTATGCTCATTTAGATAATGAGAAGAATCCACATGTACTGTATAGGACGTTGGACTCCCTGCATAATATGGAAGAATATTAAACACTGGAATCTGAAAAGAATCTATTGAAATCCCATTAATATTTATAAATGGTATGTGGGACTAGGGGAATTCTTTGGAGTAAAATATTCCAAATTCAGATTTGTAAGAATGAAGCATCCTTGAATTTAAAATATAGTTTTCCTTACTGAAATAGATTTCTATTACAAATATGGCTAGTGGATTTTTTGTTGTTGCTATTGTTATATATCCTGACATTATTTAATAGTCAGAAAAGTCTTCCAGCCCCTTGAACTCAACTGAACATAATCTTCTCTTTTTTATTAAAAATAAAATGCCTGTTTGTTTCCTTTTCTACTATATTAATAGCTTCTCAGGAGTAGCTAACAGTATCATAAAGATTATAGTCCCCTTAATGACTTTTGCCAAAATACCCAGGTTCAATCTTTTATTTTCCTGTCAGAAATTACATTGGTCTTATTGGTGAAGAAGACAAGACTGTCAACAGTAAACTAGTTGAGTCCCTCTATAAAAAGGACCAGAAACATTCAACACTGTCATAAATAAAAACTTTACCATCTGATTAGTCTCATTCTTTCAAATCTATATTTGAATTCAAATTTTATAATATCAAGGCAAGAGCTTCTCCTTAATTAGCCAAATGAACTAGAGCAAATCTTTACGTCAGATTCTCCAGCCCTGAGGTATATATTTCATCATTCAGAGAATCCTTTTGAACAGTTAAGTCTAAAGCCGAACCCAGTTGTGCAACTGCAATGATAAAACGATTTTCTTAGAAGCTAGCCAGTGTACTGTTTTAAGGGGAAACCCTTGCCCAATTTGGGAAAAAGAATCCAATCATAATACCACTTAACACACACAGTTTCATATGGGGCACAATGCTGAGTAGGCCAAAATAACGATGCATAATAAGGGGTGGTTAGTTATTGCTGGTGAGTATTGGGAAAGTGGAACATTTTAATGGACTGTCATCATAGCATACCAGGGCTTTCTCACACACTATGGAAGAACTCCAGTGAGATCCTAAAAAACTGAGTGTGAGTTAGGATAAATCCCCTGTTCTAGGGACCCGAGTAAGGTCCAATTAAAGGACTTTTAGAATCTTTTCGTTTTTCCTTTTGGCAATGCAAGTGAAAGCTGCAACAGGCTGAAAATCTCCTTGTGTCCCAGGATAAATAGATGTTTTCATAAAACATGGGAGGTCTTAGCCAACAAGAAAACTCCTCCCAAAGAGATCCTGAAACATGAAGTATATACACTCCCACTAAATGTAGCCTTTATCATTAAATGGGTGGAATCTATGGTATTTTTAAAGGGATTAATACATGGACATAGAGGAAAGATTTTTCCAGCACTAGCAGAAAGTAGAATTCAGAATGTGCATTGTGAAGTTTTTTTATCTTAAAAAAAATTTTTTTTTAACAAAACTATGTTAAGATCATTAAACTTAACATGTTTAACGTGGCTTTTAAATGCCCACCTTCCCAACTCTGACCTTTTTCCTCCTCCAGTCTTCTCCTGAAAATGGAGCCACTAATCCCCCAGTTCCTTAAGCTCCAAATCAGGAATCATCCTTGGTTCCTTCCTTCCCTTCACACCCCGATTTCTAATCCATTACCAAATCATACTCATTTTGCATCCGAGATCAACTTTGAACTCACTTCCTGTCATCACCACTGTCACTACGTTTTCCAAGTCACTGTCTTCTCTTTCCTGGGGCCTCTCCAGTTCATTCTTCACATAGCTAACATGGTCTTCTTAAAACAGAAATCTGTTCATGCCACTCACTTTCCTGTGCAAAGCCCATTATAATGCCTTTCCTTTGCACATAGGATTAAATCTCAAATCCTACATGACCTACGAGACCCTTAATGATTTAGTACAGGGGTCAATAAACTTTTTCTTGTAAAGGCCAGATGGTAAATATTTTAAACTTTGCAAGCCAGAGGTCTCTGTTGCAACTACTCAGCTCTACTGGTATAACATAACATAAGCTATAGACAATATGTAAAGAAATGGGCATGGCTGTGTTCCAGTAAGACTTTATTTGCAAATATTGGTAGTGGTCCAGATTTGGCCTGAGGGCCATAGTTTGTCCCAACCCTGTTCCAGTACATTTCTATCTCACTGACCCCTCACCCCTTAGATTAATTTAGCTCTCCAGTCACACACACCTCACCTCTCTTTCCTACCATGGTTTTTCCCACCTCAAAAGCTTTGTACATATTTTTCTCTGCCTGGATTATCTTTCTGCCTAGACCGTTTTATATGTCACTTACATAGAGCCTTTCCTGAATTATCAATTTAAGTAGATTTTCCTATCATACTCTTTTATAGCACCCTAGATCTTAACTAATTTTCAGTAACTATATGTGAATTTGTGTCATCATTTGTTTATTGTGTCTCCTTCAAATTTTAACTATAAACAGAGCTTGCTTTGCTAATCTCTGTATCTCCAACACCTAGCACACATTGGTTAATTTACAGAAAGTTCTCAATTAAATATTTGTTAAATGAATTAATGAGATCCAATTAAAACAGGAGAGAAGAAAACAAAGGACAAAAATGTGGGGGTCTCAGATCTGAATTAGGCGGTGCTTTACATTAAGTCCATTCGTGTCCACGGTATATCATTAAAAATGTCCTATGTGGGAAGCAGTTGTGGCCCAAGCAACTGAGCTCCTACCTACCACATGGGAGGTCCTGGGTTTGGTTCCCAGTGTCTCCTGAACACAAGCAATAAATTTATTATTTATAAATAAATAAAAATAAATCTTTAAAAACATGCCCTATGCTTGGAATAATAATAAATATGCATGCCCCCACATCTTAATACCACAAGGGCTTACCTGTGACTTATACAAAGTCTGATGCAGGTTGGGCAGCTCTACTCCATCTTATATCTCTGCCAGCTGGAACATGAGCCCCTAAGGTCAGGATGGAAGTAACAAAGGAATGGAAGAGGCACAGCAGCTTTTAAAAACCTTGGCCTGGATGTAACACACTTCACTTCCCCTCCTAGTCCACTGGCCAAAACTAGTTACACTGCTTGAACTCAACTGCCAGGTAGACTGCTTATTGTCAGGAAGCATATGGAATATTTGCTATGAACTATCGCTGCTAGAGTATGTAAAAATATTTGAAATGTATTTCCTAATATTAGTCAAAATTGATCATTAGTGCCTTACTCTCATGCATCTCTCATCATTTTAAAGGAATTGTATGGCACATTTCTGTGTAAAAGTAAAAGATCAGAATGCAAAATTTGACTGTAGAGGAAGGATCTTTGCAAGGAAAGGAATATATGTATGCTCTCTTTGTTCCCTCAAACTATTTATACCCATGTGTGGTCATTGGGGAATTTGATGTAATTATGAATTCCAAAAATATAGTTGGATCATGCTTGTAAACTGATCTGTTAATCTGGGCATGATTAGGTTAGGATTAGGGCATTGGGCCCCACCCCTTGGTGGGTGGGGAATCGAATATAAAAGGCAAGGCAAAAAATGAAAAAATAAAAAAAAGGCAAGGCAAAGGACAGAGTTGAAGCAGTCTTTTGAGAAGCAGTTTTGATGTTGGAAAGAAGGCCCCAGGAGAAGAGAAGCAAGCCGTTTGCCTGATCATCTACAGCTGACCTTGTGGAGGAAACAGGAGCTAAGCCCGGAGAGAAACGCAGCCCCGGGAAGAGAGGAACCCCAGAAGCCTGAACCCTGGCAAACGCTGGCAGCTGTCTTGCTCTAACCCATGGCAATGGACTGTGGTGAGAGAAGAAACTTAAAGCTTTATGGCCTGGTATCTGTGGACTTCTACCCCAAATAAATACCCTTTATAAAGACCAACCCATTTTTGGTATTTTACATTAGCACCCCTTTGGCTGACTAATACACCATGTAAGTTATTCATCAATATACATTCAGTGAATATTTATTACACTCTAACTTTGGGCCAGGCATGGTTCTAGGTGTTTGGGTGAATAAGACAACCAAGCTCCTGGAGCTTACATTCTACAGGCTTTATTAAAACATATTCCAGCAGAACAAGAAAAAGTTAGAATTCCTTATCAGCAAAATTTCAACAGCATGTAATCTGATGTTCTCTTTTATCCTTCTGTTATTTTATTTCTGCAAAATTTTCAAGATATATGTTTAAAAGTTTGTATGCTGGAGTTTGTGGAATTGAAGTAGAGGTATCTCAATGAGGCATTGTCTTTTCATCTGCCCAGTAACCCTAGTCAGATTTTTAGCAATTCCTGAGTCTCATTTACAGGATATATAAATGTACCTTTGAAAGGGACAGTAATAAACTCTGAGGCCATATCTGTTCCATCAAAGAGGGTGGAAACAATCCTCTAATTTGAAATCAGTCTCCTGAGCCTTATCCTCTTTGCTTATAAAACTTGCCTGAAGGTATTCTTCTGGATAGAACATGTCTCACAAAACCAGATCTGCTTCCTGCATATGCAAATAAAAGTTGGAGCCTATGGCATAATGGAAGTGGGATGGATTCTAACTTGAGTTCTGGGCCAAGCAGAAACCTGCCATAGCGAAGAGTTTCCTGAGGGATTCTGTAGATCTGCAAGGATTTATCTTCGCTTTGGAGTCCGGAAATCTTGCCTCCTTGTTTTATCACAATGGAAAAATCTTCAAGAAGTTGCTTCCTCTCTAAAGGTCTGAATTACTTCAAGTAATTCAAATTTCCAATTCAGTAGTTAGGGATAATCAAAGAAGTCTGAACTCTAAGAATGGGGGAGGGGTGTCTGTTGTCTAAGACCCTTTATAAGGTAGAAATATTTATGAACCTTGAGCTCTGATTTGCACAATGTACATATGGGGGTGGGGGAAACCGTTAGTGTGCCTCACAGCCTGGGTGCCTCCTTCCCCTTTCCCCTGTGTCAGTATAGAAGTATCTATTTGCTTGTGTTCTAATTATGTCTCAAATTACAAATAAGAGAATATGTGCATCCTCTAATTCTATTTATTTCTATATAGGAAAAAAAGGTAAGTTTTCTATAGCCTGAATTTACATCAAATTATGTCAGGAGTTTGAAAAGTAAAAAGGAATGAAATTATAGAAAATGTTGTGTAATGTTTTAAAACCCCGTAGCCATAAACTTTATTGAGCCTGGCACTGTGATCCAGGCACTATACTAAGGACTTTACATATTTTACCTCATATAATCCTTACAAGAACACTATGATTAGGTAAATATTATTATCCCCATTTTATAGATGAGGGAGAGACCAAAGCCTAGAGAAATAAAATAAAACCTGACTTTAATCTGAGCTTCGTTTGTCTCCAGTACATGCTTTTTTGATCCACATAAAAATCTCTACCTGAGATCCTAATTAAACTGCCCAGGGAGACTTCTCTCTCCCTCCACTACCACCACCACCCACCTTGCAATGCACTGAGATTGATCCCCAGAAACTAGATTCTTCTTTTTCATATTTCTCTTCAACCTATACTTTCTGTCATTTGTATGATGAAAATAAGTGGCTTTTAAAATTCCTTTTCTAAAGATTGGATTATAACATTAAATGAGTTATTTCAAGCCTCATTTGCTCCCTTCACTCCCTTCCAAAATTCAGATTAGCTAATTAGTGCATGCCTCTACTACCAGCTCTAGCAACCACTCCCCTACTGCCACCACCAACTCCACCATTAACCCCGAAATTGAAGAAGCCTTAGAAATCTAGTTGTCCTACCACTTATGTGACAAATGGCATTCACACTTGGGGCACATTTCATGAGGATAACTCAACTTATTACGAGATCTGAGAGGCCGACATTGTCTCCCACTTAAGCCCTCATGTATCAGAATACATATGGGAGAGAATAAAGTTATTTTAGGGATCAACTTGAATCCACCTTATTATATCTTTAAAAACCAAACCATTCCCAATGCTGGGTAAATTAATTTAATTCTTATTAGTTACACATGACTTTCCAGAGAGCTGTGGCACTTATAAATCATTTATCCATTGTGGTACATAAATCACATATCTGTGGTATGTCAAGAACTGTTCTACGTAGTAGCAGAGCCAAAACTAGACCAAGGTTTTCTTAAGCAATTTAATAAGTTTTCTCACCACACTACAAAATAGTTCACTATAGTTTACCTCAAAAGTAAAGTGGAGGTTGAGGCCCTAAAATCCAGGGTAAGTTCAAGGACTGAGAAAGTGAAAGGGAAGTATTTCCATCACATTGGCTCTGTTGTCCTTAGTTTTAGTTTCTTCTTTGAGGACCAGAAATTTCTACCTTAGTGACATCAAAGACTGGCTTGGGACAACATGGAGTGGTTAGGGAAAGGATGAGCTTGACTTCTCAAATCATCACTGCTAACAGGACCTCCATTTTTTATAAACTGATAGAAGTGAAAACTGAAAGGAATCTTAAGAGAATAGCCTTCTCTAACCCCTTTACTTCATATGTGAAGAAACTGCAGCCCAAATGGAGGTTTTTTTCCTAATTCTTGATCATACTTTCTAAAGAAACTGGCCAAATCTCATCTTCTTTATATATTGGAGATTTATAGTAAGATAAATGGCAGGCTAAAGAAAGGGAAAGGGAAAGGGAAAAAGAAAGAAGGAAATGAAACTCATAGCTGTAGGAACAAGCATTCTGTATAACAGATACAGTATGAAATACTGTACACATTTAGGATAATTTAGGTGGCAAGTGACATAAAACCCAACTTTAAGTGGCTTAAACATAAGGGATTTATTCGCTTATGTTCCTGAAAAATCCAGGAATAAAGCTGCAAGCATGTCTGGATATGTTCAACAAACATTATGAATTCCTAGCTTCTATCTCCTTCTTGGCTCTGCCTTCTACTGTATTATGTTCATTCATGGTGACACCAGGTAGTTCTAAGCATCTCAGTGCCAAGTTGACAAAAAAAGAGCCCATTTACTCAAAAGCTCTAGTCTTGAAATCGAATCTGATTGGCCTGAAATAAGTTGTATACCCACTGCTGAACTAATCACTGTGGCCAGGAGGATGGAATTAACTGATCAGTTTAACCAAGGTCACCCTTATCAGGACTGAAAGTGTGGGGGGTGGGGGTAGTGAGGCAGGGAGAAGAGTCCTCTGAAACAGAATTTTGGTACAGTTGCCCCAGAAGAGCCAGTGGATGCTGGGCAGCTATGCCCACCACACAGACATTCATGAGATCTGCATAACTAGCCCAGAGGTCAATATTTAACTGCATTTCACCATCTGTCTCTCTAAGGGGTACTGGATTTCTTCAATCTATTAAGTAGATTGCCAGACAGAAGACCTTTATCATTTGTGAACTGGTTTGAGCTCCTTCATGAGACCCAAAACCAATCCGGTAGAAAAAGAAATATTAAAATGAATTTGGGTGGCCAATGTGTGTTTTTCTTTTCTAGAACACTACCTGTTATCCTGCAGGCCTATTTAAGTCAGCCATTTCCACTGATTGCCATTCTTGCCTTGTCTATTTTTGAAGATTTGGTTTAAGACTTGATTCTTATATCTACTCTCCTCTTGGGATGGAAAGCGTTGGCTTGTCCCTCACGTTGGTAGAAGAGTATCCCCACTGGCTCAGCCCCTATTCCAGCTGTCCTGATTCCATCCCATACCCTCTGGCATCCTGCATTCCTGAGAATTACGGAAATAGGCAATGTGTTGTTTATTACTCAGGTAGTTTGGATTACTAGTGAATGTTATTTTCTTTCTCAACTGGCTGGAGAAGTCAAAGCACACCCTTCTGTGAACAATTTTCCATTGTTTACTGAAAGATTATTTCCTGAATTTGTATACATTTGCTTATGCTCGGACTATGGGGAAACATCTTCTGAAACTGGAAGTATGAACTTTAGGGAAGTTCTCATTTTATTTTCAATTCATCGTGTGGGGTTTTACACACTTGTTTATATTTAACTCAAATGCCTATCAGAATGGTTATCTTATATGGGATTGTTTACCGGATGACTGTGCATCTTGTTAAACATAAGAAATCCAAACATATGTAGTTTGGGATAACAAGGATTACAACTATATATGTATATTGTTTTTAAACTTCCCTTCCTACCCTTTATTTAAAATGGCAAATGCATACATATACCCATAGATATATTAGGACCCACAGGCCTAGAATAAACAAGTCAAAGACCAATAGAGAGTAGAAAAAATGAATAGGCTAGTTTTTAAAAAGCTAATAATATTTCTTACTCAATAATGGGAAAGTTCTGTGGGTCACATATGGAACCACAGCTATAATTGTTCAACCATGAACGTTCGATGCTGTCAGTTTCTAAATGTTCCATTGCTTTTTCCAGTAGAATTGATCCCGGCCTGTTTATTCAATACAAGGAGAAAAGCTAGCTTTATCTATCCATGCTCCCTAGGTGCTTGACTTCATTCATTCATTCATTCATTCATTCATTCATTCATCTAGTCATCCAAGTATTCAACAAATATTGATTATCACGTGCCAGTCACTGAAGTAGATTTTAGAGATTGAAAATAAATAAGATAGGATCCAAATGTTCAGGTAGTGCTCAGGCTAAAGAGAAAACAGACAGTTAAAATACAATGTGATAACTACTATGAGTCCAAGGAGCACTTTACTCTCATAATGATAATTTTCTGAGCTTTAGATTACCCAGCAGTGAAGTAGAAGGTAAGAGTGATGGTACAATAAAACCTCAGAGATACTAAACCGCTGAAACAGTCAGGCTGTAAGGTAGGTTTTACAAATTTAACACTTAATGAGCTCTTACTATGTACCAAACCCTAAACTGTTCTTTTCACATGGGTTCAATCTATACAATAATCTTGAGGTTGGTACTATTGTCCCCAGGAGGACAAGAGAAAGGAAGATCACTGCAAATAAATAAATATATATACCTATACAAAAATAGCCAATTGTATATGAAAATATGCTCAACTACACTCATAGGAAAACTAAAAATAAAATAAGATACATTCTAAACCTATCAGACTGGTAAAAATTAAATAGCTTCCAGATACCCCGTGTTGGTAAGAATGTGGAAAATAAGAGATCTTGTATGGGAATATAATTTTGGGGGGCCATTTAACTATATCTAAAATAATTTAAAATGTGCTTACCTACTCTTTGACTCAGCAATTCTATTTCTAGGAATTTATGATGAGATATTCTCACATAAGTGCAACAAAGATATATGAATAAATGTGTTCATTGCAACATCATTAGTGACAGCAGCAAACTGGAATAAAGCAAATGTCCAGCTGTGGAAGACTGACAAACCATGGTACTTTCATATGGTTAAATTAAGTAAGTCTATTTGAACTGATATCTAAGATATGTTGAATGAAAAAAGCAAGTTAAAAATGATCATTTATGGTAAGACTTTATTTCCATTTTAAAGAGAGGTTCATGTGTCAGACTTCTAGAAAGATATGTAAGAAACTGATGACAGTGGTTACCACTGGGGAGTGGTACTGCCAGGTCTCCCAAATAAGGCTGTTCATTTCAAACCTCTTTATCTGTAATAATTGCATATTTAGAACTACTATTGTCAATTAAGACAGCCCCATATCTCCAGGGAAATAAAATAGAAGAAAATAAAACAAAGATGAAGGACTGAAAATAGAATAAGTAAAGGGGAGGATGGTGAGTAAAGCCATCTTTTCTCTATGCCTGTTGCATGTTGTCATTTCAGAGGTTTGCACTTCCAGAACTTTACCCTTCAGTTAAATCCATAAAACTGTGTTGAATGAATATAAATACTAGAAAAGTCCCTGCGTAGATAAAGTTGGAGGTAACGAAGTTACCGAGGACATGTGATGAGTAGGGTTCTTGCAGCAGAATTTTGGCTTCTGTAGCCTGTATATAAGAACTAGGTTTGAGATTTTTAAAAAGCAAACAAAACCTGCAGGTGGTCCCTCTGAATAGTAAGGTCTCGTTCCTGATTCTGGGCCAGCAGTAGACACACAGAACAGCAGACATGATGCCAAGGAGGAGGAATGCCAAATGGCAGAATACTATATGCTTGTTTGGCTTGGCTCTGCTAGAAAGGCAAAGAAGGAGAGAGAGACACATCAGGAACACATAATTTTTCCCTCCAAGACTCCCCTTCTCCTCTCCACCTAGCTCCCCTTTCTATCCTCCGCTATTCTCTCATCATCATGGGCAAGTTAGATTTTATTTTGGATTTAACTGATGTGATTTTCTTACTCTCCTTATATTTGGTGCTGAGCCCCCAGAGCCATATAAAAGAGCTAAAATGTAATAAGAATTCTTTGTGGTTAGAGGGCAAGGATAGTTGAGCCAGTTCCCACATGGAATGGGAAGAGGGAAACTTACTGTCAACCTTCACTGCCCTGTGATACCCCATGAGTTTTCCTGCCAGGAGGAAAGAGGACTGACCAACACATTACTCCCAAACTGTGTGGCTCTCAAATCGTTGTTCAGTTCCTCCCCTCACATGAATCTCTCCATTTTCTGAACTTCATTTGCACACACTGTCAATACTGTACCATTTAACAGATAATGGTTCTCTAATTTTGCATGTGCTTTGGTCCCTCCCACTAAGGTGTAAGCTCTTCAAAGGCCTCAATTGTGTTTCGCATGACACCAAATACTACCCTGGATACCAACATGCTCATTTGATTGAATCAGTGATTAAAAAAAAACATTCCACACATTTCTTGATGCTCTTGGTCTGCAACTATAGTGCCCGCCACTTATTAATTCTCTTTAGTCTTCTACTTCCCTGTGGAAGACAGAATACAGAGCTGGCATTTGGGGAACTCAGCCTCCATGGATTGATAGATGGTACCAAAAAAAAGAAGTTTATCAGGTGGTAAAAGTCTCTGAGGTATCTGTATGTAAATGAGGGTGTCCCCATGTAAAGGTATGAGAACCAGTTTGGGGCAGAGATGCTGTTTGACCCAAGAAAATGTGTTCCTCCTTGTTACAAAAGTAGAAAATCAGAAATGGTGAAAATCTGGCTCAGAAATGGGAGAAGAATACCTAAGTTAATATTTTCCAAATACCCAATTTTCTAGGACAATATAGAAAATGTGTTAACTTTCTGATATCCAATTATAAGTACTTAATATATTTTATGAATTTTTTCCAGAGGTACATATTCTGATTGACTATCATTTGTCAAACAATATCAGACTGTTTTAATCAATGTAGCTTTATAATGCATTTAAATATATGGCAAAGCAACTCTATATTCTTTTTTTTCAAAATAAAAGTCAAGTATTCTCTTTCCTTATGTTTCCTTTAGAATCATTTTATCAAATTCCAAAAAAATCTTATACAATTAAGAATTATTTTTCTAACTAGCTGATCTATAGGGAAAACTATCTCAAAATTTTATAATTAATTTGATGGATTTTTAAGTTGGTTCATTTCAGTTTTCAATCAAATCATTTTTCCTCCTTCCTAATAATTTTCTTTTTAAAAAATCTTATTGCACCAGGGAGAGCAATGTTAAATACCATTGGTGTTTTCAAGCATCCTTGGTTTGTTTCTGATTTTATTGTGAATATATATATTATTTCATTTTAAAGTATGATAAAACTGTCAGCTTAAGATATCCTATCTCATTTTGAAGAAGTCACCCTTTTTCATATTATATCTTTTTTTCATGAATTGATATTAAATGTTAATTAATGTCTTTCAAATATATATTGATTTTGTCATGTTTTTCCTAATGTACCTAGTAATATGATGCATTTATAATAGGTTAATTATTGGAAAAATTTATATGGTTATTTTAGTCACGGGTTTCAATTTATTTTCATAAGATGGATGGTCCATAGTTTAGGGTGAGTGTTTATGTGTGTTCATGTACATATGTGATGTGTGTTTAAAATCAACATTATACTAATTTGAAAGAAATGGCAAGTAAATCATCCAGGTCATGAATCTTTTTTTATGTTGAGTCAATTTTGATAACTTTAGTTTTCCAAGAAAAATCACTCTAAGATTTAAAAGTTTATTAGTGTGAATGTGGAAATTTTTACAGCTTTACAGAACTTCTCTGTATCTGATATATCCTAAGTTGCAGAGGAAGACAATGGAGGTGCTTGCCTGTCTTTGAGTGGAGTGAACAAAACAAAATAGAAATAAAACGTCTCCCCCGAGATGCCAAATCACAAATCCGTACTCTGACAGATTTGTTGCCAGCATATTCTAAAAGTTAGTTAAAGTAGTCATGGGTGGTAGTGCCCCTCCAAGGCATCTGGCAGAAGCAAAAGCAGATCTCCAAAGGAACACTCTTTAAACTTTTGCCTCAAAGAATTTTTCAGATAAGCTCATAATTTAAAAAAAAAAAAAAAATTTTTTTAACCTTTAAAATAAAAAAACACACAAGGAAAGAAGCCATGATGAGCAACAGTCATCTGAAATTAAAAAAAAAAAAAAAAAAAAAAAAAACATAAAAATTGCATATTTTGGAATAATCACGCATGATATAAAATAACTATAATGAAAAGATTTATAAAAAATAAAAGAAAATGAAAATATGACTAAGGAGAATGAGATTACCAAAACTGATCATATAGATTTGAAAAAGAAGCAATTAGAAGTTTTATAAATGAAATATAAAATAGTTTAAATTTTAAAATAAAAGAACAAATTAAACATCAGAATAAACACAGATATTGGGAGAAATAGAAAACTGAAAGCTAAATCAAAAGAAATTACATAGAATTTAGCACAGATAGACAAAGAGAAGGAAAATACTATAAATAGTTAACCCATGAAGATAGAAGAATAATCTCTAAAATGTCTCTAATTAGAGTTTGATGAGGAGAGAATAGAGAATGGGGAACAAGAAATATCGAGAGAAGAATTGATGACAAAATGAATATTCAGATTCAGAAACCAAATGAAGTCAAGTTGTCCAAGTGAAACTACAGAACACCAAAGACAAAAAGAAAACTTTAAAAGCAGCCAGATATGAAAGAAAAACTACCTGTAAAGGAACTGTAATTAAATTGAGTTGACTTTTCATCAGCATCCATAGAACTAACCTACATTAGAATAGTTGTAAAATGCTGAGACAAAATATTTTCAATATGTTATATACCAAGGAAAACTATTTCATAAATAAGAGTAAAATAGACATTTTTCAAAAAAAGGAAAACTGAGAGAGGAGTAAGGTCATCAAGACGGTGACATAAAACATCCCCAGGAAAGTTGCCCCCCGAAACAACTTCAGAGGAAACACAGGCACTAGAACAACTAATCAAAGAAGTTCCAACAAATCCCCTAAATCAATTCAAGGTGCTCAAGAAAAGTATGGCTAGAAATACACTAAATATGGATATAGAGCTAAAGGATATTAGGAAGACAATATGTGAACAGAAAAAGAAAGTTTTAAAAAGGAACATAACAGAACTTATAGGAATGAAAAGCAATAATGGAGATTAAAAATACACTGGAGGCACACAACAGCATATTTAAACAGTCAGAAGAAAGAATCAGCAAAGTAGAAGACAGGGCACTCAAAATCAGAAGAATAGATAGGAAAAAGACTAGAAAAAATGAGCAAAACTTAAGGGACCTGTATGATAGCATGAAGCATACCAACATCATGGGAGTCCCAGAAGGAGAAGAGAAGGAAAAGGGACAGAAAAATTACATGAGGAAATAATGGCCAAAAATTTCCCAGCTTTACAAAAGGCACAATAATATACACGTCTAAGAATTGTATATTTTTAACCTATTTTAAGATACATACTAATCAAAATATCAAATGCTAAAAATATCAAATATCAAAAATCTAATTTTAAGATACAGACCTATTTTATGTATTTTAAGATACATACTAATCAAAATACCAAATGCTAAAGATAAACAGAATTCTGAAAGCAGCAAGAGAAAAGTGATTCATTCACATACAAAGGATCCTCAGTAAGACTAAGTGCTGATTTCTTATCAGAAACCCAGGCAGCAAGAAGGCAGAGATATGACATTTAAGGTACTGAAAGTGAAAAACTATCATCCAAAAATTCTTCAGCTGGCAAAACTGTCCTTCAAAAATTGGGGAGATGGGGCAGATGTGGCTCAAATGGTTGGGCATCCGTCTCCCATATGGAGGGACCTGGATTTGATCCCCGAGACCTCAACGGATGTAGGCCATTTTAAATCAGCACACACCACTCAGAACTGAGTGGGAGAGAGTGTGGTCTACAGTGTGAACTGTGGTCTATGGTTGGTGGCAAGGCTCCAGGATGTGTAAGTTCATTGAGGGTGGTGAGCCACACTTGTGGGAGATGTTTGTGTGGGATGTGGTGGGAGGTGTGGGAGGTGGGCAACATGGGAATCCCAGTGGATTCCATGTAATATTTTGGGTAATCTAAGCACCTCTTAAAATATATGTATATATATATATATAAATAACATTTTTGTAAGCAAATACACATATATGCATATATATTTATATATCATTTTGCAAATGTTTGTATGTATTGTGAGAATTTTGATTTTTACCCATAATAAAAAAAATAAAATTAAATTAAATTAAAAAAACAAAAACAAAAATAAATAAATAAATAAATAAATAAAATAAATAAATAAATAGGGAGAATTTAAGACATTCACAGATAAACCAAAACTGACAGAGTTCATTACCAAAAGACCTGTTATACCAGAAATGCTAAAGGGAACTCATCAGGTTGAAAGGAAAGGACAGGAAAGAGAGGCATAAAGCAGTATGAAAAAGTGAAAATCTTCAATAAAGATAATGATATGAGTAAATACAAATGCCAGTAGAATTGTAGCTTCAGTATATAATGCTATTTTTTATTTCCTATAAGAGTTAGATTACAATTGAAGAAGAATATTTCCTTGTAACAGATACACAAAATCTAAAGATGTAATGTGTGACAAAAATAAAAAAGAGGGAAAGGAGGGAATATGGAAGCAGAGAATGTATATGGTACTGAAGTAAAGTTGTTTTTTCAAACTAGGTTATAGACATAGGTTGTTTAATACAACACCCAGGGTAAACACAAAGTATTTTTAAAATATACAGAAATGGAAATGAGAAAGGGACTGTGGTGGTTTGAAGCCCTATGTACCCTAGAAAAATATGTTCTTAAATTTAATCCATTCCTGTGGGTGTGAATCCATTGTAAGTAGTACCTTTTGATGACCTTACTTCAGTTAAGAAGGTGTGGCCCACCTCAATAAGGATGGGTCTTAATACTATACTAGAGTCCTTTGTAAGTGGAGTGATATTCAAACAGAGAAAAGGACATGAGGAAACAGCCAGAAGCTGAAATCAATGGAACCCAGAAAATAGGGAGAGACCAGAAAATGTAGCCATGTGCCTTACCATGTAACAAACTAATGACCAAGGATCTCCAGCAGCCAGCCCCAGAATGCCACAGTCTTCAGAGAGAAAGCATCAACTTGATGAAGCCTTGATTTAGACTTTCTTTTAGCCTTAAAACTGTAAGCAAATAAATTTCCATTGTTTAACCCAACCCATTTCATGGTATTTGCTTGAGCAGCCTAGGAAACTAAAACAGATCTTGGTACCAGGAGAGTGGGTGCTGCTATTGCAAATACCAATAATGTGGAAATAGCTTTGGAATTGGGCAATGGGTGGAGAATTGTGAGGCTTGATAGAAAAGGCCTAGATTGCTTTGAAGAGACTGTTGGTAGAAATATGGATGCTAATGGTACTTCTGAAGAGGACTTAGAAGAAAATGATGACTGTGTTATTGAAACTGGAGAAAAGGTAATCCTTATTTTCAAGTGGCAGAGAACTTGGTGAAATTGGGTTCTGATGTCAGATGGAAGGCCGAACTTGAAAGTGATTAACTCTTTCCTTATAGCTAAGGAGATTTCCAAACTAAATGTGGAAAGTTCTGCCTGGTTTCTCCTTATAGTAAAATACAAGAGGAAAGGGATAAGCTGAGAACTAAACTCCTAGGCACATTTTTTTGGAATATTCTGAGTTTCTGGAAAGCAAATCACCAGAGAATAGTGCTCCATGTAAGGGTTTAACTGAACATGGAACCAGCCTGCCATTTCAGGGGAAGTCAGGATTGGGAATGCAGTTATGCAGGAAGGATCTATGGAAAGGCTCTACTGTTTGCTAGCTTGGACCCCTGTGAACTACATGCAAAACCAACAACTTTTTGTGCAATTTGTATGAACAGAACCACTGCCAGTCTGGACTTAACGGTGCAAAGAAGGTACAAGTTGAGGAAGAATTGCTTCAAGGACAGAACTGTGTAATTCTTGGAGATGGTGGCGCCTTCACCCTATTTTTTCATGGAAAGCATGGCCACTGTGCAAAGTTGGAAAGGGGGGGACTGCCTCTTTGTCAGGCCTGGAGGACAAAACATCTTTCTGTAGATTCTCAGACCTTGAAATCTAATGGAGTATGCCCTGCTGTGTTTCTGAATTGTTTGGAACCTGTGACCTGTTTTTCCTTTCAATTTCTCCCTATGAGAATGGGAATATTTATCCTATGCCTCTCCCTCCATTGTATATCAGAAGCAGATAACTTGTGCCCGAGGTTTCACAAGTCCACAGACAAGGGGAATTGTGCCCAGGAAAGACTACGACCATAACCAATTTTGATGACGCTTTGTACTAAGCATTGTTTCTGAAATGACTTAAGGCTTTTAGGATATTGTGTTGGAATGAATGTTTTTGCATATAGAAAGAACATGTCTTTGGGGATCCAGAGGGTGGAGTGTGGTGGTTTGAAATTGTATGTATCCCAGAAAAATATGTTCTTACATTTAATCTATTTCTTTGGGTGTGAACCCATTGTAATAGGATTTTTTATGAGGTTACTATGGTTAAGAAGCTGTGGCCTACCTCAATCAGGATGGGTCTTAATCCTATTACTGGGATCCTTTAAAAGTAGATATAAATATAAAATTTAGATATATATATAGAGAGAGAAAGCCACTGAGGAAGCAGCCAGAAACTGAAATCAATGGAACCTGGAAGAGAGGGGACAGACCAGAAGATGCCACCATGAGTCTTGCCATATGACAAACTAAGGACCAATGATCACCAGCAGCCAGTCCCCAGAACATCACAATCTTTGGGGAAAAAGTATCACCATGATGCCACCTTGATTTGGATTCTTTTTAGCCTCAAAATTCTGAGCAAATAAATTCCCATTGTTTAACCTAACTCATTTCATGGTATTTGCTTGAGCAGCCTGGGAAACTAAGACAGGGACCAAGCAGTTACATCACAAAAGGTCGACTATACACAAAAGGAGGCTGCAAAAAAGGAAAAGAGACAAAAAAGATATGACATATAAAAAACAAAGGCCATAATGGCTGAAGTAAGTCCTGGTTTATCAGTAATAACACTGAATGCTAGTGGATTAAACTCCCAATCAAAAGACACAGATTGGAGGAATGGATTTAAAAAGCATGATCCAACTATATGTTGTTTACAAGAAACTTATCTTAGACCCCAAGACACAAGTAGGTTGAAAGTGAAAGTATGGGGAAAAAAATATTCCATGCCAATTGTAACCAAAAGAGAGCTGGTGTAGCTATACTAATATCAGACAAAATAAAATTTAAGTCAAAAAACTGTTATGAGACAAGGACATTATATATTAATAAAAGGATCAATCCACCAAGAAGAAATGACAATCATTAACATTTATGCACCTAACCACAGTGTCCCCAAAACACATGAGGCAAACGTTGGCAAAACTGAAGGGAGAAATAGGGACTTCTACAATAATAGCTGGAGACTTCAATGCACCAATTTCATCAATGGATAGAACATCTAGAAAGAGGATCAATAAGGAAATGGAGAATTTGAATAATAAATGAAACTAGACCTAACATATATATATAATATATATAATATATAACATCTCTATTATATATAACATTCCATGCCAAAACAGAATACACATACTTCTCAAGTGCACATGGAGCATTCTCCAGTATAGATCACACATTAGGTCACAAAACAAGTCTCGGTAAACTTAAAAAGTTTGACATTATACAAAGCATCTTCACTGACCACCACAGAATAAAGCTAGAAATCAATAACAGATGGCAAACTGGAAAATCCACAAATATATGGAAGTTAAACACACTCAAACAATTAAGAGGTCAAAGAAGAAATCTATAAGAGAAATCCAGAAATATCTCAAGAAGAATGAAAATGAGAGCACGACATATCAAAACTAATGGTATGCAGTGAAGGCACTTCTCAGAGGAAAATTTATAGACCTAAATGCTTACATTAAAAAAGAAGAAAGAGTTGATGTCAGAGACCTAACCACACACCTGGAGGAACTAGAAAAAGAACAGCAAACTAAGCCCAAAGCAAGCAGAAGGAAGGAAATAAAGACTAGAGCCAAAATAAATGAAATAGATAATAAAAATACAATAGAGAGAATTAACAAACCCAAAACTTGACTCTCTGAAAAGATCAATAAGATCAACAAATCTTAGATAGATTGACAAAGAAAAAAAGATAATGGATGCAAATAACTAAAATCAGAACTGAAAAGGGGGGATATTATTACTGATCTCACAGAAATAAAAAGGATTAAAGAAGATACCAAGAATAACTGCACAGCAACAAATTAGAAAACCTAGATTAAATGAACTAGTTCCTAGAAACACAAAAAAGCCTATAGTGACCCTAGAAGAAATAGAAGACCTCAACAGATCAATTACAAGTAACAGGATTAAGTCAGTAATCAAAGACCTCCCAACAAAGAAAAGCTCAGGACCAGATGACTTTGCTGATAAATTTTACCAAACATTCCAAGAAAACTTACCACCCATCCTGCTCAAACTCTTCCAAAATATTGAAGAAGAGGAAACACTCACTACTCATTGTATGAGGCCAACATACTCATAATACCAAAACCAGATAAAGGTACCTATATAACAAGAAAAGAAAATTATAGACCAATGTCCATTAAGAATATAAATACAAAAGTTTTCAGCAAAATACTAGCAAACCAAATTAAACAGCATATTAAAAATTATCAATTTATCGCAGGCATGTAAGGATGGCTCAACAAAAGAAAAATAGATGTAATACACATTAATAGAATGAAGGAAAAAAAAAAAAAAACTCATGTCCATCTCAATTGACACAGAAAATCCAGCACCATTCTTGATAAAAATAATTTTAAAACTAAGAATAAAAGGGAACTTTTTCAATATAAAAAAAGAGTATATATGAAAAAAAAAAAACCCACAGCTAACATCATACTCAACAGTGAAGAATGAAAACTTTCCCTTTAAGGTCAAGAACAAGACGAACAAGATGAACAAGACAGAGATGCCCACTATCACCACTTTTATTCATTGTTGTACTGGAATAAGTGCTGAAGTTCTAGCCAGAGAAATTAGGCAAGAAAGTGAAATACAAGGCATCCAAATTAGAAAGGAAGAAGTAAAATTTTCCCTATTTGCAGATGACGTGATACTATATATAGAAAGTTCTTAAAAAAAAAAAAAAAAAACCTTCCACAAAGTTACTAGAGCTAATGAATTTCAGAAAATTGGTGGAGTAGGAGATCAAGAGGCAAAAATCAGTAGTGTTTATATACACCAGTAACGAACAGTCTGAAGAGGAAACTAAGAAAAAAATTCCGTTTATAATAGCAACTGAAAGAATCAAATACCAAAGAATAAATTTAACCTAGGAATAAATGACTTATATGCAGAAATTATAAAGCATTGTTAAAGAAATAAAACATAAATAAAAGAAAGAACACTACATGCTCATGTACTGGAAGACTAATATTGTTGAGATGTCAATTCTACCTAAAGCTATTACATTTACAGATTCAACACAATCCTAATAAAAACTCCAACTGTCTTTGCAGAAATGGAGACTCAATAATCAAATTTATTTGAAAGTTTAAGGGTCCCAGATAACCAAAACCATCTTCAAAGAGAACGAATGTAGGATTCACACTTCCTGATTTTTTAAAAATAAAATCTTACTGAAGTAGATCATTCATACATGAACACACATAAACGGTAAGTGTATAGTAAAAGTTATCAATTTGCAAAACAAACATGCATATCATCATACAAGGCTCCCATACATCACCCCGCCACCAGCACCTTGCATTGTTGTGAAACAGTTGTTAGAAACTATGAAAGAGCATCGTCAAAATATTACTACTAACTTTAGTCCATATCTTACATTTGGTATAACCCCCCAACCCACCTGATTATTAACACCCTATATTAGTATTATATATTCATTATCGTTCATGAGAGAACGTTCTCATATTTGTCCTGTTAACCACAGTCCATCTTCCACCACTGGACTCCCTGTGTTATACACATGCCTTGTACAGTCCATTCAAAGTGTATACTCAGAGGCTCTCATTTTCATCACACAGTTGTGCTGTCATCACCTCAGTCACTTTTAGAATATTTTCATTACTCCAAAAAGAAAAATCCCATACTACCTTTTAGCCCCCTATTGTTGTCCCTTAGAATTGAAGTATTTTCTTGCCATTGCTGCAAAATATTACAATATTACTAACTATTGTCCGTAAGTTACATTAGTTGTAATTTTCCCATGTATTACCATATTCTTAGCACTTTGGAAAAGGAGAGCATTCGTATATTTATACTATTAACCACAATCTTCATCCAGCACTGAAATCACTATGCTATACATTCCCTAGATTATTCTCTAGTTTCTTTTCAATTGACATTTAACATCCACAGACTACCCCTTTCATTCACAATCACATTTATAAATTAGCAGTCACATTTCTTGATTTTAAAACTTAATACAAAAAAAAAAAAAAAAAAAAAACTTAATACAGTGGCCAAAACAGCATAGTAGTGGCACAAGGACAGGCAAACAAACCAATGGAATTGAATTAGAGTTCAGAAATAAACCCTCACAACTATGGTCAATTGATTTTTGACAGGGATGCTATTTCCACTCAATTAGAAAAAAATAATCTCTCCAACAAATGGTTTGGGTAAACTGGATATCCATAGGCAAAACAATGAAAAGGGACTCCTATCTCATACCACATACAAAAATTAATTCAAAATGGATCAAAGTCCTAAACAGTATAAAACTCCAGAAGAAAATGTGGAAAAGCATCTTCAGGACCTTGTCTAAGCAATGGTTTCTTAGACATTATACCAAAAGCATACAACAAAAGAAAAAAAAAAATAGATAAATGAGACCTCATCAAAATTAAAAGCTTTTGTGCATAAAAGTAAAGCAAAACATACCTAAAGCAAGAAAAATATTTGGAAACCACATATCTAATAAGGGTTTAATAACCAGAATTTATAAAGAAATCCTGCAACTCAACAACAAAAAGTCAAACAACCCAATCAAAAAATGGGCAAAACACTTAGATATTTCTCCAAAGATAATACACAAATAGCCAAAAAAACACAGGGAAACATGCTTAATATCATTAGCCATTAGGGAAATGCAAATCAAAACTATAATGAGACACCATTTCATGCCCACTAAAAAGGTTACTATTACAAAAATGGAAAATAACAAGTGTTAGATAGGATATATGAAGAAATAGGAACACTCCATTGTTCATGGAATTGTAAAATGGTGCAGCTGCTATTGAAAACAATTTGGTGGTTCCTCAGAAAGTGAAGTATAGAATTACCACGTGACCCAGCAATCCCACTTCTAGATATAGACCCAAAGCATCAAAAGTAGGGGCAACAGTATATATTTTACACCAATATTCATAGCAGCATTATTCACAATAGCCAAAAGATGGAACCTCTTGAGTAAATATCTTATATACATACAATAGAATATTAACCAATTGTGAAAAGCAACAAAGTTCTGATACATGCAACAGCATAGATGAACCTTGAACACATCATGTTGAATGAAATAAACTATACGCAAAAGGACAAATATTGCATGATCTCAATGATATGAAGTAATTAGGATAAGTAAATTCATAGAGTCAGAAACTAGAATACAGTTTATGAGGTACTGGGGAGGGGGATAGGGAATGGAGAGTTAATGTTTAATTGGTACTGAATTTCTGTTTGGGGTGATGGAAAGTTTTGGTAAGGGATGATAGTGATGGTAGCACAGCATTGCAAATGTAATTAGCATCACTGAGTTATATATCTGAATGTGGTTAAAAGGGGAAAGTTTAGGTTATATATATATTACTAAAACAAAAATTGTAAAAAATCCTGAGAGTTTATCTTCAGAACTTAATTTAAGGACCTTCACAAGAAGATGCTTTGGGAAAAAGGAAAACAACCCTAGACAAAATATCTGAGATCCAAGAAGGAAACTGTGCATAAATATAAATAAATATTGACTGTATAAAATAAAAAATAATGTAATACTGGATAATGAACATATAGAAAACCAAAGTTAAAGTTTTCTATGATTCTTGTATTATTCAGGAGAAGAAGAGAAATATTGATAACTTTTTTTTTTTTTTTTGAGGTACAGGGACCAGGGATTGAACCCAGGACCTCGTATGTGTGAAGCCAGTGCTCAACCACTGAGCCACATCAGCTCCCTTGAGTTGGTCTTCTCATCTCTCTGCCTGTTGTTTGTCTTTTGGTTTTTAGGAGGCACTGGGAACCAAACCCAGGACCTCTCATGTGGAAAGCAGGTGCACAACTGCTTGAGCCACATCCACTCCCAACTTTTTGACTTTTATATCAGTGGATGTTTAAATATATGGGTATCCCCCAAGAATAGAAATAATCTGCCTAACTTCCAAACTACAAGAGGGAAAATAATGGAATAAGGGGCAAAAATTGTTTAATCAGAAAGAATTTAAAATTAGAAAAGAAACAGAAAAAGTAGAACAAACAAAACAAAAAATTAAGCTTTATGGTAAAAAGCATTTCTAGATATAAAGAGGTTCAAACATATTGATGAGAGTCAAGTATCAGAAAGCTAGTAACATAGCTTCAATATAAAGCAAAAATTATCAGAACTAAAAGGACAAATTGGCAAATGTAAATTACCACCACGAGGAGGGATATTTTTAACATACTTCTCTCAGTAATAGATCAAGAAAACACTTAATAAGAATTTAGTAGATTAGAGCCACACAGTTATAAGCTTGTTCTGATGGACTCATAAAACATTAATTCAATGCCTAGAAAATTCTATTCAAGCTCATGTATAACATTGAAGAAAACTGACTATTTATGAGGCCATTTAACAAATCTTAAAAGTATAGTACACATCACATTTGCTAACTCAACAAAATTGACTTAGAATTTGTTTAGAAAAAAAAACAAAAACAAAAAACACAAAAACCTTTTATTATAAGTAACAGAGTTGGATGTTACTATTTGACCCAATATGTCAAACTTTGTCTTTAAGCAAGTTTAACCTGTTTATTTTTATAACTACCATGACCACGAATCTGAGGCAGCTAGAGTGCTTATTTCAAAACAAGACTTCCAGGAAGATGGCAGATGAGTAAGACATGAGAATCTCTTCTCCTCCAAAAAAAATAGCTAGAGGACAGGCTGAAAGAGCCCAGAAAAAGATCTTCTAGGGTTTAGGACAGCTGGCAAAGTCTGGACACCACCCAGAGGAAAGAGAGACAAAGAAGGGAAATTGCAACCACAGACCTGTGAGTTGAAAACAGCAGCAGCTGCTGCCAGCACCATCCCTCACACTAAAGACACTTTAGAATTCTCAGACCTGTGGGCCTGTGACTACAGACAAAGGGGACTCCAGGGATCTACCACCCCAGAAAAGGGGAGAGAGAGGGACATAGCCTAAGGTGGACTCAGCTTGTGACCCACAAATTTGGTCCACTGTGTCAGACAAGCTCTTCCAGGCCAGGTGAGACCACACAGTGGTTTGCCCTGGGACCCAGTGAAGGACTGGAGAAATCCAACCCTCACAATCTCCCTCTCTTCTGGCTGGGACTAATTGTTGAGGATGCCCCAGGAAAGGGGAGGAAGGGACACAGCCTAAGGCCGATTCAGCTTTTGACTCACAAATTTGATCTGCTGTGTCCCAAGAGCCCTTCCAGGCTGGATGGGGCTGCACCATTGTTTGCCTTGGAGCCTGCAAGGGGCTAAAGATTACAACTCTCCCAATCTCCTCCTCCTTTACCAAGAGAGACTGATTGTTGAGGACTCAGAGGGGAGTGGAAATATTTCCTAGCCTGGAAAAGGGAGGGGGCTGCCAGAGAAGACTGGATAACTGTCTCAGAGAAAGTTTGAATTACAAGCCTCATAGCCTCCAGACAGGAAGCTCTATCACATTGATCCAGTCTGTGATACAACAAATACGCTCAACCAGACATTGAACTGAGAACTGTCAAATAGCACCATCTCCTGGCAGGCCAAGGAAGTGCACACAAGAAAATTAAAAATAAGTAGGAGAGGTTTTTTCTTGTCTCTATAGCCTCCCTGCCCAAGGCCCTAGGAAGCTACTCTATACCAATTACTGGTCCAGTGCCCAATTTTGAGCAACCAGCAGGACAATCCTATCAATCTAGGTTGAGCTAAGAATCAAAGAACAGTGGTAACCCACAGCATCTTGCCACTAAATCCCCACAAAAGACAAAGGAATTGAACATCTGAGTAAACTACATCCTAATCAGATGCCTAGATATCAGCAAAAAATTACGAGCCATACTAAGAAAATAGAAGACATGGCACAAGAGAAGGAATATTTCAAAGCCCCAGAAGAGATGCAGGATTTGAGAGAACTAATCAACGAAATACACACAAATTTCCAAAATCAAATCAATGAGTTGAAAAACAATATGGTTAAAGAGATAAATGACATCAAGAAGACATTGAGCAAATGCAAAGAAGAATTTGAAATCCTGAACAGAAAAGTAACAGAATGAACATGGGAATGAAAGACACAATAGGTGAGATCAAAAACACATTTGAAGCCTACAACAGCAGACTCAAAATGATAGAAGATTAAGTGATACTGAAGACAAAACAGCAAAAATTGAAGCCAGAAAAGAACAAAGAGAGAAAAGAATGGAAAAAAATTGAGCAGGGGCTCAGAGAGTTGAATGACAACATGAAATGCAACAACATACATGTCATGGGAGTTCCAGAAGGAGAAGAGAAGGGAAAAGGGGCAGAAAGAGTATTTGAGGAAATAATAGCTGAAAATTTCCCAACTCTCATGAAAGAAATGAACTTACATGTCCAAGAAGCACACCATATCCCAGTCAGAATAAATCCAAATAGACCTACTCTAAGATATATACTATTTACAATGTCAAATGTCAAAGAAAGAGAGAAAATTCTTAGAGCAGCAAGGGAGAAGCAAACCATCACGTCCAAGGGACGTCCAGTAAGACTTGGCATAGATTTCTCTTCAGAAACCATGTAGGCGAGAAGACAGTGGTATGATACAATTAGGATACTAAGTGAGAAAAATTGCCAGCCAAGAATTCTTTATCCAGAAAAACTGTTCTTCAAATATGAAGGTGAGTATAAAATATTCACAAACAAACAGAAACTAAGAGTTTGCAAAAAAGAATCCACCTTTGCAGGAAATATTAAAGAAAGCCTTAGAACCTGAAAGAAAAAGACAGGAGAGAGGGGCTTGGAGGAGAGTATAGAAGAAAGAATAGCAGAAAGGATAACCAAAAGAGTAAAAAGACAAAAATAAGATATGACATATGAAAACCAAAGAATAAAATGGAGGAAGAAAATAGTGCATTTACAGTAATATCATTGAATGTGAATGGACTAAACTCCCCAATCAAAAGATACAGGCTGATAGAATGGATAAAAAAAACATGAACCATCCATTGGCTGCTTACAAGAAACTCACCTTAGACCCAGGGATACAAACCAGCTGAAAGTGAAAGGTTGGGAAAAGATACTCCACGTGAAAAGTAACCAAAAAAGAGCAGGGGTGCTATCCTAATATCAGACAAAACAGACTGTAAATACAAAAAAAGTTATAAGAGATACAGAAGGCCATTATATATTAATAAAAGGGTCAAAACAAATTTCAGTTTCATTTTGGGAAATAGACGTCTTCAATAGCTTTTGACTTTGGGAATTTAATACAAGAACCTTCAGTATATCAGGTGCTCTATTAACAGTGGGTGATAATGTTACTGTTACTGCTGGCACTGCTACTGCTATCACCTTCCAGTGTCCTACCCCCACCCAAAATTGTAGACTAAGCCCTGCTGTGTCTATGCCTGCCACTGTTCCTGGGGTGTAATATAATAATCAAGCCTTATTGTTTTGAGAGAAGCCAACACTGTTATCCCTTCCTAAAGCTGTTCTTATCACAGTAGAGTTAAAAACAAGAACACTATCCAGGAATGCCTTATATTTGTGTACCACTCTATAGTTGAAGAAATGTTTTTATATGTCCTATCCCATTTAATCCTTTCAACAGCCTTATCAAGTAAGTAGTAGTATTCTCTTTTACTCAATGAAAGAAAGCAAAGCCTGAGATTAAGTTATCCAAGACTGCAGGACTATTTAGGGAGGATGCAGGAGCTCAAATACTTATCTTTTCACTCTAAAGCCATTGATCTCTCAAAGTGCAGAAACAGTTGTCAACTACTATGAACTTCACATTTAAAATACCAAAAGCAAAAAGCTATGTTTGTTAAACTGAGTAAAGAAAAAGAAAAACAAAGATAGCATCCTTACCTTTACCGTGACCAAGGAATAACATTTATACTCAGTTTTTGTTCCGAGTCCTATTAACATGTTTGTGGCTTTTTATAACACTCCACATCCAAGCCTTGTTCACATTTCAACTCTGATTTGCTGTTTGTATTTTTGGAGAATAGCTTTTTTTTTTTAAAAACAAACAAACAAACAAAAAAAAAAAACAACCTTTAAATGGGGGCAGGGAAAACTTTCTCCTAAACCTCATTGTTTCAGGCTGTTCAAATTTTAACGGAAGTTCTCAAAATTTCCTCTCTGACCCCAATAAAAAAAGTAGCCAGATCGTTCTCTCATTGAAACATGCAATAACTTTCACTTTGGGTCTTAACTTTTATTTTGTATTGCTGTCTTTGGAATGGATGACTAATGTAAATGGTAGAAACCTGGCAGTGCACCACCACTGGCCTTAGTGACTTTACGAGTTCCCCTAGAACAAATGGTTGGGTCTGTACAACCTCCTGATTATTCTCAGCACGCAGCTCACATTCATTTTCCTTTGAAGCCTGCCATAGATAAGTCAACTCAGAGCCCCAGCAGCTTGCTCCTGCTTCAGCAGCATGCTGACCCAGGATTTCTCCATTTCTGGGAAGATTTGGTACTCCATGACACCCTCACTGTGAGCAACCCTACTTGAACGTATGAACTGATAACATACATAACACTGTCTGAAGCAATATGCAGTCGGTTTCTCGCATGTTTTCGGTGAAAGAAATTGTGATTTTACACTTCTTGTTCCCTCCCTCTGTGTGGTGCCTGTGAAAGTCTTCACTGAAAGGTTAAATGTTGAACATTCAAAGAGATGGCTCCTCTACTTCCTCTTTCAAGTTGTTCCAGCTACGGTGAGGTGAAAACAGTGGACAGTCCGGCGTACCATTTCATTCACTGCACACATTCTGAGGTCAGAACTCCCACATCATGCATGTGAAACTGTTAGAAAGCCCTCATTTTGCCTTAAAAAGCTTACAACATTTGGGGACTTTCTTCCCCTGTGTATTGCTGTGACATTCATTAGTCAGGGTTCCCTGGGCTAAAAGCAAGAGAGAGATAAAGTGCTTTTACAGAAAAATACTCACACCTAAAATTTGGGCAGCACCGGGTCTCCTTTCCCCCGGCATGTCTGGTTTATTGCCCCCAGTCCCATCACTAACATTTACTAAGCACCCACTTTGTACCAGAGGCTGTGTTAAGCACTTCACATGCTTTCTGGGATTTAATCCACACCACAGAGCTATGTGGTAGGTACTAACTTATTCTCCTTTACAATTGATAAAAGCCTGAAATGTAAAGAGGTTACATGGGCACCAAGCAAGTAAGTGGCCTATGCCATTCCCCCTTATTTTCTGGGTTAAATTGTACCAACCTACCCCAAGTAGATCATCTTACTCTTTACAATCCCAAATCCATTTCCAGATTCTGAAAATCAGCTTGCCAACCCTTTTAGGTGCCTTACTTTAACATCCTCTTCTTTCAACAAAGGGGAGCACCAACTTTTATGTTATACTTCATGCATTGCGGCTCTGTCATTGTTTTTCCCTCAACTCTCTCTTCTGCATGATTAAAAGAAACGATAATAATAAATGAACTCTTAACCTTCCTTCCAAGATTCCATATTCTAATGCCTGAGTTGCTTTGCTTTGACCTTAAACTTTATTCCATTTCCCTACATTCTACTAAAGGGTGAAAGCTACAAAGCAGACACTCATTATTTGTAATTATGACTAGATAGCAGAAAAATTTCAATGGCAAATAAAAAAGCATAATATGGATTATGAATGAGGCAGACTTTTTTGTTTTTAATGCTGCTTAAAAGGTAAGGAAAGATGCGAATATTCTCGCTGTCCTGATTTTGTGATAATCAGGGTAGGCTAAACATTCGCTATGTTAGAAACCATGCATATGTCCCCAGAACTAGTTTTTCTCCCTAGGTCTGGTTTTTAGAATGCTGGTGATAAACTTAGCCTGATTTATTATATGACCATCCTGTATGGGAAACAACTATAACTCTAGGTATCTTTGGTCAACCTTAAGAGAGATAGCATGGGGGTGGATGTGGTTCAAACAGTTGGGCATCCGTCACCCGTACAGAGGGACCTGGGTTCGATCCCCGGTACCTCCCAGTAAAAAGGAAAAAAAAAAAAAGAAAAATATAGAAGGAGCGCGGGCCATCAGGCCCCTTGCACAGGTGCGCTGTCAGGCCCCGCAAGCAGGTGAGCCCCCCAGGCCCCAAGTGCAGGTGTGCCGTCAGGCCCCGCCAAGCCACGCAGCAAGATGATGACGTAACAGAGGAGTGGCACAAGGGAGAGCCAAGACAAGACGTGCCGAAAAACCAGGAACTAAGATGGCGCAGGCAGTAGGACGCCTCTCTCCTACATCAGAGGTTCCGAGGTTTGAATCCCGGTGAAGACAGGAGGAGAAGGGTGAGAAGAGAGGGCAGGAAACAGACACGGGGAATTGCCCAGCTAAAGGACACAAAAACAGTAAAAGCGGCGGGGGGGGGGGGGGTGTAAAAATGGATAAAAGTAAGTAAATAAATATATATATATATATAATAGGGTGGGCTGGGGGAAAAATACAGCAAATATAAGGTATGGACTATAGTTAGTACTGTAGTAATATTTTGACAATATTCTTTCATAATTTCTAACAAATGTTTCACAACAATGCAAGGTATCAGTGGTGGGGTGATGTATGAGAGCAAGTGGGCATGCCAGGCTCCACCGAGCCATGCAGCAAGATGATGACATAACAGGAGAGAAAGACAGAGTAGAGCTAAGACCAGATGCACCCAAAAAAAAAAAACAGGAACTGAGGTGGCGCAGGTGGTAGAATGCCTCTCTCCCGCATCGTAGGTCCCCAGGATTGAATCCCAGTGAAGACAGGAGGAGAAGGATGAGAAGAGAGAGCAGGAAACAGACACAGAGAATTGCCCAGCGAATGGACACAAAAAATACAGCAAAACAGGTGGGGGGAGGAGGGGTTAAAATGGATAAAGTAAATAAATATAAATAAATCTTTTTTTAAAAAAAAGTAATATTATGAGGACAGGCTTGTTTTTAGAGAGATGCTTATTTTATTCAGACATCTATATGATTTCAACAAAATATTTTGCAGTCCATTTATGATAGAATGTCTGAGGCAACAAGTATTTGTTGAACATCTATTTGTTCTCAGGAATTTAAGGACACTAGAGACTGTGTAAGAAATGAACCCTGCCCTGAAGTGCTTGCAGTTTCGTGGAGAGGAAACCAAACATAACAAAGCATTTAATTGTCCCCAAGGCAGTATATACTAAGTACTTTTCTTAACCTTCCTTCCAGTTTTTTAGCAAGACCTGACAATTTGTTCTCTAAAATACATCTCGAATCTGTCTCGAGAGTTTGATTCTGAATTTCAGAAATAGCCTAATTTTGCATTTCAAAGACTAGAATCTTTATTGCCAGATTATTGTGATCAATCCTTAAATCTCAGTTGAAATTCTAGAAGATACTTCCATGTTTCCCACTTTCAGACGTATCTTTTTGTTTCTGTTATACTACAGAGTCATCAGAAATTGGACCTTCCCTCGTGATTCACACCACTGTCCCATTTGGAGTTACATACCTGGAACACAGAACTGAGGATGTGCAGGAGTTAATCTGCCAGCAGCTGGACAATATTTTGCCAGGTTTGCCTCAGCCAGTTGGTACCAAATGCCAGAAATGGAGATATTCACAGGTAATCAAGGAATCCAGTGGTATGAACACAACCATTTTCTAATAAGACAGCAGAATTGACTTTACATTTTCATCCTTTGCCACTGACTGGTAAAAGAAAGTTACAATGTGATCTTTGGTGCAAATATGTGTTTGCCTAACATGTAAGTGTTAACTTCTACACGTTTTATTGTCCCATTATTTCTCAACAACAGGTACATACAATTTTCTCCAAAGTTATATTGAAATTCTAGCATTTTAAGACTTATACAGCCTGAAAATCTGGGGTTTCCTATACAGGCAAAGCAGGTTATATATCAAAATGCAGCTGTTTCTCTGGGGCTTTTCTAAATCAGTCCTGTGGTTATATAGAAACCACTATAACCTCCCGAATTTTTGCAATATGTCAAAGTAACCTTGCAAGTTGTTTTGCTGCCACAGTTTTCATTTTTATTAAGTTCCTACTTTGGTATTGACTGCTACTAGCAGAGCTCTTTGGAGGAGAAAGATGAATACCTGTATCAAGTGGCTAGGTGAGCTATTTTTCAGGGTTAGCTAAACCTCCTGATCATTCTATGAGTTTAAACTTTAATCTCTCTATACCAAGTAAATGTTGACTTTTCTGAAAGTCTCTGCTTATTCCAAAGGAGGCTTGTGAGTATTCATAGAAGAAGTCATTTGATCTGTAAATCCAGTTGTGAAGTTATTTAGGGACAGTGGAGCAAAAGGTAGAAGGTGAAAAGAAGCAATGAAAAAATTGTTCATTTTTTCCTAAGACTTCTGAGCCCATTGATCAACTTACTTATCAGCACTATTTTGGTTATCTAAACTGTGAAGCCTTTAGATAGTGGTGTTGTAAGAAATCAGAGCAGATTTTGTATATTTTAAAGGGCTTTCCAAAACCAGAGGAAGTAGTAAATTATTTCCTAAAATATTGCAGCAGGTCTCTGTGTTTACCCATATCTTCTCAAGTTAAATTATACTGTGAAACTTTGGGGAAAATATTTACTTAAACACATCATCATCACTTTAGAAAACTTTACTTTTTTTCCCTTTTAAAAGCATTGAAAAATCCCCAAAGCTAATGTCTTTAAATATATTTAATTCAGTTTTGGGTTGGCTTGAAAAAAGAGGCAGGAAAATAATCTTGTTGATATAATTTGAAATGAGATATTTTAGACAGCTAGTCCCTTTACAATTTATAAATATTTCTCTAAAAGAAACAGTAATTTGTGAGCTTTCTTTTTATGCCTTGCTCATAAATAATTTGTAGTAAACTGAAGAAATGGTTAAAATCACTTATTTCTTAAAATGTAATATGTTAATAAAAATAGATTTGCCCTCACCACAAAATGACCTGTTCAAAGTTATGCAGTATCACAAAATTTAATAAAAATCTTTGAACATAATGTACATCCGAACTCTGGCAATGATTTTTTATTACAGTCTGGATGTTCTTTCTTGAAATTATCCCACTAGCATTTATGGCTCTGTAGGCATGAAGTCTACATTGGCAACAAAACCTGAAAGGGAAAAAGTTGTCATTCAAACTTGGAAGTTTCCATTTTTTACTATGAACTGCTTAGGATACCTTAAACATCATTCTGTAGAAGCAAATAGCATTGTCATTTATGGCAAAGATCTTACCTAGGTTGTGTTTGACCTTTTTTTTTTCCTTCCCTTATATAAAATCACATCACTCTAGCCAAGGAAATAATGAAAGGTCCAGAGATTTAATAGTATTTAACTAGTTAGTTTTCTGTTACCATTCCCAAGAAAACATTCCTCTAATGCTTTTTTTTTTTTTTAAGATTTTATTTATTTACTTTATCCATTTTAAACACCCCCTTCCCCATTTGCTGTTTTGTGTCCATTTGCTGGGCAATTCTCCGTGTCTGTTTCCTGCCATCTCTTCTCATCCTCCTCCTCCAGTCTTCACCAGGATTCGATCCTGGAGACCTCCGATGTAGGAGAGAGGTGTTCTGCTGCCTGCGCCACCTCAGCTCCGGGCTTCTGGAGCTTTCGGAGCATCTTGTCTTGTCTCTCCCCTGTTACGTCATCATCCTGCTGCATGGCTCCCGGGGCCCGACAGCTCAGCGGCACACAGAGCCTGGCAGCCCATGCGCCTTCTATATATATATTGTTTTTTATTTTACCGGGAGGTCCCAGGGATCGAACCCAGGTCCCTCCATATGGCAGACGGACGCCCAACCATTTAAGCCATATCCGCCCCACCTCTAATGCTTTTAAAAGGTCCAATTCCACCTTTGGACTTTGACATAAATGCGTGCACCTCTCTTTCCTTGTCACCCCAGTATAAGCACTCTTCCATCCATAAATTCGTGTGTATGGATCTATGAATATGGTTAAAATAGCCCTTAAAGTGAAGGATGACATGAGACCAAGGGAGGATGGCCAACTGATTTTTAAGTTCCCCTCATTTCTGAGTAGAAGTGCCGAAGCTTGCAGGGGAAATGCCTTCCATATTTTCTTCTGGTCTCAGTCCCACCCTATGTTTTTTTGTTGTTTCTTCCTCCCTAGTCCTGCTCCACTCAAACCTTCTACTCTCCAGTATTCCAACCCCACCCCCTTCCTTTTTCTCTCTCTCTTAGAGAAACAAAAGATAGAGCCCATTCAAACCCTCATTTATGAAAACCTAGATGGACCACAGCCTCTTGGCCCCTGCCCCAGGCAGAGGTGTGTGGCCTGAGGCCGCATCCTCCACCCCTCTGGCTTGACTCTCTCTCATCTTTTTTAACCTCTCATTCACTTTTTTCCCCTCCCTTTTCCTCCTCTTTTGTGATCCTTGCGCTGCCCCCTAGCACCCAGTAACTGTAAAGGATAGGGGGAAAGCAGGGAACAGAATGAGATAGCAATGCTAAGCCCCTACGGTATGCCAGGCCTGGGCCATTCAAAGATGTGATATTTCACATCAAGAGCAGTCTTTTGCCATTGCTAGTTTTAACCCACTAAAGTGTTGAGAAAACCAAACCTCAGCGAGATTAAATAACTTCCCTGAGGTTGCATGGCTAATAATAGCAAAACCCAATCTGTCTACCTCTCAAGATCTTCCATCTTCTTCACTCACCCCCTATTTTCTAAGGCTGTTGTAACAAATCACTACATACTTGGTGGCTTAAAACACAAGTTTATTGTCTTTCAGTTCTGTAGGTCAGAAGTTCAAAATGTCCACTGGGCTGAAATCAAGGTGTCAGCAGGGCTGTGTTCCTTCAGGAGGCTCTAGGAGTGAATCTGTTTTCTTGCCTTTTCCGGCTGCTAGAGGCTGCCTGCAGTCCTCCTTCCTTCATCTTCAGAGTCAGCAAAGGCGGGTCAAGTCCTTCTCACAGTGCAGAAGTGTCACCTTTTCTGCATCTCTTCCACTCCCAAGCATCTTGTGATTAGACTGGGCCCATGTGGATAATCCAAGATAATCTCCCCATCTCTGGATTGGGCCGCCTAATTTCATCACACAACCTCAGCGCTTCCTTTCCGTGAAACATAAGTTCAGGAGATGAAGGTGGACATCTTTGGGGAGAAGGCCTTATTCTGCCTGTCACACCCTCCTTCCCTGCAGGGCACTTTGGTAGATCCCTTTATGAGGCACTGTCTCCCACAACCTTCCAAAGCCTCTGGAAAGGGCAGCAGTCCTTTAAAAGGCAAGCCCCTACTAGGGAATGGCTGGTGTCTGGAACAGAAGGAGAGTGTTTTGCATGGGGGCGATTTCCTGTGTCCCTGGTGTCACATATCCATAGTGGCAGCAGTGGGTGAAAGAAGTTTGTTCATTTGTTCCTTCAGTTACTCATTTATTCAACAAGCCAATGACACACCTAGTACTCTCCTTGCAAAACCCTAGAGACTAATATTTGCTGGAGGCCTTCTCCTGAGACCTAAATTCTGTCTTGAGTAAGAGAACGCTACATTCTAAAAGGGTGCTACTCTTAGACAAGGAACGCGCAGATGAAGAAAGAAGGCGTGTTTGAAAGACTTGAGAGCTGCTTCTGTGCCTCCCATTTGGGGATTGAATAGAACGCTCGAGTAGGTGGATCCGACAAACTTGGGAAAGCAATGACAGATTTTTCGTGGTTCTCAGTTCCTCTCTTTGCAGCTATTTGCCCTCCATAATTTAAATGTTTATTCACTCAGTGTCATTTGGTGATTAGGCTGTGAGGCATTGAATTAATCTTTCTGTAACAAGTATGATACATTAACCCTTTCAGCAGGTGAATGGTAACTGAAAATGTGTTTCCCATTTACCTTGACAGGGGGAATGTAATCAGTCTGTAGCCCAAATGCTATCACCACTGCTCTTTGCTGTGCTTTTATTGTTACATTGTCTATCACAATGCTTCTCTCAAACTATATCAAATGTCTAATTTGCTTTTGAATTTAATAGCAATTTTTCCCATCTTTCTTCACTTTCTGAAAACACCAGTAGCCCTTTTCTCCACTTTAGCATTACTTTAAAAAAAAAAAAAAAAAAAAAAAAATCACCAAATGTATTTTTTGTTTTGTTTTGTTTTTACATTTTTTAAATATATATATTTACTTTTTATCCATTTTAATTCCTCCCCACGCCTCTGGTTTTGCTGTTTTTGTGTCCATTCGTTGGGCAATTCTCTCTGTCTGTTTCCTGCCCTCTCCTCTCATCCTTCTCCTCCTGTCTTCACCTGAATTCGATCCTGGCAACCTCCGATGTGGGAGAGAGGCGTTCTGCCACCTGCTCCACCTCAGTTCCTGTTTTTCAGCATGTCGCGTCTTGGCTCTCCCATGAGAGTCTCTCCAGTTAAGTCATCATCTTGCTGCTTGGTTCAGCAGGGCCCGATGACGCACCCGCTCACAGGGCCTGGGGGCTTGTCCACACACCTTCTATATTTTTATTTTACCGGAAGGTCCCAGGGATCAAACCCAGGTCCCTCCACATGGGAAATGGACACTGAACCATTTGAGCCACATCCACCCCCTGCTATTATCTCTTAAGGTTGACCAAAGATACCTAGAGTTATAGTCATTACCCATACAGGATGGTCATATAATAAATCAGACTTGGTTTATCACCAGCATTCTAAAAACCAGACCCAGGGAGAAAAACTGGGTCTGGGGACACATGCATGGTTTCTAACACCGCAAATGTTTAGCCTACCCTGATTATCACAAAATCAGGACAGCGAGATATTCGCACAAATGTATTTTCAAATACCAAGGAGATCAGGAGAAGAATTTGGGGAAAGGTGGGGGTGATGAATAATGACATTGGCATCCTCAGTTAAAATAAATTGATTTGGACTGGTCTATTAAGTTTAAACCATAGAATTAAAAATCAATTATCTTCTTTAGTTACATTTCTTCACTTGGTCATTTGCCCTGGCATTGCCTTCTCTCCCCCCAATGGTAGGTCTTTAATTTTTGAGGATCATGATTCCTTCAAGAATCTGATAAAAGCTATGCATATGAATTTTTATATCATTTAAAAAGTACATATAAACACAAAAATTGCCTACAATTACAAGGATTCATAAACACCCTGAAGTCCTTCCATGAATCTAACATTTGAAACACCTAGTGTAAATGTTATACTACTAAAACCTGACCAAATTAAGAGACCCTCATAGCCCAGTATTATTGCAATCAAAGAAACACAGCCTCATTCCTTGTACTTCTGGAAGCTCCCTCAAATCCTCTCTAATTAATTCTTAATTCCCCACAAAAACTTTCCCTGACATCAGCCATGTGGACTCCTCTTTTCCTCATTCTCTCTTTACCCTCCACTTCAGTGACTTTTTTTTCTTTAAGATGACATGTTTTTATACCCATAAGGAATTATTAAATAACATCAGAGCAAGCTGAGTTAAAGTTGTGGATTGCTGTGGTCACAAGGAACTCTTGTCAGCGAGTTTTTTTTAAAGCATATACATTTTGTAGCTTCTTACTATTCATTAATAAACTAGCTTACACATTTTCTACTGTTTGATAACTTAACACATTTATGCCATGAATCAGCATTTCCTGTCCTGAAATAGTGGCCACAAGAGTTCTCTTGCCTAGTTGACCTTTGGGATAGGGAGACTGCGGCATGACCCAAGCTGTCAATGACAAGAAACCTAACAGATGTCAGTCTTAAACATTTCATTGAATGATCTTCCACCTTTGTCACTGGCACATACGAGTTGCTTCAGTTTATTATGAGATAGCTATATATGTGTGAGATCATCAGCTAAGAATGATCATTGAATTAGAGATGTACTGTCAGTGTAATTGAAATTTACATGAGTGGATATTTTCCCTTTTCACAAAATTCCATATCATATGAACCATTAAATGTTTCAACACATGAGTTTAATGAATTCATTTTTTTCTCAAGTACCTTTGAGACTTACTCTGCCATGTAGTCAGTATTGTACTTTTTCATAAGAACTAATTATTTTGGACGTTTCTGTTTAGAATACTTTAAAAAGGAGTCTGCATCATGTAGTCCTTGACAAATGCTGTATATATCCATCTGTACCCAATATTAATACATAAAACTAGATGATATTATATGGGGTGTACACTCTAAGAGAATTCCAGCACTATTCCAGAAAGAGTAAATTTACTGTCTACTTAGACACCAGTATTATGCTCTTAGACTAACAAACAAAAAAAGTTCAGTTGACAAGAGCTATTTATACCCACATTATGAATTAATAATATATAGTTATCTCTTCACTCAACATACATGTGTTGAGCTCCTACTATGTGCCAGACATTGTACCATTTTCTAAGGATTCAGACAGTTCCCTTCCTTCAAGGAACTTTCCAATTATAAGCAAGGCAGACCAACAAATATATAATTAAGATATGGTGCAAGATGCTGTAAGCGAGTTATGCACAATATACTGTGTAAGCACAGAGCAGACTTGAGGAAGGAACGGTCAGAAACAGCTTCCTAAAAAAGAAGTCACGTGAGCTAAATCTACAAGAGGAGGGAGTCAGACAAGCAAAAATATGATGTTAGAATGATGTTCTAACAACATGTGCACTTTCCCAGAGGCAAGAGTCTTCATGGTACATTTGAGAAATGGCCAGTGTTTCAGCAGGATGCGACTTCATATGGAGCAGTGAGGCTGGAGAAGCAAGCTGGATCCAGCACTTCAGGGACCTTGTTTGTCATGCTAAGAAGTCTGGACATTATCTTCGCGTTCAGTTCAGCTTAGTAATGATGCTGTCAGTTACTTCTGGCTAGGACATTGCTATCATCACAATCAGAAGTGTCTGGAGTAATGCTCTACTGGATCTATTTCAGATTCCCCTTTTCTCTCTCTTCACCCTGGTGTTTATCATCATTTGCTGTAACATTTCTATATACCATTATGGTCCACATCAGATTGATCAGTCAGCATGTTATTAAGCAGCCCTCATATATACTTTCTCTCTCCCCCTATCCCGCTCCCGTCCCCACCCCCCTTCTTTCTTTTTCTCAGCCTCCTTTTCAAAAATGCCATTTATTAATCCCCACTCCATGGATCTCACTGGGCTCTATATGTAACACTTCATTCTCCAACCTCCTTGTGGAGTTTATATTCCTTTCCCATTTCATAGGTGAGAAATATGAAGGTTAGAGATCTCAGGTACTTTGTGTGAGGTTCTGCTGCTAAGAAGTAACAAAACTGGGATTCAAACAGACTTTTTTAAGAGCTAGTGCTTTTAAACACCTCACTTTACTGCTGCTAAATTGGTGTGTTCTGGCTTCCCCCTTCCCTATTGTAAAACATTCTTATGCCATCTTTCCTTTCTCTGAGGTCAGCTAGAAATAATAATAGTTAACATTTCAACTCTGATTTTAAAAAGCATTCTTAGTTATTTTCACTTGATCCACATAACAATTCTGACAGATCAGGAAATACATATTATCTTTGCTACAAATGAGGAAACTGAGGTTCTTATTGAAAATTTTGCCTAGAGCAGAAATTCTTAACCTTTTTTATTCCATGGACCCCTTTGCCAGTCAGGTGAAAACCATGGAACCCTTTCTAAGTCCACACTATCCTGTGTATTATTTAATAAGTATATCACACCCACACCAACACATCCCACAAGAATAATTTTTTTAAATTTTTAATTCAAGCCCACAGACTCCCAGAAATCTTTTCAATATCAAACATAAAATTATAAAACTTCTAGAGGAAAACATAGGAGAAAATCAATATAATATTGGGTTTGGCAAAAATTTCTTGGGTAGGACAAAACAGCATGACCCATAAAAGAAGAAATTGTTATACTAGACTTCATCAAAATTGAAAACAGTGTCTTTGAAAGACGGTATTAGGAAAATGGAAATACAAGCCACAGACTGGGAGAAAATGTTTACAAAACATACATTTGAGAAAACACCGCTATCCAGAATGTAAAGAACACTCAACAACTCAATAATAAGAAAACAAACAACCAATTATTTCAAAATGGGTGGAAGATTTGAAAGGACACTTCACTAAAGAAGAGATGTGGATGGCAAGTAAGCATGCAAAAAGATATTGATCATAACTGGTCATTAGGAAATGCAAACTGAAACTACAGTGAGATACCTTGGCACAACTATTAGAATGACTCAGATCAAAAACTCTGAAATTACCAAATGCTGACAAAGATGTGGAGCAACTGGAATTCTTATATTTGGCTTGTGGGAATGCAAAATAGCGCGGCCTTTTTGGAAAATGGTTTGTCAGTTTCTTACAAAGTAAAACCTGCTGTTACCATATGACCCAGCAACCCCTACATTTAGATATTTACTGAAGATAAATAAAGATAAATGTCCACATAGAAAACTGTATGCAAATGTTCATAGCAACTTTATTTATAATTGCCAAAAACTAGAAATAACCCAAATATCCCTCACTTGCTAAATGAATAAACAAGTTGTGGAACATCCATAAAAAATTTAAAAATCAGTAATAAAAATAAGTACAATCATGTGAATAAATCTAAGAAGCATTCTCTAAGGGAAAGAAGCCAGATCCAAGGGCTATATGCTATATTAATCTATTTATATGACATTCTAGAAAAGACAAAACTATAGGGGCAGAAAATGGATCAGTGGTACTAGGGGCTATGGCCAGGAAAAGGGAATTAACCTTAAAGGGTCACAAGGGTATTTTGGAGGAGTGATGGGAATGTTCTCCATATTGTTTGTAGTAGTGGTTACATGACTGTATATATTGTCAAATTTTATAGAACAGTACACATTTTAAAAGTGTGAGTTTTACTGTACGTAAATTATACCTTAATAAAGCAAACTTTAAAAAAAAGAAAAACCTATATCCTCCATTATTGTATTATTGTCTCTGATCATAAGAGTTAACCCTTCTATTTTCACAGTATTAAAAGAAGGAAGGGGGAAACAGATGTGGCTCAAGCGACCGGGCTCCAATCTACCATATAGGAAGTCCAGGGTTCAATTTCTGGGGCCGCCTGGTAAAGGCAAGCTGGCCCACGCAGTGAACTGGCCTGCACAGGAGTGCTGGCCCAAGCAGAGAGCTGGCACAGCAAGATGACGCAACAAAGAGAAACACAGAGGAGTGACAATAAGAGTCGAGCAGACCAGGGAGCTGAGGTAGCGCAAGAGACTGAGCACCTCTCTCCAACTCCAGAAGGTCCCAGGATCAGTTCCCAGTGCCGCCTAAAGAGAAGACAAGCAGACACAGAAGAACACACAGTGAATGGACACAGAGAACAGAAAGCAAGTGCAAAAAACAACTGGGAGGAGGGAAGCGGCTGTGGCTCAATCAGTAGGGCTCCCGTTTACCATATGGGAGGCCCCGGGTTCGGTTCCCGGGACCTCCTGGTGAAGGCAAGCCCGCCCGCACGGCGTGGTTAGCTGACCCAGCGAGCACAAGCAGCAAGGGGGGGATAAATGAATAAATAAATAAAATCTTAAAAAAAAAAAAAAAAAAAACTGGGAGGAGGGGGGAATAAATAAATTTAAAAAAAAAAAAAAAAAAAAAAAAAAGAAGGAAGGAAGGCTGTTTCTAGAAATGAAAATCGAAAGGGCTGCCATCATCATTGCCACAATCTCCTAGCCCACACACAGAGCTGTTAGGTCCATTCAACATGAATGAGAACCAGAAAGAAATGTCAGCGTCCCTGTTTCTGGATCTTCAAGAAGAATGGAAAGGAAATGAGAGAAAAGATAAACAATGGTCCAATCAGTGGGAAATTAAGTATCAACTTAAATGGGTGGGAGAAGTAATGATTAAGCTCAGTTTAGTTAGAAAGAAAATTTTAGGTTTATCTGTAGACTCACCATCAAAAACATTTTTGGCCCTCCACATTCTGTGATTCCCAAGCAATTGAATTCTTTGAGAGACTGTGATGGAACATTTATGTTTAGATGAAAACAAAAGGATCCCAATATATTGAATCACCTTAAGGACAGGAACTTATTTCTGTACCCAAGCAACATACACAGCACTCAGCATACACAGAGAACACAATAAATATTTGAAGAATGAACGAATGAATATGGTAAGATTTTCTGAAGGGCAGAACAATTTTCTATTAAATTTAAAACTCTAAAGGGGAATGTAATAGGACTAATGTCTTGTCTGTTATGGCTGCAATACTACTAGATAAAACAGTATCTTGTTCTTTATTGTGTGCTAGTTCTGAACAAGTCCTCATCAAAATAGACTGCTCCAGCATCTTCATGACTTGAAAAGATAGATCTAAACAGATTCAGTGTAGACCTCAGCAATTGAATATACAGTTTCAGGAATATGTCCTTTGCAGTTCAAGCCCACTAAAGCTGCTATGTGGATCATATAATTGATTTGTGGTACATTCTGTCTGCATCCAGCCAATGGTTTAGTAAAAGAATAGACAAATACCAATAAAGTGAAAAGCTCCACGGAGAATTGACCAAACCACATCACTTTCTTCACACCTAGGATATTCCAACCAATAGTAATTTTACTGCAGCTTGCTATAGTACCAGATATAGCGCTCTGTAGCCCAGAGCCCACAATACAAGCAACCATCTCCCAATGGCACAACTAAAACACAGGTTTATGAAGTCACCATTAAATATAATGGAACACCAGAGAAACGAGTTGAAGAACACAGGCAAGATGAGATGACAAGTGACAGAAGAGCCAATTAAAAAAGCACCATCTTGGCAGGAAAGCACCCATGTATTGATGAAGCTCTTTATGAATATTAAGTACAGTAATGTAAGATAAAATGGGACTGAGAGACTCCAACAGCAGTGGCCAAAAGAGGTGCAATGTTCTTTAGGGAAATAGATCTCAAAATAGAGTAAATGGTAAAATGAACACCGCAATATAGCATTATTATCCCAGTTCTGACTGTCATTTAAGTAATATGCAATGTTTGGTTAAGAGAAAAAAATCTTTATCATCAATTTTTTCCCTTGTAAACCAAATATATTCCATATGTATAGGATTTCTGGCTATTCCACAAAAATCCAAGCACAGAGATTGTTTTAAGAAAGATTAATAAAAAGTTATAGACACAAATTGGCCAAGTCGCCCAGAGAAAGTGCTTTCTTTACCTTTTGAAATACATTTCAAAAATGTATTTTCCATGGCCCAGAAAAAAAACTATTTAAAGTTTATTTAGACTTTATGTCTTTGAAGTTTTTGTGTTACAATGGTCTTCATCTTTTGAAATTCAAGCAAATATGTGTACATCTCATACATATATACATACATATGTTCACACACACACTTATCTAGTTTTATTTTACACACTTTTCTAGGTATCTGTACAATGGTGTTTAATGAGATGAGGGCTAATTAGCTGGGTAAGAAACCATCCTCACTTCCTGTGTGAAATTCAGGCTGATTCCACGGTCCTGGTGCTTTTGCCTGGAATCCGTAAAAGGTAAGCCAGAGGCAGAGAAATCAGCTTTGTAGGGGTGAATACCTAAGTTTTAGAGCAAGGATCGTGGGTACCAGAACTGTTGTATTCCTAGGCAGTGCACCTGTTCAAGAACTCAGTCAGGATGGAAGTAAAGTAGGGCAAAATGTTGTAGGTCTCAAGTGTGGAGGTTAATGTGTTTATTTAGAAAGAAGCAGCAAAATTTAGAGACTGAGAAACCAAAGAAAAGTATTTCCATAGAGAAAAAATACATTTAGAGACTCGAACACTGAGAATTCAAAACACTCAAAAGTTTGAATTAGTTTTTTGTTGGCCTGTGTATATATCTTCTTTGAGCAAACAGTTATTCATGTAAAATGGAGTTAGAGATGTCAGGAATAGAAAGATGAGGAAGGCACAGGTCCTATAGCTTGCAATTTTGAGGGCTCAAAGGTTTTATAAACATCAACTGTCTCTTATCAAATTGCATTTTGGTGAGTTAAGTGTAAAAGAATCAGCAACAATTTTTTGCATTTTCATCAAAACCCACAAGGATTTTTAAAGAAAAATAGGACTAGAAAGATTCCATTTTGAATGTGGCCAATGGAAAATATTTTGTTTTTGTTTTTTTTGTTTTAATCTGTATTCATCTTCCATTCTCCCCATCTTCCTTTTCTGTATCATTGAAATTTACTTAGTGGTTGATGGTATTTTGCACTGTTGACACAAAGCTCAAGTCCCATCCTTTTTAGAGGGCCTGGACTACTTCTCCATCTTTAAATATGTATACAGACATTTCCATTGACATCCGCTTAAGTTCTGGTCTCTCCTTCATTTATTTACATTTCTCCCTGTTTTTGTAAACAAGCTCTAATCAATGCCTTGGGACTAGGGTAAGAATGGGGAAATGTATACAGAGGACCAGAATGAACCACAGTTACCCTCCCAGGCACATGCAATTTGAAGATAGGCTTTTATTCCACAGCTGATTAAGTCTTTTCCCACATCCCTGTTTTTCCCCAAACCATTTATGATTACTACACCTAAATAATGTAGCCACAGGTGGATAAATGAAGAATGTGTTATCTCAGACTCTAGTTCTATCCAGATTAACAGTTGTATACAAGAGAAGTTGTGCACGTTTCTAGGAAGTTTTTCACAAAATTTCATTCATTGAAAAAAAAAAAAAAATACTTCTCTGCATCACCAAGCCCAAACCAAGGTTGTCCGATGTTACCTGAGATTGCTGATGGCTTTTCCAAGCCAACTCAAGTCTCCCCCACATCTTTAGGTAAAACATTCCTCAGGCTGACAAAGAATGTGTGCCGAGAGACACATCAAGCCTCACCCCAGAGCAGAGGTTCCATGGACCAGTAAAATCCCACTAAATGTTTGGGAACTGATATAATATTGCCATCTTTTTATTGTAATACAGTTAACTATGAAAAAGCTCATAATTCTCCTTATTTTTTCTCATTTTGCCCTGGATTGGCTCTTAGGAACCACTACCTTTGAGCTTTTCATAGGGGCTATAAAAGAATAAGTTAACCAAATATTCAGTTTCTGCTGTTTATGTACCCATGGCATGGGTTCAGGTTTACACTGGCAGCAGAGGAGAGGAAGGCAAGGAAGTGAGAAAATGTATGAATCAGCTCCATACCATCTCAGCCTCGTAGCTATTCATTATGGCCAGTGTGGTCAGTACCTCACACACACACAATGGGCAAGGGAAACACCAGTGCAAGGAGTGCATTACTCAGAGTTTGCCCTAATCAAGTTAACGTACAACTAGGAGACAATAAGCTTTCCCTGGAATCTTGGGACAATTTAAGGAAAAAGTCGCCCTCTGATACTGGAATTAAAAAAGAAATCAATTTAAAAATGCAGTATATCAAAAGCACAGCTGATGTCTTAGATATCTCCATTTGCTGTCGAGATGGGCATATCCAGCACTAATTAAAATGGCCCTCAGGAATGTAATGTAACTTTAAAAAGCAGTAAAATTATCTACAGCCTTTTACAACACTTGTTTGTTTAATGTGAATCATCTCATATACAATTGACAAATAGATTGATATCACAGGGGAGACATATTGGTTTCATACTTGTTTATGTTTTGAAGTGAACAGGGGTAAGTTATCTACAAGATAAAGCCCTAGCGAATGTGACAATCTTAGAAAAAACAAAATCTACACAAGTCCTTTCTTTTAGCACAAACAGTGCCTATTTCCCTGGTTTTAAGAACTGCTGGGTTTTCCATCAGATTGAACTCTTCAACAAAGGTGCAAGTGTGGATGAAGTTTGTTTTAGAAGCAACTGTCCTCCGGGATCTGCATCTCAAGGAGGAGGCACAAGCCCCAGGTTTTAAGCAGCAAAGGACTGACCAACTGCAATGCTAGGTGCAGATGCTGGAAGAACGTCAACAGTGCCGGTCATCTTACTATGGTGTTATAGTGATTAATGCTTGGTTCAAAGGGCCATAGGTTTCAAGTCATCTGCCCCAATTCTACTTTTCCCTTAAGCCCTGATATTCTTAGAACTCAGTTTTGTAGACCTAAGAGTGTAGCTAAAACACCCATATTTCGTTTTCACATGGTAGTCAAAGCTCTGATGTGACTGTGGAAGGACTGTGGTCTTGGGGTAGGAGGGGAGAGTATTAGAAGGAATTGTAATTGAGCCTTCAGCATCATCTGGAGGAAATGGATCATGACATGATCCTCATTCTTGGCATTGAAATATCTCTGGGTGGAGAAGAGCAATGCATCAGACTTTCTTGGCTTAATGGGCAAAGGTATGGGGAGAGGGAAAGATCCAGTAAAGAATATTTAATTCCCTTATTTTTAATTGCATATTTGTTCACAATCTTCTAATCCAGGCTTGGTATAGAGGATTCCTCTCAAGTGCCAGTTCCCATTGACTATTAGTAGCTGCCTGAAGCACTGAAGTGAGAAGGATGCCAAGGCCACTTCTGGGCTCAGTGGAAAAGAATGCCACGATTGATTAGTGAGGTCTGTCGGGAATTGCCACACATGTATCACCCCCAAAATCTATGATACAGTTGAGGAAATTTCCCTACCGAGATGAATGGTCTGGGAAGACAACCAGATTTGGTGCTGGAATCGGTACATTTACCTTTGTAAATGAACAAATCAATCCTCTGATAGCCAGTCTATCTCTGTCAGTTTCACCTGAAGCTGCTCATTCGGGTGAACTGATAAAATGGAGGGCTTAAACCAGCAAAGCCAAAGACTGCAGAACTCCTGATATGACAATGCCGATTATGTGAAAGGCCCTGCTTAAAGGAGCTTGACTTTTTTCATTTTCTTTAATTGAGGTAAAATTCACATAAAAGTAACCATTTTAAAGTACAGGATTCAATGACATTTAGTACATTCGTAATATTTGAGACCATCACTACTATCTAGTTCCAAACATTTTCATCACCCCAAAAGGAAACCTATGGCCATAAATCAACTTTCTGCCTCTATGGTTTTGCCTATGCTGGATATTTCATATAGATGAAATCATGCTGCAGGTGGTCTTCTGTGTCTGGCTTCTTTCACTTAGCATGTTTTCAAGGTTCATCCATGTTGTAGCATGGATCAGAACTTCATCCAGTGAATACCTAATGCTGAGTAAATATGTAATAAGGAACACAGTTTGGCAGTTCCTCAAAAAGTTAAGCATAGAATTACCACATGGCCCGGCAATTCCTCTTCTAGGTATATTAACCAAGGGAATTGAAAAATTCTTGTACTGAATGTTCATAATAGCACTATTCTCAATAGCCAGAGTAGTGAAAACAGCCCAAATATCCATCAACAGCTGAATGGAAAAACACAATGTGGTATATCCACAAAATCAGCCATATTACTAAATACATATATATATTTCATCAATTCTAAGACGCCATCAAGTCGAGATACACCAGGAGGCAGTCAGGATATAGTTGTCACAAACGTGAACTTTGTTCTTCTTTCTGGAGACCTAACAGCAAGAAACTAACTCTTTGATATTTAAGTTAACAAACCTTTTAAGGATCTCTGGAGGAAAGAATGAGAGTCTTGGTTGTTGTCTGAAAACCTCTCTTTCCCGTAGAAGAGAAAATGCCATTATCAGAATTTGCAGAACAAGTGTCAGTAGCTTGGAAGAAAACCCCAGAAAGAATAATTCAGTAGAGCACTCTTTTAAGAAATTCTGCAGCCCCAATGTTCTAGATGACATAGAGGACAGATTGCAGGGGGAGGGGAGGAAGCATGGACATCAACAACTCTGAGTTAATGAGAGATTCAGGGTCAAACTCAATGTGAAGATGTTTTTAGGAAGGCCTTAGCCAATTTATTCCTCTGGTATTTTCCTTTTTATGTATGCAAAAGATCTAGTTGTAAATAAGTCTAAAAGAACTTTTGTAAGTCGAAAATAAAGCATCGTGTCATGTTGACACCATTTTTTTCTCTCTCATTGGTACATAAAATATTGGTGCCTCTTAAAATTGATGGTGTCTTAGATTGAATGAAATGTGGTATAAGGTACATCCATAACAAAAGAGGAAATGTAACAGCCAGGATCTGATTATTCGATTGTCAATTCCCTCATCAAGTTAACCATACTTCTAGGATTAGAACTCATTAAGACCTTAATTCTTAGCCCATTTGAACTCACCTAGTTCAGAAAGATTGGTTTTAAGTAACCAAATTATGACTGACTAGAACCAGACAGCCTCAACTACAACAGTGAAATTCTTCTGTGTGGATAGATGTCTGATAGTACAAGGACAGGCTTTAGCTCTCAGTATATATGTATGTAGTGCTGGGAAGAAAAATGCACATTAAGTCATGTGTGTCACTGTATTTTTTTTCTAATTATCAACTAGCATTTTGTGGAAATGCTCATTAGCCTACTTGTCTGCCTCCCTCTTTTCATCTTTTATCTCATCCTCATACCAAAGGGATTCTTTTGTATGCTTTTTTACAAGTAATAATCATGATACAAAGAAACCATTAGGTCAAAGCATATAAAAATTTTCAACATTTTACTTTTTCTGACCTACAGAACCAGCAAGTTTGTGGCTTATGGTGGTTTGAAACTGTATGTACCCCAGAAAAGCATGTTTTTTTTTTGTTTTTTTTTTTACCAGGAGGTCCCGGGGATCGAACCCGGGTCCCTCCATATGGGAGACAGACGCCCAACCATTTGAGCCACATCCGTCCCCAAGCATGTTCTTAAATCTAATCCATTCAGATAGGTGTGAGCACATTGTAAGTAGGACATTTTGATGAGGTTCCTTCAGTTAAGGTGTGACCCAGCCCAATAAGGATGGGTCTTGATCCTATTACTGGAGTCCTTTGTAAGCAGAATGAAATCCAGACACAGAGAGAGAAAACCATCAGAAGAAAGAAGCTGAACATCAACAGAACCCAGAAGAGAAGAGAGAGAGCAGGAGATGCCACCATGTGCCTTGCCATGTGACAAGCTAAGGACCAAAGATTGCCACAGCCAGCCCATAACGCCAGTTTTTGGGAAGAAAGCATTGCCTTGATGACACCTTGATCTGGACTTTTTCTCAGGCTCAAAGTGCAAGTGAATAAATTCCCATTGTTTAACCCAACCCATTTCGTGGTATTTGCTTGGTTAACCTAGGAAACTAAAACATGGCTCAACCTAATACACGACATACAGGACATGTTCCCTTACAAAGCACAATCAGGCTGTGTATTTTCTGCATGATTTTTTTATAAACCTACAACTTCTTTAATGGGGGCAGTGGGGGGGGGGAGCACAATCAGCGATGAGAGGATGGCCCTTCCTTCATCGACAGCCATCTAAATGCAATAGCCCTTTCTTCTAAGTTTCTGTCCAACTCTACCTGGGAGCCTCAGAATAATACCTTTGTTGTAGATGGTTGCCTGTGAAGACCTTCATTTGATCAACTGTATGTATAATAATCTGTTTTTAATTCAATATACATCTATTGCACACTTAATACAGACTAGACACAGTTCTAGTCTGATTCAAGATCAGTGAATCACAGCCCCTCCTCTTAGCAATATGCAATCTAGGAAGGGAGAAAGTCATAGAAATAGTTGCAGTGCAAAATAGTAAGTGGCATAATAGGTATAAATAACATGTGGAAAAGGCACTTAATGCCTTTTGGCAGAGCAAGACCTGAGGGTGTGACACTGGTGCTGGGATTTGAAGGATGAACAGTTTTCTTGACAGAAAAGAGAGGGCAAGATAAACCATCACCATGCAGAATGTTCAAAGCCACAGAAACGAGAAAGAAAGGTCATTTGGGTGTAGGTAGGACATGAGGCAACAGGTGAGAGAAGTGGCAGGAAGTGAGGATGAATGGAGTCAAGATCCAGATGGTGAAAGGCCTTCAACGCAGGACTGAGCAGTTTGCGTATCCTCTACAGGTGAAAAGAAGTCACAGCTTTTGCAAGCAAGAGTCCTTTCTGACCAGCTCTGGCACACGTGAGCCGAAGCTACCTGGATTTCCAAGGGGTTGTTTCAGCCCTAACGTTTCTCTTAAGAACAGTCATTGAGCTGTGGTTCCTCACTGTGGCTGGAAGCATAGCCAAAGGTTGTGTTGTTGTGAGAGGTTGTGGCTTTGACAGTTACAAGCTCCTCCACTGCAGGGCTCTTTACTTCACAGGGGCAGAGGCGCTTGCCAATGTACACACCATATTTCCATATTTTCCTCATTGAGTAATTGCAATTTGGGTGATTCCATCTAAACGCAGCAAGATTGATTTCATCCCAACTGCCGACGGGCTAATCAGCAGCCTAGTTTTGCAGCTATGTGATTTGGCATCTGACATTTACCACTTACCAAATTAAACAACACAGCACCAATAAATTACCAGCTCACCCCTGGGCAGAACTCTTGCCTCTAAGTTCCCTCCTGCTTGCTTAACAGTTGTTTAATAATGCCATTGTGTATCTATGCAGGGACCTCAACTGGAATGTATCAAAACTTTACCACAAAGATTTATATGGGTGTATGTGTGTATATACATACATATAAATTATATACATATGTTAATATAAGTTAGACACATATGTACATATGTGTATATGTGAATGAGTTGTCTTATTTATGTGAATTTTCCAGATGCCTAAAGCTAAGTACTATAAAACCATTTTTGTTTTGTTTTACTTAAATTAAGTCTTTATGGAAACAGTTCTAAAAATGTTGGAATGCAGTCAGTCTGCTCCATTCGAATCCCTGCATCTTCACCTTCTGGATCTCTGTCTTGGACAAGCAATCTTTCTCAGTCTCAGCTCTTTAATTTTTCTATAAAATGAGAAAAATAATAGTAACTACCTGATAGGACTACTGTATGAACTGTACATGCAAAGCATTTGGTATGCAGTAAATTTTCAAGAAATGCTAACAAGTAATACTTCATATTAGAATTGGTTCTTGAAACTTGGGGCCATTCATCACAAGCATTAATAATCGCAGGATGACTGAAATAGCTGACACCATAGGGCCTATTAAGGGCTGCTGACTGGCAGGCTTCTTCCCAGTCCTGGTTTTTTTTTTTTTGTTTTTTTTTGTTTTGTTTTTGAGTTTTTATATAGCATCCTTTGCTTTCATACTATCAGTTGTCATATTCTGAAATCACTAATATATAGAAGTCCAGCAATTTTCTTTCCCACTCAGTGTTTCACTGACAAATCAAATAATCCACCTTGTTAAAATGCCATCTAAAGCAGGCATTGAGGGTCAGATGTAGCTCAACTGGTTGGGCGTCCGTCTCCCATATGGAGGGACCCGGGTTCGATCCCTGGGACCTCCCGGTAAAAAAATAAAATAAAATAAAGTAGGCATTGTTAAATGCCCAAGCCTGTCCTTTCCTGCCTGCACTAGGTGCTATTTTAGCCAAAAATCTTTTCTACTGATTTCAAGATTATGTTTATGATAGATGGTGTTGCTATAAAGTAACCTCCAGAAAAGTGAAAGGTTTCCTTTAATATTTTATGGTTGTGTCTCAGTCACACATAGGCCTCTAAAGGTCCATATCTTTAGAGATTTAACAAGGAAAGAAATAGGATCACCTCTTTGTTTCTTTTAAGCAAAATATAGCATATAAACATATCTATGCAAAATTTTTTGGTTTTTAAAAAACTGTAAAGGCATGTACTAACTTAGTCTTTCTAGAACCAAAATCTCAGCACCATAATCCAAATGGCTCTCACTACATTTGATTGTTTTCCTAAATTTTAAACAAGCAAATCCTCATGGGCCTTACCCTATCACTCCCTGTGAAAATACTGTATGAGAATGACCACAACTGCCACCTTGTAGTCTATGGGAATAGCAGTCCTGAGTGACACTGTCTTTGCATTCTTTGCAATAAGTTTGTGTGTGTTTTAATTTTTTTTTTTTTTAGTTTTTTGGTGCCTCAGTGGCCAAACCTTTTCAGATTCCAAAATAACCACATTCATCTCTCACTCATGCTCCTCCCTGTGAATGCTTATTAGCATCATCCATCCTAATGTTGAGAATATTTTCTTCCAGAAAATAACATATGCTTTTTTCATCATTTCATATATTATAAACTTGGGTCTACAAAATAAAATAAATCCCACCCAGACTTAAGCTGATTCGCCCCTTTTTGGTTCATTAGTAAATTCTTCATTTTTAATAGGCATTTTAAAATTTGGTGAGTTTTATATATTTTATATTTTGAAAAACTATATCCCTCTTATCTTGCCACTCTGCCACCCCCTTTCTCTCAGCTAGCTCCTGCCCCCCAGCTAACTAAACATACCCTGCTCTGTCTTTGCCTATGGAGGCATTTACACCGCATGCTGCCCCCTTCTCCTGGGAATGACCTTCTCCTGTTCCTTGACTGACACCCCCTTATGCATCCCTGAGATCTCAAGTGAAATGTCTAGCCACCTCCTCTTTGATGCTTTCTTTGTCCCAGTGGGCTGGGTTGGGCCCCTGCCTTGTGTTCCCATTGCACCCTCTCCTTCACTCTGCCTTAGCCCTTACCCCTCGCTAGTACATGCCAGCAGCACAGGCTGAACTGCCAACTCCTTAAGGACATGGCTCACATCTTAGTCCCCACCCTGTCTGGCACACAGCAGGTACTCAATCATTTTTGGCAAATGATTTTATGAATATCATTTCCTGTATATTAAAAAAAAAAATCACTGTATTTCCTACTAATTTAGCATATTATGACCTCCTAATTTTGAAGTTCAGCATACTTCTGTTTATCTTCATGAATAACAGAAAATGTAAACATATAAGAATGCAAATGTAAACACTTAGGGTAGGGGAGGAGTAGGGACTCTCAGTATTGTTTTCCATTGCTTATGGTGAGAAATCTTGATTTTTCCAGGTAGAGCAGCCTTCCACAGGTGGGTGTTGCCATGACACAGGATGGCCCATGGAATGTCAATTACAATCCCCACCCCCACCCCCTTTTTAAGCAATTTTATTGAGATATTCACTTACCATACAATCCACCCAAAGTGTACAATCAATGGCTTTCAGTATAATCAGAGTTGTGCATTCATCACCACAACCAACCTTAGAACATTTTCATTACTCCAAAAAGAAAAATCCCATACCCCTTTTACCAGCCACCTCTCAGTCCCTCTATCCTTCCCCAGCCCTACATAACCACAAATCTAATGCCATCTCTTTTTTCTCTTTTTTACTTTTTCAGGTGACAAGTGCTGTTCCCAACTGCCCTGGCCAAATGACTCTTCATCTTAAACCTTTCCTTGTGTGTGGAGGGGATGGATTTACTCAGTCCAACTTTGATGGCTGCATAACTTCTGCCCTATGTGTTCTAGAAGCTTTAAGGAATCACATTTAGTACTTGTGTCCTTATTCTCTACATGCCCTTTGGGTCTTTGTTTTACAGTTTTCTGTGATAATTTTGTTTTCTATTTTGTTGAAATCAATTACTAGAAAATTGTCCTTCACTTATCATCATTTTTCATATGGAGTATAAAATTGATGTTATAATTTCAATAGTCACAATTCATGCTAGCATAATTCCTTGTACCTTATACCTTTCACCACTTTTCTGAATTCCATTACTACTACTTTGTTGAAGGGAAACTATAATTTTTAAGAAGAATAAATGATCTTCTGTAGCAGTTTGATATTATTGATGAATTCCAAAAAGAAATATTGGATTATGTTTGTAAACTGGTATTTTCCTCTGGGCGTATTAGAGTGTTTTGGAGGTTTTACTTTTACTTGATTAAATAATGATTAAGTGTTTGATTGGGCCACATCAGTAGGACGTTGAGTCCCTGCCCCTTTAGTGGGTCTGGACTCACAGAGAAACCGCACCACAGAGAAGTGAGGTTGGAGTTTTGATCTTGGAGCCCAGGAAGTAAACACATAGGAGAAGAACACAGAGGAATGGAGACGGCTCCTTAGAAATGGCAGAAGCCTGGGAGAGAGGCACAGAGCCGTTTGCCTGATATTCTACAGCTGGCCTTGTGGAGAGACCACAGCAGCTGAGCCCGGAGAGAAACGAGCCCTGGGAAAAGAGAAACCCAGGAAGCCTGAACTCTCACAGACATCAGCAGCCATCTTGCCCCAACATGTGGCAATAGACTTTAGTGAGGGAAGTAACTTAGGTTTAGGGCCTGGTAACTGTAAGCTTCTATCCCAAATAAATACCCTTTATAACAGCCAACAGATTTCTGGTATTTTGCATTAGCACCACCTTGGCTAACTAATACACCTTCCAAAGATTTTTATATCAAAGCAAAGTAACAGTTCATGTTCCAAAACCTTTATTATCCTTTTGAAAATTCAAATTCCAAACAAAGAATAATCAATTATCAAGTCTTCATTTTAGGTCCTTGAATATGTCTTATCAATATTTTTACAAATTACTGAACCACAATATTCCTCCAAACTGTGGATAACAGAGGGTAAGTTTTGTTTTCATTTCTCTCCCAAGTTATTAAATTATCCTAAATTGTAGCTCACATACATCATCCTCTCTAGAATGGTAGTTTGGAGGCAACTTGATGGGCAAAGAAACCTCCCTTCAAATTTTCAAGAAATAACCAGATTCAGCTTGACTTTCAAAGTTATACAGACCATTTTAATCTTAAACACACATACACACACAACTCCAGTCTTAATATGAAAGATAAGAACTGAATAGAAACGGAGATAAAACACATGGATCTTTACCCTCCACTATTTCATATTGCTGGTCCTGTTACCTTCTTGTGCCCTCCAGGATGTGCAGTGGCATTTAGACTGTGTGAAGTTTAATGAATTTAACACAACAGAAAATGTATTGAACCATAAAATAGATGCACTTAAAAATAGTTCAATATTTGCCAAACTAGTGCTTCAGCATATCACCCCCATGCTTCAGTGATGTGACCGCCTGACTTGCTTGCTGGAAATTGATCCCCAGTCTTCCAAACAGGCTACTTGTTGCTTATTTGGAAAGCAAATGGTAAGTTCCATTTTATCGTTTTGAAAAGAAAGAAACTGTTGTAGCTTCTCAAACTACGAAAACTCAACAAAGACTTCGTATCTTGGTAGTATTCAAATTTCACACTTACATGCATAGGCACAGACAGAACTTACTTATGTATGTACAGAGTGGGATTTGTGGTCCTGCGGCAAGTTATGATGTGTGTCCTTTTAGCAATCAATTGGTGAAAACTTGAAATGCCTACCTGTGGTTAATGTCACTTATTTTGAAATTAGTAGAGTCTCTGGTATGAAAAAATGAAGTTATGAGATTTTTTTCATCATTTTGGCCCATATGTGATTAACTTTTATCTTTCTTTTGGTTTCACTCTGTATATAGAAAAGTCACTCGACTATATTAACTATTTTATTTTTAATTAATGTAATTCTGGAGCCATTTGACTGAATGTATCCTGAACCTTTAAAAAACAAAAAACAATATTTTATTACTTTCAATGTGTCTCCTCAAACAGGGGGAAAAATGATTTAGAGAAGTGGGGTGGGTTACTTAGAGAAAGTAGTCTTCTAAGTCATTACTGAAGGCTTTTGATATCTATTCCTTTTAAGTATGTTTCTCTAACAATTCTGCATCTCTTTTGCAAATACTGTGGCAATAAAACTTAACCCTGCTAAATATGTAGATTACTGTTATTTTGCTATTTTAATCATTTAAATAACTCATTTTACATTTAGGATCCATCTCTGATAAGATTGGCCACTTCTCTGCTGCTTGAATAAAGAAAGAAAATGAATCAAATGCTTATGTTCTTATTTTCATTCACCTCTTCTCCTTTAAAAATTAAGTGAATATGCGAATATACAGGGCTAGGAGCCATCCCAAAGAACTGTGGGACTGGGTTGGCCAGAATGCCCTAAAAGCCCACAGAACTAAGGTATCAAACACCCCTGGGAAAGAGGGGTCAGCACCATTTAGGACAGTTGTCAAAGTGAACGTATGTCAGCCCCACAGGACCACACATTATCACAATATTTCCTAGCAAGGACCTCTATTAATCAAGCCAGCCAAGGAAAGCTGCTCTGTTTTGAAAGGAGTGTATTCAAGTGAGAAACGGCTTGAGCAGTGGGGTGATTTAATACTTGTTAGCTGATAAATATAGCCTTTGCTGGAATAAAACTTTATGACGCGGTGTTGAAAAGCTTAATTACTAAAATGTCTATGCATGTCTTGCTCAGGCAGCAAGGGTGACAAATTATAGCAGTGGAATAGTATTTTTCACCTTTGGCATTTCTGAAGGGGAAAAGTATGTCTAAAAACATCGAGAAAACAGTAATAATCCCAAGACCAGATATTACCGAGGGGAAAAAAGACACATCATTGAGTCACCAAGCCTTCTGTGCAAAATGCCATTGTCCCCACCCCACGCCTACCCGCTACCTTGTTAAGTGAAGAGAACAGGGTCAATTTTACATTTATCTGGTATTTTATACTCATCCAAGCATGTATATATATTTCAAGTTTTCATCCTTCTAACACCCCTGTGAAATAAGGATAGCAGGGCATTCTTATTCACATTTGGTAAATGAGGAGACTGAGGCACAGAACTTGGCCAACCAAGGTCATATGATGATATGCCAGGACAAGAACTCAGGCTTCCCATGACCCATTTCTCTTTACGTGGCACCATGCTGCTGCCAGATGAACATGATAATTAAAGCTGAATTGAAATATTAGTTGGAAGTACAGTCAGCACCATGTGGTCCTCTTATTGATGTCTCCTTTCAGAGAGCTAACACTAATCCTGATGTGATATATACAGGAGTCCAAGATGGAATAAAGTCCCCATAAGCACTAGCTAAATGATTTATACTTCCGTTATTCTCATTTGCTGGCTTATTTCCTTCTTTGGGGGTAATACTTGCTGTAAGAAATAGCTGCATCCTAACGGTGCTGAATATCCACCCAGCAGTAGTTGGTTAGTGGATAGACTCACTCTGCTTTCATCCTTTCCTTCTGAATTCTTCTTTGTCTCCGTTCCCCTTGTTTCATTTTCTCCCCTTTCAGTTTCTGCCCTCTTGCTCCCCATCCAGTTTTTTCTCTTGCCTATTCCCCTAAGCCCAATTCTACACTCTCAGAAAAACCAGAAATATAAATGCAATAGCATTACAATGCTAATGTATAATCACAATTCAGAGTATTTGTACTTCCTTGTTTTAATATATCAGGTTTTTCCTAAAATTCAAAGCAGATGTTCCTGCCTTTTATTCAAGTTGATTGGACAACCATTATTTTGATTTTTCAAAAGTGATGGAAGAAACAAAGATTAGCTCTAGCTTTCAGGGCTCTCACTGCTAATAACCTAAAAATGACTTCTAGAATTACTTAGCACCACACGTGTGCAAAGCATAGTACCAGGCTCTGCGGTAGATGCAAGGGAATATAGCCAGTAATCCCAACCCAAAGCTCTAGTTAGGGGAAGATAAGACCCACGGAGCGGGAGGCAGGGTAAGCTAAGTGTCAGTGTCATCACAGGCAATACGACGCTCAACTCATGAAGCTAGGGAATCCTACAACAAAGTACCATGTTTCCTTAGGAGAGAGGGAAGACCTAAACAGATGCAAAGATGCACTGGGCAAATACGTGCAGGGGCCCTCTCCCTTCAGCAACAGACCTGAGCAAACCTGGCTGGCCCCCAGGGATCCCAACTGTGTATCAATGTAGTCAGGACAAATGAGTCCTTTTATGTGGAGAAGGCACAGTAGAAAACAGACGGTGGTCCCTGGGAAGAAATAAAGCCTCAGCAAACCTCAGGCCAGCTGGTGCTACACTGAGTTCCAGTCTGGAGTGCATTCATGTTCTAACCAGTATCATCTAACCGATAAGTCAGGGAAGGTTGAAATGGTAATGGATCCCGCATAGCCTTCTCGACACAGTAAATATAGTTCACTTAGGATTTCAGAGCAGAATCCAAAAAATGATCTTGCTGAGGAGAGGACATCTCTAAGACTGTCCATTTAAAAGGCACATAGAATTAAAGAATCCTGAAATGTCCAAACTTAGAGAGGCTTGGAGATCATTAGGCCAGTCATTCTTAGCCATGTTGAATTTCGAACTCGTTGAGAAGCTATGGAAAGCTATGGATTATCTCCTAAAACAACTATGCATATAGGCATATTAGAATTTGTAGGGAAGTGGATGTGGCTCAAGTGGTTGGGCATCCATCTACCATACGGGAGGACCTGGGTTCAATCCTTGGGACCTCCTGGTAAAAAAAAAAAAAAAAAGGTGAGCAGGCAAGCCAGGCCCACACAAATGTGCGGCGAGCCACACAGCAAGATGATGACGCAACAGAAGAGAGACGCAGGGGAGAGTCAAGGCGAGATGTGCCGGAAACCAGGAACTGAGGTGGCGCAAGTGACAGGGTGCCTCTCTCCCACATCGGAGATCCCTAGGATCGAATTCCGGTGAAGCCTGGAGGAGAAAAATGAGAAGAGAAGGCAAGAAACAGACACACAAGATCACCCAGTGAATGGACACAGACAGCAAGGGGGGCGTGGCAGGGGGGGAACTCATAGAACTGTACCAAAAGTCAATTGAAAAAAAAAAAAAATTTATATACTGTTTTAGACCCTTCTGGCCAGCCACCTGTTTTGTAAATTAAATTTTATTGGAACCCAGCCTCACTCATTCCTTTGTTCTCTCTTGCTATTTTTTCTGCTACAACAGCAGAGATGAGTATTTGTGGCTGTTTAAAAACGTGAGCAAATTTTTAATTGGATCTCAGTTTTATTAAAACAATTCATGAATTGGGGAAACCCCAACCTCCATGAGGTACAGAGGAGTTCCACTGAAAAAAGAGCGCAATAGGCTTTTATGGACAGAACAAGGAAGTGCATTGGGGGGAAATTTCCATTGGTTAATGCAGACTACATTTCCTGCTATGGTTAGCACAGGCGATTGCTCAGTAATATGGAAGTTAGCGAGCATAATAACTGGGAGTTGGCGATAGCTGGTTGGTTGTATTTAAATTCCGTTTTCTGGGCAAGCTGGGCATTTACAGGGAATAGAAATTTAATTAGATTTTGGTTTTGCTGACATGGAGCTTTGCATGAGTGCCTCTACCTTGATCCTACTAGACTTTATCACCACAGAGATCATATGGCCTGCAAAGCCTAAATTAGTTACTATCCGGACCTTTAAAAAGAAGTTTGCTGACCCCTATTTTAGGGTGTTACAACCCCCCCTCCCCAAATCTATCTGTGGACACTCAGGAGACCATGGATCCCAGATTTAAAACCTCTAAAGCACAACCCTATCATTTTATGCAAATATGGACTTATCATAGTTCCATATTGTTCCTTGTCTATACCCCATTGTAAATCCTTTAAGGCAAACAGTATGGTATTGCAGTTAAGAACATATTTTATGGCATTAAGGAGACTTCTGTTTTCATCCAGACTCTGCTTCTTATTGTGTGACCTTGAAGCATTTAAACAGTCTCAGCTTCCTTCTGAAAAAAGGAGTTAATAGTAGCTATCTCATGAGATTATTCTGGGGCCTAAATATATATAAAACTTTAGGAGAGTACTTAAAACACATTAAATGCTTAATAAGAGCAAAGAGGTAGAGGAGGAGGAAGGTGAAGGGGAGGAGGAAGGAGGAAGAGGAAGGATGTAAGCACCTCTTCCTGCTCGTGCCTCAGAGGCCCCTGTGACGGCTGGTTTTCTCTGCATTTATCTAGAACACTTAGAGTTGAGGGTAAGTGTATTAAGTCTGTGTATTGATAGCAAACCATGATGAAACTCAAAAGCTGAAAAGTTCCAGGTTGCATCAAACCTTCATGTGACAGAGAAATACTGTTTACCTCAGACAGCTGTGGACTGCATTCTCTTTTCCTGTTACAGTTGATAAGATGACACTTGTCACTTCCAGGAAGATGGCAGACTAGGAAAACACTTCTGTTCACTCCCAGAAAAATAGCTAGAGATGGGCAGAAACAGCATGGGAAAAAAATCTTCTAGGTTTTAGGACACCGGGGAAGGATGGACATGCCCAGAGGAAAACAGGGCAAAGGAAAAGAATTGTGATGGCAAAACTGAGTTAAAAGCCACAGCTGCAAAGCCGGCACCCTCCCCATACTATAGATAATTTTGAATTCTCAGACCTCAGGGTTGACAGCTACAGACAAAGGGGGTCCCAGGAATCCACTGCCCCAGGAAAGGGGAGAGAGTGGGACACAGCCTAAGGCTGACTCAGCTTTTGACCTACAAATTTAGTCTGCCGTGTCCCACCCACAGCCCTTCCAGGCTAGGTGGGGCCATGCCATTGTTTCCTTGGGAGCCAGCATAGGACTAAAGAGATACAACCATCTCAATCTCCCTCTCTACTGTCCAGGACTGGTTGTTGAGGATGCAAAGGGGAGTGGAATTACTTCATACTTGGGAAAAGGGAAGGGGCTGCCAGCAAAGGCTGGGGAACTGCCTCTGAGAAAGTTTGAATTATGAGGCTCTTAGCCTCCAGGGGGGATCCTCTATCACATTGATCAGGTCCCTGTTGCAGCAAGCACACACTGACCAGGCACTGAACTGAGAGGGCTGCCAAAGAGTGCCAAATGCTGGCAGACCAAAGAAGTGCACATGAGGAAATTAAAAGTAAATAAGAGAGGCCTTTTCTGGCCTTTACAGGATCCCTCCCCAAGGCCCTAGGAAGTAGGTCTGCAACCCATTACTGGGTCCAGGGCCCAGATTGGAGCTATTAACAGGGACAATCCTAAAGACCCAGAACAGGTTGAACCAAGAATCAAAGCAGTAACACACAGCCTCTCACCACTAAATCTCTATGAAAGAGAGAGAAATTGAGCAACTGAGTAAACTCACCACCCTAATTAGATGCCTAGACATTAGCAAAAAATTACAAGCCATAACTAAGAAAATGGAAGAAATGTCCCAAGAAAAGGAATATATCAAAGCCCCAGAATTGACACAGGATTTGAGACAACTAATCAATAAGATGCACACAAATTTCCAAAATCAAGTCAATGAGTTGAAAGACAATATAGCTAAAGAGATAAAGGCCATCAAGAAAACACAGAGAGCACAAAGAAGAATTTGAAAATCTGAATTAAAAAAAATAACAGAGCTCATGGGAATTAAAGACAAGATAGATGAGATCAAAAACACATTAGAAGCATACAACAGCAGACTCAAAATGATACAAAAAAGAATAAGTGATACCAAAGACAGAAGAGCTGAAATTGGAGAGAGAAAAGAATGGGAAAATATAGAGCGGGGACTCAGGGAGTTGATTGATAACATGAAACACAACAACATAAGTGTCATGGGAGTTCCAGAGGAGGAAAGAAGATAAAGATGGCAGAAGGAGTATTTGAGGAAATAATAGCTGAAAATTTCCCAACTCTCAAAAAAAGAAATGAATTTACATGTCCAAGAAGCACAGCATACCCCAATCAGAATAAATGCTAATATATCTACTCCAAGACACATACTACTCAGAATGTCAAATGTCAAAGATAAAAAGAAAATTCTGAGAGCAGGAAGGGAGAAACAAACCATCACATACAAGGGGTGCCCAGTAAGACTTAGTGTGGATTCTCACCAGAAACCAGGAGAAAAGAATACAGTGGTATGATACAATTAGGATACTGAAAGAGAAAAACTGCCAGCTGAGAATTCTTTATCCAGCAAAATTGTCCTTCAAATATGAAGGTGAGTTTAAAACATTCAAAAACAAACAGAAACTAAGAGAGTTCAGAAAAAAAAAAAAAAAAGAATCCAACTTTGCAGGAAATATTAAAGGAAGCCTTACAGCCTAAAAGAAAAAGACAGGAAAGAGAGGCTTGGAGGAGAGTACAGAAGAAAGAATAGCAGAAAGGATAACCAAAAGAGAAAAAAAGACAGATGAAAATATGATATGACTTATGAAAACCAAAGAATAAAATGTTAGAAGTAAACAATACATTTACAGTAATATCATTGAATGTGAATGGATTAAACTCCCCAATCAAAAGATATAGGCTGACAGAATGGATTTAAAAAAACATGGGGGAAAAAAAAAAAAACCATGAGCCATCCATATGCTGCTTACAAGAGACTCACCTTAGACTAGGGATACAAACCAACTGAAAGTGAAATGCTGGAAAAAGATACTCCACACAAATAACCAAAAAAGAACAGGGGTAGCTATACTAATATTGGACAAAACAGACTCTAAATGCAAAACAGTTATGGGAGATACAGAAGGCCATTATATATTAATAAAAGGGCCGATCCACCAGGAAGAAATAAGTCATAATTATCTATGCACCTAACCAGAGTGCCCCAAAATACATGAGGCAAACTCTGGCAAAACTGAAGGGAGAAATAGACATCTCTACAATAATAGTTGAAGACTTCAACACACTACTCACATCATTAGATAGAACAACTAGACAGAAAATCAACAGGGAAACAGAGTACTTGAAAAATATGATAAACATAACAGATATATACAGAATGTTGCATCCAAACTCAGCAGATTATACATACTTCTCAAGTGCCCATGGATCTTTCTCTAGGATAGACCACATGTTAGGTCACAATGTAGCTCACAATAAATATAAAAAGACTGAAATTATACAAAGCACCTTCTCAGACCATAATGGAATGAAACTGGAAATAGGAAAGAAGTAAATTCTCAAATGTGTAGAGGCTGAGCAACACACTCCTAAATAATCAGTGGATCAAAGAAGAAATTGCAAGTGAAAATCAGTAAATATATTGAGACATGTGAAAACAAGAACATAAGTTATCAAAACTTATGGGATATGGTGAAGGCAGTTTTGAGAGAGAAATATATATCCCTAAACACCTATATTAAAATAGAAGAGCTAAAATCAAAGATCTAACTGGAGAAAATTAGACAAAGAATAGCAAAATATTTCCAAAGCAAGCAGAAGAAAAGAAATAATAAAGATTAGAGCAGAAATAAATGAAATTGAAAACAAAACAAAAACAAAAAATAGAGAAAAATCAACAAAACCAAAAGATGGTTCTCTGAGATTAATAAAATTGACAAACACCTAGCTAGATTAACAAAGGAAAAAAGAGAGAAGATGCAAATGAAAAAAATCAGAAATCAAAGGGGCAAAGTCATGACTGACCCCACAGAAATAAAAAGGATCATAAGAAGATATTATTAGAAACTGTATGTCAACAAACTAGACAACCTAGATGAAATGGGCAAATTCCTACAAATGCACAAACAACCTACACTGATGCTACAAAAAAATACAAGAACTTAACAAACCAATCATATTTAAAGAGATTGAATCAGTCATCAAAAATCTCCCAACAAAGAAAATCCAGGACCAGGTGGCTTCACAGGTGAATTCTACCAAGCATTTTGAGATGAACTGAAGAATTAACAGCAATCCTGCTTAAACTCTTCCAAAAAAATTTAAGAGGAGGGAAAATTACCCAACACGTTATGAAGCCAACATCACCCTAATACCAAAGCCAGATCAAAACACTACAAGAAAAGAAAATTACAGACCAATCTCTAATGAACATAGACGCAAAAATTCTCAACAAAATACTTGCAAATAGAATCCAACAGCATATCAGAAGACTTCTACACCATGACCAAGAGGGATTTATTCCTGGTATGCAAGGATGGATCAACATAAGAAAATCAATCAACGTAATACACTACATTAACAAATTGAAGGGGAAGAAAAACTACATGATCATCTCAACTAATGCAGAAAACGCATTCAACAAAATCCAGCATCCTTGATAAAAACACTTTGAAAGACAGGAATAGAAGGAAAATTCCTCAATATGATTAAAGGCATATATGAAAATCCCACAGCCAACATCATACTCAATGGGGAAAGGTTGAAAGATTTCCCTCTAAGATCAGGAACAGGACAAGGATGCCCACTGTCACCATTGTTATTCAACATTGCACTAGAAGTTCTAGCTAGAGTAATTAGGCAAGAAAAAAAGGCACCCAAATAGAAAAAGAGGAAGTAAAACTCTCACTATTTTTGGATGACATGATCATATATTTAGAAAATTCTGAAATGTCTACCACAAAGCTACTTGAGCTAATAAATGAGTTCAGCAAAGTGGCAGGATACAAGATCAACACACAAAAATCAATAATGTTTCTGTACACTAGTACTGAATGACCTGAGGAGGAAATCAGGGGGAAAATTCCATTTACAATAGCAACAAACAGATTCAAATACCTAAGAATCAATTTAACCAAAGAAGTACAGGACCTATATGCAGAAAGCTACAAAATACCACTAAAAGAAACCAATGAAGACTTGAAAAAATGGAAAGACATTCCATGTTCATTGATTGGAAGACTAAAAATATCATGAAGATGTCAATACTACCTAATATGATTTATAGATTCAATGCAGTACCAATCAAAATTCTAACAGCCTACTTTACCAAAATAGAAAAGGCAATTACCAAATTCATTTGGAAGGGGAAGTGCACCTGAATAGCCAAAAGCATTCTAAGAAAGAACAACATGGGAAGATTTTCACTGCCTGACCTTGAAACATATTACAAAGCTACAGTGATCAAATAGCAGAGTATTGGCATAAAGATAAGACACGTTGAACAGTGGAATAGAAATTGAGAGTCCAGAAATAAACCCGCACCTCTATGGCCAAGTGGTTTTTGACAAACATACCAAGTCCACGTTACCAGGACAAAACTGTCTCTTCCACAAATGGTGCTGGGAGAACTGGATATCCATAACCAAAAGAATGAAAGAAGACCCCTATCTCACTCCCTATACAAGAATAAACTCAAAATGGATCAACGACCTGAACTAAATGCCAGGACCATAAAACTACTAGAAGAAAGTATAGGGAAACATCTTAAAGACATGGTGGTAGGGGGTGGTTTCTTGGACCTTACACCCGAAGCACATGCAACAAAAGAAAAAATAGATAAATGGGACGTCCTCAAAATTAAACACTTTTGCACCTCACAGGACTTTGTCAAAAGGGTGAAAAGGCAGCCAACTCAATGGGAGAAATATCTTCGGAAATCATATGTCCAATAGGGGTTTAATATCCATGATATATAAAGATGCTACAACTCAACAATAAAAAGACAAATGACTCGATTAATAAATGGGCAAGACTTGAATAGACATTTTTCCAAAGAAGAAATACAAACAGCAAAAAAAAAAACACATGAAAAAAATACTCAACAACACTAGCGGTTAGGGAAATACAAATAAAACTACCATGAAATATCATTTCACACCTATCAGAATGGCAACCATGAAAAAGAGAATGGAAAGGATGTGGAGAGATAGCAACACTTATTCACTGTTAGTGGGAATGTAGAATGGTACAGCCACTGTGGAGGACTGTCTGGCAGTTCCTAAAGAAGTTGAATATAGATTTGCCACGTGACTGGGCAACACCACTACTGGATTTATACCCAAAAGAACTAAGAGCAGTGACATGAACAGACATCTGCACACTGATGTTCATAGCAGCATTATTCACGATTGCCAAAAGTTGGAAACAACTCAGGTGTCCATCAACCAATGAATGGATAAATAAACTATGGTGCACACACATAATGGAATGTTATTCAGCTGTAAGAAGAAATGAAGTCGTAAAGCACATCACAACATGGATGAACCTGGAGGACATTATGTTGAGTGAATCAAGCCAGACACAAAAGGACAAATACTGTATGATTGTGCTATTATGAACTAAATATATTGTGTAATCTTATGGAGTTAATAACTTGAATATGGGCTACCAGAAAAATAGAATGTGTTTAGAGAATGGAAAGCTGAGGGTTAATTTGAACAGAATTGGTAAAAAAAAAAAAAAAAAGAAAAAAAGGCTGTGTGTCCCAAGGAACAGAGAGAGTCTGCAACTGCAAGCAAGATAGTCCCATCCATCTGCCCCATGGGATCTATGACCCCTCTCAATTAGAGGTGGAGTGGGCATCACCATCCCAGAATCCTCAGGAATGGGGAATGAATGATGAACTAGAGTAGACTTACTGGTATTCTAGTATAGACTTATTTTGATTCTAGCAATGGAAGAACTTTTATCATTGATGTGGAATCAGTGGCCACTGGAGGTTCTGAGGGAAGGTGTAATATGGGGGACATTTTCGGGACTTGGGAATCATCCTGAATGACACTGTAATAACAGATACAAGCCATTATATATCTTGTCATAACTTACAAAATTGTGCAGGAGAGAGTGTAAGCTACAATGTAAACTATAATCCAAGCTTAGTGGCAATGCTCCAAAATGTGTTCATCAATTGTAACAAATGTACCAGATTAATGAAGGATGATTAATGTAGGAAAATGTGGGAAGGGCTGGGAGTGCAGCATATGAAAATCCCCTATATTTTTTATGTAACATTTATGTAATCTAAGTCTCTTTTTAAAAAAAAATTTTAAGTATATAAAAAAATAAAGCTATACACCCCCCCAAACACTGTATTAACTACCAGTTGCTAATTATGATACTTTATTTTTATCATTCTGTTTGTATATTTTCTTGTTTCTCTAGTGATTTCTTCTTTAACCCTTTGAGTTTAGAAAAGTGTGCTAAATTGTCATATATTTGGGGATTTTATAAATATTGTTTTTTAATGTAATTTCATTGTTGACAGAGAACATACTCATGATGTTAATCATTTAAAATTTATTGAGACTAGTTTTACATATCAACATATTGTCTATAATAGTGAATAGTCCATGTATATTTGAAAGAAATGTGCATTCTGTAGTTATTAGTTGTCATGTTTGGTAAATATCAATTAAGTAAAACTCATTTATATTATTTTAAAAAAAGAATGTGTGTTAATCTTTGGAAATGAATAGAAAAGGTGAAAACCTAACATAATGTTTGTAACTAGCAGTACTATTATGTGGCTATGAAAGTGGTATAAAGGGAATGTCTAAGTCATGCATATTACTAAAATGAAAGCTAAAAAATGTAACATGGAAATGTATAGCATAGTAAAACCACATGTGAAATATGAATATGGGTAAAATTGCATATATAAGACCATTTTCCTTTGAAGCTGAACAAATGTATGTTAATACTACAAAATGTTAATATCAGACAAAAAAAAAAAAAAAAAAAAAAACATGTTAAGTGAAAGAAACCAGACACAAAGTACTACATATTGTATGGTTCCATTTATATAAAATGTAAATATAAATCAATTTATAAGGATGAAATTAGATTAGTGGTTATGTAGGGCTGGGGAAGGAATGCTAAGGGATATGGAGTTTTTCTTTTTGGTGTAATGAAATTGTTCTAAAATTTTTTGTGGTGATGAATGCACAACATTGTGATTATACTAAAAGCCATTGGTAATACACCTTGGATAGATCATATGTATGTGAATTTATCTCAGTAAAACTCCTTAATAAATTAAATAAAAAAAAAAAAAAAAAAAAAAAGCCGATGACACTTGTTGCTCAGGGAAAAGGTGGTTTGCTCTAGAAGGGTGGTTTGGAAAAAAACAAAAACAACAACAACAGGAAAGGTGGTTACCAGCAGTTGGGGTGCTCTAATGTAGATGCATTCTCTGCAACAAACAGTCTCATTTTCTTTAGCAAGCATGTGTGCTGAATGCAAAGAGGTACATGCTTGGATTGAATTTTGCTGAGGATTATTTAATCTCTGAAATACTGTGAAAACTGGAAGTGAGTTATTTCACATTCTTAGCGTGTTTGCTTAAGTATGCAGATTTATTTCCTGTCTCTGGCCTTCATTTCCAAAAGCTTCACTCCTGATAGAGTCTATGGCATCCGGTGGTTCCATCACATTCTGAATCCACCACTTGCGTGCGAGGTGTGTGATCTTAGACAAGTTTTTTATGTCTCTGAGCCTCAGGGTCTTCATCTATAAAATGGGGAAACTAATTTTAACTCCTTAGAGTTATTCTGAGGGTTACAGAATATACATGTAAAGTGTTTAGCATTGTGCCCTGCACATAGAAAACAATCAATAAATGTTAACTAGTAGAAGTAGTCAAATATGGCTTAGGAAAATAACATCATTTCCAAAGAATTGCTGCATCTATAGGTAGCTTTAGACCTAGCTAAGAAGCCAGTTCAATATTTGTAGAACTCATCAGGGACTGTATTGTGGCTTCAGGGTTCACTGTGAGTTTGACCTCAGAAAGTCTTTTAACTTTAATGAATGAATGAATAAATGCAATAATGGTCTATTGCTATGCTCCTTAACAAATCTTGCACAGCATCCTGTTCTCCCCCAGCCAATCTAGTCCTCCCACTCCCTTAATACTTCTCACATGTAATTGTTCAAAATCTACTTGTCACCCAAACTGCAAGATCCATAAAAGCAAGGCCTAGTACATAGGAGGTACTCAGTAAGTATTTGTCGATGCAATGAATGAATTCAACTAATATTTCTTATGCTAATTTCAATAAGTACCAGGAAAACATTATCCTACAGAACAAAAATGTACCAACCTTTTCCTCAATTGAGATAATTACAATGGTATCCATATTCTCTTTATGCAGTTTCTATTCAGAGTCAATAGGTGAACTCAGAAAGTCCTTATGTTATGCTGTTTCCCATTATTTAGGGGGGCATGTATGAGAGCTGCTGTACCATTTAAAGCTACCTAATAAACTTGTACTTCCCTTCTCACCATTTGGTTTCTGCCCATGAAGGTAGATTTCTAAGCAGAGGAATGCACCAGCATAGAGAAGTCTGTTGAGTCTGTTTCATGATGTCCTACCTGAAAAGCTGGAATTATGTATATTGAAATTTATTAAATAATTGAATTACCTGGAGAAGGGAGTTAAGCGAACATCATTAAAAATGATTTTTTTAATTGAAATTCCATCATTTCCCCCTTTTTTATTAATTAAAGCTCATAGGAACCATTATATAAGCTGATACAAGGTGACCTCCTGTCACACTTGTCTTCTTCCATAGGCTCTTGTGACTGTGCCTGTCTTAGGTTGTCCTCCTCTGAGAATCTTACCCTTCAACTAGAAATCCTTTGTTGTATCAACTCTTGCATTGTTCTTTCTAGCTTGCTTGGTTCACTTTTTTTTTTTTTTTTTTTTTTTTTGGTATATTTGTTATAGATTGCATAACAAAGTCTGGTGAATCTTGCAAAGGCTTAAATTGGGATTTCATTAGCATCTAGTAAACTTAAACTCTACAGTGGCATAGATTGTGTTTTTTCTTCACTTTGGAATCCACAGTGCCCAGAACAGTGCCTAGCCCATATTGAATGAAATATTCAAGAACATTCAGACCATCAGCAATTAGGAAACTATATGATGTAATTTGAAAATGTAGTGAAAATGAAAAAATTGACCATTTATGAAGTCTGACAAGATACAATAAATGAAAGAAATAAAATCCTAGTCTTACTTATGAATATGTACAGTAAATTCCACAAAGACAGATTATGTCCAGCCTATCTAAAATGTATCCCTAAAACCAAGCACAAAACTTGCCACATGTTAAGCCCTGAATAAATTTTGAATGATTAAATGAATGAAAGAATGAACATTCTAAGTAAAAATGAGCAGCACATTCTAAAAGACCCAAGAGAAACTATCGTGGAAATACAAGAACAACTTACCATAGGCCTCTCAGTGTAGTTGGTATGTGTGCCCCGCATTGCTGGAGTTGGGGGGCGGGGGGGAGGTAGGGGAACAATGCCTTCGCTTTATGAACACTCAGCATAGCTTCTACAGTGGTGCATTCTGCCATGGGACCAATCCCTACCAACAACGTGCAGCCAGGTTTTATTGGCTGACATTTTTATTTTCTCATTATTGTTTCATTATTAGAATAAGCTGTAAATAGGCAAGAGTTAGGCCTAGAGTAGGACCCACTTCCATATGACAGTCACCAACCTCAAATTTGCACCATATAGCTTAACCATTGTAAGAAGCCGTGTTTATTTACCTTTTGGGAAGTAATCAAACTATTTGCTGTGAACCCAAAGATTGTTGGTCAAAAAAAAAAAAAAAAAAGGAATGTTAAAGAGATCATTGCAGGAGGGAAAAAAAGTATGTGCCTGTAATCAGGAAACCCATTCATTCAATAAACCACATCAATAGTTATAATGAGAGCCTTATGTTTTCAATACATGCTGAAAAATTATGTAATAAAATTTAGCATACATTGCTGGTAAAACCTTATGGTAAGTTCAGAAAATGGAGATGCTACCTTAGAGGAATAAAGAATATTTATTTTTAAACTATAGCATCACAATTAAGAATGAATAACTAGCACCATCTCCATTAAATAAGGAAGAAGTCAAAGATCCTCAAATCAATGTTCTGAAATATCTAGGGATTGCATAAAACTCTAGATGACTTTTAAGGCTGCCACCAAAGTGAGGACTCAAAGCAATTCTGAGATTCAAAGGTCTAGAGATAATCTGACTATTTGCATTACAAAATCAAGAACAGCAGTACAATGCAGATAGAAGCATGCTGGATGGGTATGGAGGATGAATGAATATCAGCACTGGATGGGGGCTGGGCATGGAGGATGAATGATTATCAGTACTTGCCCACTATTTACTAATTTAATTATTTGGCTTCTGGTCTGGGGTCCCTCATTGTAACCTGAATGGGAAAATGTTTTTGTTCTTAGAAAACACACATTGAAGTATTTGGCAGAGAAAGGGCATTTTGTCTACAATTAACTCTCAAATGGCTCAGAAGATAAAAATTAGATAGATGATGATAGGTAGGTGGTAGGTAGGTAGCTAGCTAGGTAAAGCAAGCCAGAGCATGCAAATGTGGCTAAACCAGAAGAGATGAAAGATACATGGGGATTTCTGCCCTCACTTTGCATCTTTTCTAGAAGTTTGAAGTAATATTAAAATAAAATATTACCCACACACACACACACAAATAATAGAAACATATCCTAAACAATTGTAATATGTAGACCATCTGATTTAAAATCATCAGGGAATGCTTTTTCGTCATGCATTTATTCAATCAATATTTTTCAAAGTCTATTCTGTACTGGGTTTCCCATTCAAAGCACTTGGGATATAACCCTGGACCAAACAGATGATCTCTTTCCCTTATAGTGGCCACATTCGATCTAGGTTAACATAAAAGAGAGATTACCAGCCAGAATAGGCTGGTGAAGAAGGCTAAGACAGAGCCCCAGCTGTAGGACCCGAGAATTCACTGCCAGAACCATTGTGCTGAGTGAGTGCCTGCGCACATTGCAAAGGAACCATCCCTACCAAGTGCCTGGTAAGAGGGCCTTGGAAGTAGCTGTGACTGATTGAAGCAGGTGTGCTCCAGAGTCAGCAGAAGCAGAGGCTCCATAGACTATCAGGGCTGGCCCCAGTGTAAGACCACCAAGTATGTGAAGTCCTCCTTAAAGCTGATAGTGAATGTGTGTGGACACACTCTGTGTGAAAGTTGTATGGATTGACTTTTCGCAAGAGGAGCTGGAAATTGTCCTGAGTGTAGCACTCCACTTTGAAAGAACAACTTCAGGGTACAACTCTGACAAGGAAGTTCAGATTCAGAAAACAAAAAAAGGGCTAAAGATATACTAATAAAAGAAAAGACTTTCCTAGTCAGAGAATATAATGATTTTCTGGAAGAAGTGGAAGAAACTGTTTTCAACTTGACAATGTGGATTTAGACAACACCTAAAGGAAAATGGAGATATATCAAAAGGAAAACAAGGATGTCAATTCAGAAAAATAAGTTAAACCTGACTTGGGTACAGGAAGAATTGGAAGAAGCTTTAGAGGTAGAGCAACAGGGAAATGAACAAAGAAGACTATGTATACAAAAAGAACTTTAGCAGCTTCTAAAAAGGAAGAATAAGCAGCCTTTTTTTTTGGATGAAATGGTTTAAGTTCTGATCTTTCCGTTACTCTGCTTCTGGCTCAGCATGAAGACAGATCTACCCAGTCGGAAATGTAGCTTGAGGAACCCAAAAGTATAAGACCCGTGACATTTTCCACAGGCATCAAAATGGGTCAACATATTTCAGTAGCACCTATTCAAAAGCTTGAAGTAGTTCTATATGAACACCAGCTACTGCAAAGACAGACACATGGACCACAAATTCTTGAGCTGGAGATGCTAGGAAGACTTGGGTTCTTAAACCCACGTCAGACTGCCTCTCCACAGGACCCTGCTGGAGAATACACCTCTCTTGCTGGCCTCAGAGAGCTACAGATGCATTCGGTGGGCTTTTCTAGCAGCCCAGTTAACCTTTATTTCTCATTTATAAGATTTGGACCTCGGAGCAGAATCAGGAGCTAGCAAAAGTAAAACAAACTTGTAAAATTCTAGCCATATGCAGCAGCATAACAGTACTACTGCTACCAATTGTGTTAAAGTAAAGAAATGTGCAGATCTAAGCTGATTTATAAGATTTTTTACTTTACTTTTCTAAGCAGGATTGAAGCAGTAAGCCTTGTTGATGGAAAATATGAACAATTCACCTATGTATGTTTGAGGTTGACAGACTTATAAAATCTTATTAAAAATAAAACTAGACTTTGAATTTTAAAGATGCAGATTGCCAGGCTCTGCACCAGACTGATTAAATTAGAATTTCTGGAGAAAGTCCCCAAGAATCCACATTATAAAAAGGCTCTTTCCTATATGCTGCTTATACACATTAATACAGTGTTTTTCAGAATATGAGCTTTGACCCACAAACTGTTCCTAATGACAACGCAGCCGGCCAAGAAGCTTTTTAAAATTAAAATGATAGAGAGGGAAAAAAAATAGAAGAACAGAAAAAGAAAATCAGAGTGCTGATGCATAATGAGAGTAGCAATTGTAGGCCTCTTTTCTTTCAGAGGCCTGGGTTGTAATGTAAACTGGTTTTCATATTGAAAACCACTGCTAGAACATCTGACACACAAAACTCTAGTTCTTCTTAGGCTTTGCACCCAACATTCTCCCCCAGTCCATATCTGGAGGTGCTGAGAGGCTGGAGCCTAGAGAGAGCCTTGGGAGAGGACAGGCTGCTCTAGGAATATGACTCATGGGCATAGCCCTGGCATAATGGCACTTCTTGTCTCATCTGGGTAGAGCCCAGAGCCACGCTCTCCCCCAGATGGCAATGTCTCCACACGTGTTGCATCATTTTCTTTGATAGACATGGCATGGCACAGCACACTATCTGTCCTGACAGTCCGAGGCAGAGGTAAAGCTGCAACTCCTGGAACTGAATGTTTCCATTTGCTCAGATGCTCTTTGAGGGAACAAGAACACAGGGCATAACGCAACCAATCGTCCAGGTCAAAGCGCCGGGTGTTTGACTCAGGCCCCTCACATCAGGTCAAGACCACATGTGAGCCTTACTTTCTGACCCAGATGAGAGACAGCAGTTGTCCTAAATTAAAACGGAACAGGACAAGGTGACCAAACCCACACAGACGAGAGCCCTCCCACACACTCTGGGAACTCATGAGGTGCTGAGCTGACCAGACCAGGGATGTGCCTGTGGTTTACTCGTGAGTTGACATGGAAGTTTTGCTGTCACTTGGAAGAGAAACCCAAATGCTACTTCGGTGTAAATGGCCCCCTGGGTGCACTGAGAGCAGTCACAGGTGAGCCGTAAACAGTGTAGGAAAGTAGAGATGCACTCCAGAGGTCTAAGAAATGTTGCTTTTATCTCTGACCTGCGACAAGAGTATCTCAAAAGGAACCGAAAATGGAATTACTCAAACTAAAAACTGCTGTTCATCCAGGATGATTCCTTTCCTGACCCATGTCTGGGAAGTGCCCCCAATAAACCCCCAGAAATGAGTTGGCTCATCAGAGAAGGATATTTTCAGATGTAATCAGTGACCTTCTTATAGCATTAGAAGCCAAGCCTTCTCCACCTCAAACCAAAGCCCTGAAATGCCTGATTCTGTGCAGTTGTGGTAGAAATGCCTTCTATCAAAGGCAAGCTCAATTACCGCAAGCCAAAGATAAATAACAGAGGAAATGATCGAGACCCTGACCTCTTGGTGACCCCTGGGAGCTAAATCTTTGCTCAACCTCAGAGTATCATACAGGCCGCCCGCCCGCCACTTCTCCCAAGAGCCATTTATGCGCGAACAGCACGGGAAGCACCCCAGCCCACAGGGGTCCGGGCTTTCCTGAAGCTTGAGAAGAGAAATCCCCAAGGAATTCCTTGTTGTATCCCCCAAAAGCAAGACTTTGCAGCTCATTCTTTACATTAAACAACCCCTTCTGAGAAATGAACTCATTCCTGGGACTCTGACAGAATCATCTGGAAAAAGGATTTTCCATTTGCTGGTGAGTTGGTATCATCTGTATCTCCAATCCAGTTGGAGATACTAGAATTTGAAAGATGTTGTCACCCACCAGCTAACAAACAAGTGAACCAGTAGCATCTCACACAAACTTTCTTCCTTTGTAGATTTGAGTAACACAGTCAAACCAGCAAACATTTATGGAGTGTTTGCTGAATGAGAGGTACTGTGCTAGGTTCTCTAGAGGACTCAGAGAAGAGCCAGACTCAGGGCCCATCCTCAAGGAGCTCATGTTTCCATGGGGGGAGCACTGAGCAGGCCCTGGTTGAAGCATGGGTTCCCTTCTGGGGACAGTGACACAGCACACTAAAGAGATTCCCTACTACCACTTCCAGTTTAGGAACCCCTGGGGCACAAAACAGCAACTGAGGCTGGAGGAAACCAATATCTAACAAGCAAGTCTTGGCCCCTAAATTGCCCTTAGGTGCCTGCCCTGAAGACTGACACAAAGTCAACTAGACCCTCAGAATAAAAGTTATCGAGAAGAGGGGAGCTGAAACCTGCCCCTCAGTGTGCTAGGAAGATTTTGACATGAGGAGTTCAAACAAATCTAATTTGCATCACCTGCCTGCAAGACCCAAAATGGGATTCACAGGTCAATTTTCAGAGGTTATATATGTAAAAACAGGTGTCATTATTTCTTTCCCCTTCTCTCCCAGAACCTAAAATTACCTGGCAGTTTAGCAGGTTTATATCTCCAACTGGTTTAAAGAACTAGCTTCTCTTCTCAGGACTTCACTAGAAATAGGAAGGTTTTAGGCGAGAAAAGTGAATTTGAAAGTTTGCTTTAGTCATAGCAGTCTTTATTCAAATAAAATCTTCTATCGTTCTGCAAATGAATAAATCACATAAAGGAGGAGCAGCTTTTCTGGCTGAAGCAGAGCTCCCACTGGGTTCCACCTGGGACCCCTCAAAGCAGTTTAAACCACTGATGGAGCGGAGTCACAGTCACTGCTGCCCTGATTCTGTAGTTCTCTGACCCTGGTGCAGATGTCCCTCAGGGCTTCTGTCTTTGGTCCACTGTGATGCTGTCATCCAACTAATGTATCAAAATCTTGTGAACACTGGACTTCCTCTTTGGGAGTGAGCGAGGCCAGACCCACAGGCTGGCCCCAGTTTGAAAATGGGTGAGAATGACAGCTCAGACCTGGCTGATGTCACGGTCACTTTAGTTTTCTGCCAAAGCATCAAATAAGGGAAACCTCTAATAAAATGCTTTCATGCACAGGACCTTAGATTACTATTCTAATTCTATTTACAATGGGATTCCTTAAGATCATATAGAGAACCTGTTCTCAGGAGTCCCACTGTAAATATTCCTTCAGTCATAAAAATTTCTTCATATCCACTCTTTGTAATGTTTAAACTAATGTCATACGCATGAAAACATTTTACTCAATGTCATGGTTAGCAAATATTTTTAATAGTGGTTAAAGAAGCCAAATAGACTTGATTCACCTGGAGTTTGTGTTATATTGCTTTTTTATCCAAGAAGATATGACTTTCTGGGTTTCACTAATATTATCTTTTATTATAGGCTCTAAAAATGTGCTGGCTCCAGTGAAAATTGGCTGATTGTTTCCCAGATGTCTATTACCTTTCCTTCCAAAGATATCATTTGGGGTCCCACCCTTGCCCTACACTCAGTCCAGGTGGTCTGGAGTGGGTATTACCCCTAGGCCTCAGTTAATCAGTGTTTTACATTGCTTTGGACATAGCAACTGGTTCATGGGTCAAATAAACATGAAATATTCTATCAGACTGGGGCTCGGAACTTGCAAGAGTTTCCCACTGGTCTTGAACCTGAGCAGATCTGAAACAGGGCTGCTGTAGCCATGCCACTGTAAGGGCAAGCCTGGAGTGCCAGGGCCCCCACAGGAAGGTCAAGAATAAAGCCAGCCCTGTAGAAGGTAGAACCAACAGATGGAGATAAACTGAGTCCTGAAGACATCCTTTGGGTGCTGAATCCTGTCTTGGCCCTTTTAGTTGTATGAATCAATAAATTCTTATTTGGCTTAAGATTTTTTGTTGTTGATTTTGTTTTTGTCACTTGAAAAGAAAGCGTTCTAACTTATGCAGTGACCATAGAGCTGTTCCTAGAGAGGAAGACTACTACTTCTTATCTCTACATGTTCAGTCTATTGACATTACTCTAGTAGAAGTAAGGAGATGGTGGTGGTAGATGAGGAGCTCCTTCTTATTGAATACTTTTTTCCCTAGGCAGTGTTCCTAGAGCTTTACATGCATCATCTCATTGGTACTCTTATTATTTCCATTTTACCAATGAGAAAACTGAGGTCACCATCATAATAGCTTGTAAATAGTAGAGAAGGAATTTGAACCCCAGTGTGCCTGACCCCTTAGCCCATGCCCACTTGTGTGGCAGGTGCTGGGTAGGCACTAGGGACAAAAGCGACAAATGTTGCCATTTCCTAAGGAACACATTCTAGCAAGAGAGACACAAAGTGGGAGCTATGAAGTCAAACTATCCCACACCACATATTATGGTCATGTCTAGTCAATGGCAATTACTTTTTTCTCAACAAGACATGGCAGCACATCCCTGAGGCGGTATGGAGAGGATCTGAAAATATAGAGAGAGCTTTCTGATTGTAACAATGACTGGAAGGTGGTATTTAGTCACACAGGCTAGGGCTGCTGATAGCCTGAAATGTTAGGGACTATCTTGCCCAACAAAGGATAGTCCCACTTAAAATGCCAGTAGAGCCACTATTGAACAGCTCTGAGAGGCTGAAATTATTGAAATAACCCAACCTCAAATTGGTAGCAGGTCTGAAGAGAGACCCAAATAGTGTGGCTTAAGTAGAAGAATCCAAACAAAGTTCAAAAGTCTATGAACGCTACTGAAGCCTAAAAAAAAAATTTAAAAACTCTATGAGAATAGCATATAATATGATGACCTAATGTATCCTTTAACCACCACCAACCATTCACAGAACTACTTTTGCTTACTAGCAAATCTTAAACCAACGTTTCTCCCTCAATGAGTAAGTCCATTGAATTAATTTTCCTTGCCAAGATAACTAGGATCCAAAATTAGTTCTGAGAACAGCCCAGCCCTTGGAGCCTCTCATACCTTCTGAGAGTGGCCTCTGAGCCCCTTCGGAAATATTGGATCATGCCCTTCTCACCTCTACCTCCTGATTCCAATTCTCCTCTTCCTCCTCCCTTCTTATGCCTTTGAGCCTTTCCATCATTATCATCTTTTTAAAATGTGCCCAAACCGCCCATGTGGAAGCTTGGTTTTATTGTTCAGATGTCTATGATTTGTAGGTTATACACTCTTCCTAGATGAAGTTTAAGTATGCATCAGTGGTGTTTGCCTTTGGGAGCCCAACCACTCCTTGTGTTTTACAGAACTGCTTATAGATTGCATCTGGTGTTTTCAGCAATGTGTCCTCAAATATCTGCCAAGCTTCCAGGTCTTCATGCTGTGAGATTTGTAATTCATTAAAATTAGAACTTATGATGTGTCCATTTGAGTCCCAGGATAATCACACGCCAAGATCGAATTAGATGTAGACAGGGAAATGCCTGCGAAGGATAAAGGGGAGAGGGAACAGTAATAGGTATGGAGAGCCTTCAGATAATGATTCAGGCTTGACCGTTGTGCAAGAAGAGAAGGAAGGAAGGGAGGATTGAGTTAGAAGAGCCAAAGACTGCAGTGTGGCTTTGAGATTGTCTCAGTGTGGCCATCTAGGAGCCCCAGAGCAAAGACTGCCTATTGGAGAAATCACAAGTCAGGCAAAAATGGCCCAGTTCTAATGCCTCCACTGCGCTCGGTGAGGCAGCTGGAAGTAGTCAACCTTCCTCACAGCAGGTTCTCTTAAAAGGCAATCTGAGTGGTGTATCTCCTGGCAGCCACATATGGGATTGTGGGTATTATTTTAAGTGGAAGCTGTTTGGCATATAGTGATAGTGTGTGTGTATGTGTGCATGCGTGTGTTTAAAGAAAGAAGATTGCCTTGAAAGTAGGGATCTGAACTGTGACATGCTAAAACAATGAAAACTAGAATAGAATCTTTCCATCTGGGAGACCAAGCCCCGCCCCCAATTTCTAGACTGTTGGCCTGGTTGAGAATAATTTCACCACTTTAAAAAAGCAATGGAATTAGAAATGGGAGCTGGCTGGCCAATAGTGCAAAGTATGCTGGGACTGCTGGGCATTCAATATGCTGTGTTAATAGAAGGGGGGGGGGGAAAGCCCTCTGATTTGGCCAGGAATCAGGGGAGTTATTTTGGGAGCAGCCTCGTCAGTGACCCAGACATTACCACTTGAGTTCCAAAGCTCTGAAAAACATAAGCCTTTAGAGTGCTTTTCCACTGGCCTGTGTTCTTTCATCCTCCATAGGTCTTTTTGCACAAATCTGCTACATATCCAGCACTCTCCTGAAGGGGTGCATCATTGTCACCACAAAGGATGAGCATTCCTGGGATGTGACTTGTCTGTCCATTCTAGGGACCTCATGGCTTACAGTCACCCAGCCTCAAAATTTACCAATATGCTCAGAATTTACCATTATGCTCCAAATCATACCAGCCATCTTCTGCCAATAAAATGCCCCATATAAGAAAGCCCAAGAAATGACAACCCATTTCTACAGTCTTTATGATGTTCTCTGTGGGAATTTCTTTATTGGGAGTAGCTTCATGCTGATTAGTAGGGAGATGTAGGGAAAGGGATTCAATGACAAATAAAGCACGCCACTTACCCTGAGAGAGACGAATAATTCCCTACTCAAGTCACCTATGACTAAACCCAGACCCTCCTCTTACTCAAAAGGAAAAGTAAGTCGTTTATAGTGACCAATATTAATTGTGTACTTCTGCATGACCTTGTTCTATATTTAGAACAACCCTATAAAAAAGGTGCTATCCTTATCCTCCTTTGACACTTAAGGACACTTGGGCTCCAAGAGCTTAAGTAATTTGCCTAAACCAACCCAGGTAGCAAATGGATGAGCTGAGGTTTAAACTCAGGTCAGTCTGACTCCAGAGCCTCTATCCTTAACCACACCTTCCTATCTCTTGCAATCATTGTTATTAGGGCAGGTTCACATTTCGTGGAGGTTGAAGCCTATACAATTTGGGGTGCATCTTTCTTTAAGAAAAAGATAAATGAAAACAAAATTAGATTCGGGGCCTTAGGAGGAGTCTGAACAGGTAAAGGATGCTAGTGCTTAACTTTCACTAGCTTCACAGGAAATCCATATTTGATAATGATGATGCTATTATTTCCTACCAGATTAATATGAATAATAATGTTTATTCTTTAAATCCAGATATATGAAAATCTGGTTAGTTTAGGATCTTAGGGTTTACTTTGGTATAGCAAAGTTGTCCTGGGTTCCCAGGGACCCAACATGTCCTCTTTGCAGCCACCATATAATTTCTCTGGTTCTGAAATATACCTTACCTGCCCAAATTCTCTGCATGTTTTATTCTTGCATTTTTACTGGTCCTACCTTAATTCCATCCTCACTTTCAACTTCTTAATGATGATGATGATGATTATAGCTAACACTATGTGTGCCAGGCATTATTCTAAACCAGGAGTTCTTCATTTTTTTTGGTTCCATGGATCCCTTTGCCAACCAGGTGAAAACCACACACCCCTTACTAAGTCCACACTATACTTTGTACTATTTAATAAATATATCACACCCACACCAACAAGTCCCCACAAGAATGTTTGTTTTTTTCTTTAATTTAAATTCAAGTTCACAGACCCTTTGTTAAGAACCCCTGCTCTAAGTGGTTTTCTCATTGCCTTAAGAAAACCTGGTATCACTCCCATTTTTCAGAGGAAGAAACTGAGGTCCTGAGTGTTTATGTAGCCTGACCGATGTCATAGCTGGCGAGGAGCAAAGACAGGATTTGAAACAAAGCAGTTTGGCTCTGAAACCTGCACCATTTTACCACAGTGCCTTAAATAGCCCAAGCAAATTAGATATGAATATGAGCAAAGTCCATAGAGGCCAGAATAGAGTGCAAGGATTATAATGTCTTGATAAAGGAACAAATATTAGTCTAGGTTTTCTGTAAGTCACACACTCAATACTTTGGTCTGAATCCCTATTTGGCACCTGAAAGTAGTGCAAGAGTAAAATGTATTTTGAATCAAATCTGTATTTCTAAGACTTGGAAGATCTTAAAAATGCGTGAAATACATTTTCCCCTCAGTTGCAAATTTGGAAGTCCAAAGAATAAGCTTGCCAGTGCCTGAATTTACATAGTTTTCATGAGCATTATACTCTTGTAGTCATTAATTAATTATCTATACCAGAAAGGTGTGTTACCCCTGAAAATTAATTCAAGCTAGTAACCAAACAGGAATGGTGATTGAGGAAACTAGGACATGGAGTAAAATTATCTAGTCAAACTGGCTTCCTGGGGGTGACACACCCTGGAGGGTACATAGCTGAATCATGTTCCTTGACCTTTAACGTGTGAAGTAACCTCAAAGTTTACCATGTGTGGCAGTTTGATATTTATGAATTCCAAAAAGAGATATTGATTATGTTTGTAAACTGGTCTGTTTCTCTGGGCATGATACCTTTTGAATGATTTAAATTCAAAGGCTTTCTGTTTATTTGACTAAATCAAGATTAGGGTTTTATTCGACTACATCATTAGGGTGACTCGGTTTAAGTCCCTGTACCCTTGGTGGGCTATATAAATGGACACTCAGTCAAGAACACAGAAGTAGATAAATGGAGAAGATACACAGAGGAAGAGAGACAGCTCCATAGACACGGCAGAGGCCCCAGGAAGAGAGATGAGCCATTTGCCTGATAGTTTACAGCTGACCTTGTGAAGAGACCAGAGCAGCTGAGCCTGGAAAGAAGCCCTGGGAAGAGAGACAAGCCCTGTGCCAGCCTACAGATGAGATTGGAAGAAGTTGGACCCACGGAATCTTAAGAGGGAAGAGGAAGGCTGAACCCCTGTAGACATCGCCTGCCATCTTGCTTCAACATGTTGTAACAGAGTTTGGTAAGGAAGTAACCTTGAGTTGGACTCTTTAGGGCCTTGTAATTGTAAGCTTTTACCCCCAGATAAATACCCTTTATAAAAGCCAACAGGTTTCTGTTACTTTGCATCAGCACCCCTTTGACTGACTAATACACCGCGTTCCACTCCTTCATTTACAGAAGGCGGCAGTAAGATCCTGAGATGTCAAAGATCATATAGCTGATGAGAACCATTTATTCAGCAAACTTATTAAGCAGATTATCGGACTAGGATAAAGAACTTCCCACGACAGCATGCTGTCTCCATTGTTAAGATCAACTATTGGGCTCATCATTTATCCTTCAATTAAAAAAAAATTCCTGTCTAGGGCATAGATGTGGACCCTCAGGGCTTTGGGCACTTACCACACTGTATTTTGACTCTTGGTTTAATTTTGTTCCTTCCATTAAACTCCGAACTGCTTCAAGTCAGAGATGCAATGTTGATCATCTTTTTAATCACCTAATACCTCGACTCTAGTAGGTACTTGAAATAAATCACAACAATATTAACTAACATTTAATCCAGGTAGGCATTACTAGTGCTCCCCAAGATTTCTGGTTGTTTCCTCAAAGTTAGCTGTGGTCATATGACTTGCTTTAGCCCATGAAATGTAAGAAGTGGCATCTGTCAGTCCCATGAACAATCAGGTAAGACTTGCTACTCTTTCCCCCTGCAATGGTGGACCCTAAAGCCTTGTGTTGGGCAGACAACATAAGGTGGTGGAGCCACAGACACCCTCTGTTCACCCTATTGGGCATATAGTATGGGTGAGGAATAAACCTTTGGTGTTTAAACCACTGAGATTTTGTGTTTGTTATCGAGGCATAACTTAGCCTCTCCTGAGTAATACCAAGGGGTTCTAGTAATATCCTCTTTTTATAAATGACTTAAGGTCATTCAGCTGATAGGTGGTAGAAGTGAGGATTCCAACTCTGCTAAATATTATAATAACACTTATCTTCCAGACCACTATGAATAGGGGAAAGGGAAAGAAATCACTTTTCTTCCATACTGGACATTCCAGTTGTTGCTTCCTTTTCAGTTTCCAACCATTGCCAGGAATTGATGTGGGGGAAAAAAAAAAAAAAAGCTATTCCTTCAGAAACTAAGAATACTCTACCACCTTCTTTCCATACGTTCTGATACCTCCATTCTCTAATCCTGCCTCAGCTTCCTACCTGTAAGGCCCTTATACAAAAAGTATTTGTCTTTTACTAAAAGCAATAAAGAACATGTTATTGGCATGCCCACTTTTCAGTTGGATTTGTAAAAGTCGTTAAAATTGTTCTTTTTCAGTTTCTGCTCAGCAAAAAATTGTCTTTCATCAAATGCCAAACACATATGTTTTTGTCTTCTACTACAGTTTTCTTAAAGAAAGTTTCAGTTGAAAAGTAAATAAACTCTTTTTTTGTCAATGGTATCAATGAGTTGGTAACCAATGAAGTTAGGGAAGATGAGGAGAGTTCCAGTTCAAACTAAAGATAACATCATTGCTTGTCTAACTCAGCCAAAGGAGCCTTCCACTGAAACCTTGGAAAGGGCAATATCATGCAGGAAGTCACACCAGTATTAGCTAGTGTTTAAGAGCAGAGTTTCAAAGTCAGTTGAGTACAGATCCAAATTCTGCTCTTTACTTGCTCTATGCTGTGGTCAAATTATTTAACTTCTTAGGGCCTTAGTTTTATTACCTGCAAAATGGATAAGTAATATCCACCTTCATACTGTTGTTGTAAGGGTTAAATGAGACCGTGCAGATAAAGCCCTTGGCACAGACTAGTAGCCAATCAGCACTTGATGAAGGGTACCATTAAGTCAGCCATAACTATACCTGCCCACCTGCACAGCTTGAGTTGAAAGAAAAATCAGAAGAATACCACAAGTGGTGGCTGCAGGACTCAAAGAAACCAACTCAAGTTTACATATGTTCACATTTCATATTTTGGGGAAGTTGTTGGTCAGGAAATCATGAGGGGGGTTGGCCACAGGTAGAAGTTATGTTCTCTTAACTTGGGAGTCCAGGATTAGGGCCTATTAGATATTTAGTGAACATTTGTAGGTGATGATTAAAAATGATTTGGTGTGTTCTAGACCATACCTTGATGCCAAGTAGGAAGGAACCAATGTGCAAAGGTATTTGCTACTGCTCCTATAGTATTTAGAATTAGAAAATGATTAAAGTCCACAAGGTCAATGTGCAGAGAAACTGGGGCATCAGAATGCTCTTAACCTGGGAAGTTTAGCTCACAAGTAACAGAGCATTAGAGACTTCACTTTCTTTCCCCATTTCCTCACAACCCCTGTGACATGGTTCCCTGGGACTCTGGGGAAGGGAGGAGCCAGGCTTTTCCCGTATCCAGACATCACAAGGGTGAACACAGCACCTAATACTCCCAAGGTAAGTGTACCTCTGCAGAAGATAATCAAAACTAGTTCCTATTTGTGGTTTAACGACCTGCTGTTAGGCATGGGATTTATTCCTAACCACCACCTTACCGTACTTTGCAGTTGTGAGTTTATTACTTTTCCCATTACCTCAGTTTGTCCATTGGTAAAAGAGAAGAATGAATATTTGCAATCATATAATCATTGCCCTTTGCTTGGAGATCTCCCAATGTGGAGAACAACCACAATTCAAATACATATCAGAGCCATGTGGTCTATATTCATTAGCTCATGTATTTGCCATTACAGTCCTAGGAGGAAGGCATTATTATTTCTTCTTTTTATAACCAACCAGGGAAACTGAAGCTCAAAAAAATTAATTTGCCAATGGTGTCAGAGCACATGAGAAGTGGAGTCAGGGTCCAAATCTGACTTCAAAGACTGTGTTTATACCACAATTCAAATTAGCTTTTATTTACTAGGACCTAGAATGCATCATCCTGAACATGTATCTTCAGTGTCCAAAGTCCTTTGAAAACTTAGGTCTGAAAGAATCTTTTACAAGAATTAGTATCAATGTCACAGTCAACAATTTTTATAAATTGCCCTTTATGTCCAATCAAGAATCCTAAACCCCCTTTTAACCTCTGAATGAACTATTGATATATCTGTTGTTGCATTTCATTCTCCCAGAAATAAATATGATCCCATTGAAATTTGGAAATCAGAGCCCATAGAGATGAAAGGACTTGTCTTACCAATTATAGTTTCCTGACTCTTCAGCCAGTGAAATTTCTTTGTGGGGGAGGGCTGTGTGTACATGATTCTATTAATATATTTTTGAGGTAAAAAAAAAAAAAAAAAAAAAAAAAAGTGTTTGTTGTAACACACCTAACAGGACAGATCTGTTTGAGGTCGATTGTCTTCCCCTTCTTCCAATCTCACCCTCTGAAAGCCATCCACACCAATAGACTGGTATATAATCTCCCACTGCAGGCTATGAAAATCCCTGGTTTGAAAGATTATATCATAAACTGAGTCATCTAGTAACAACTTCCTCCAGGAAGTTGGGAAGTATGACTGATGATTTTCAGCCAGAAATCCATTTAAGATTCTCTCACTGGCCCTAGAGTCTATTTCTGCTCCCCTCATTCCCCTCATTCCTGAATCTCCTTCCTGGCCATAGGCCTCCCAGCCCAAACACTTACAAACTAGGCTCCTGGGATTAATTGACGTTGGCAGAGCTTGGTGTGTTTCCAGTTTGCCACCCACTTGACATAATATCTGTTCATCCTAATGCATAAAAATTATGACACAAACCCACTCTGTCACCTTAGTGAGCTGCCTGTCAACTTCCTTTGAGTATATTCTGTGATCTCCATCAGATGACTTCATAAAAACTTTACATTGAGAGGGGTTTTGTTGCTCTCCTAGCAAGGTGCACTCTGTGTTGCCCTAATATGAATGCAGCATAGTTCTGCCACTAATTTCTTCCTGCCATTCTCCTGACAGTATAAGAGTGTCTTGGGCTTTATACTAAAATTGTTTTAAGTCATTTAACTTACACGCACATCACATCAATTTTAACATCATACTGTGATTTGCATTAATGTGATGTCATCAGGATGGGCTCATAACTATGTCAAAAGCTCTGCTGAGTAAATAAAGACTGATTTTGAATGTGGGGAATGATGAAAGACGGAAAAATCACAGAATGAGACCAGAAACAATACAAGCTCAATAGGGAAATTTTAGACATCAAACTTTTTTTTTTCCAAACACAAAATACCAAAGGTCATTAGTCTCCCACATCAAATACAGATACTTTTTAAAAACAAATCCATTTCAGTCTAAGTCTTGAAATGTCTAAAATATGTGACTCTGCAAAAAAGATTCTAGGATAATTTTGTTGTTTTTAAAAAAATGAAGGAGGAACTGTTGGGGGTGTCAGAGGAGGGGAGGATGATGGAGAAAGTTTTCTGCTCTGTCCTCATTCTTCACAGAGGCTTCAACCTTTCTAGAGTAACTGACATTTGAATAACTGATCCTGAAGTGCAAAATTCCAGATTCATACTCATTTATGGGCCTAAGATGCCACCAGAGGGGCAAACTAGATACCAAAACATGGCTTTGAGCCTGTCTTTAAAGGGCTAGAAGCCCCTCTGTGCTCAATTCAGGCTGAGTAGAGCACCCCACCCTTCCCCTAAGATGCAACTTCTGCATTTATCTTGGCAACAGCCCAACAAAGGGGGTGAGGTTTGGTCAGAGATGGGTGGGATCAGCATGAAAATGTTCCTTCGCCCATCTCATCCTGTCTAAAGAAGGCGGATCGAAACAGAAGGTTTTCAGGCTGAGTTCCCGCCGACCTTAACTGGAATAACTTGCTCTCTTTCACATCTGCAGCTGTGTCCTCCTTAGGGAGTTGTCCAACTAAATGTGATTTTAAACATCTGTCAGCTAAATCAGAGCTCCAGATTTAGCACTGGGGAACATTATGTGGATTTGTGATGCTTGCTGGAGGACACGGATGCATAAACCAAGCTCACATGAGACAGCCGGGTGGTACTCTGGTTGGTAATTTCATCTATGACACACTTAATTTGGCTGCACATTTATGAATGTTTAGTAAAGGGAAAGAGTGACCATTTCCTTGCAAACAGCTTTCTGAATTGCTGCTAGATCAATAGCGAGAATGGAAAGTCATTACTCTGGGAACACTGTATTCCTATCCAATCATTTGCCTGGAATTAAAAAAAAAAAAAAAAAAAGTCTCATAACCTGGTTTTGTCTGACTCTCCTGGAAACTTGTTCCCACCCTGAGCCACCTTTCTGGCCCAGCTATAAGTTTGTTCCACTCTACCCTCCTTGAGGAAGAGAAGTTCTACATATAGTCACGATTCCTGTTTGCCATCTTTGAAGACATCAAGTATGGAAGAATCACCACATGGCACCTTTTCTTCCATTTTCCACAATCATGCAGACAGACCAACAGGCTTGGATTGACATTTCTGACAAGATGTGCTGTCCATCTGGAAAACTATGAGGCAAGGTCTTCCCTGTTCAAAGACTCTCTGCTTAGGCAAACTCCTGGATGACTGACTAGAAATTCTTAGTGCATATGTGGGTTTGCAACCAATCCTATCAATTCCTCACATCCTGTTGCCCTTGAAGGGATTCTTCCCTCCATTCATCCAAGATCAGGGTTCAAATCCCAGCTCCATAGTTCATTCAGATGTATTATCCAGAGAAAATTACTAAACATCTCTGAGCTAGCTCATTACGTAGTTGTAGGGATGAAATGAGCCAGTATGCATAAAGTATATGGCACATAGCAAATGTTCAGTGTAGTCGATATTATCTTTCCTATAATTAGATTGGACTCTTATTTGGAAGTGATTAAAAACAATCCAAGCTGGCTTTAGCAAAAAATATAGATATGTCTCACAGAACCCATGAGTGGGATTATACCTGGGCCTCAGGAAGATGCCATTACCTCTGCCCTTCTCTGCACATCTGCTTTATTCTCCTCTCTCAGCTTTTCTTTTTTGATCCACATCATTGTTGGAGAACATCTACCTTCCAACATCTACCTTCCAACATCTACCTTCCAACATCTACCTTCCAACATCTACCTTCCAACATCTACCTTCCAACATCTACCTTCCAACATCTACCTTCCAACATCTAAGCTGACGTGCTGCAAGTCCAACTACCCAAAAAGAGAGCAACACAAGTCTTTTTCCTGGCCCTGCTTCCACATTTCAAGGAGGAGGACTCGGATTGCCTCACCTTGGATCTGGAGCTATTCCTGTTCAATCAGCCATAGCAGGGGGCTAAGTACAGGTGGGGGCAACGGTCCCAGTTACAGAATGGCTACTGGGGCTCACTTCATTGGAAGAGAGGCTGGGAGAGAGGAAGGCAGCAGGATGGGTGGGGGATAAATCATCATGAGATGGGCAGAGCTGCAAAAGATACCTTCACGATGAGGACAATCATGATGATCATGATGAAGAAAATAGGACATGTAAAAATGTGAAGAAATGTGTGAAATGTCCCATGTTTTAAAAAAGGAACTAAATATTTCATTTATATTATGCTCATAACTATACCCACTTTTAAAGGTAAAGATTTATGGAGCACACAAAGAAATTGTTATGTTATAGTGATGATTTTTAATGCCCTTTGATTTAATAACAAAACTTTAATTTGGAAAGCTCCTACAAGGATTAATAACCCTCGAGGCTTTACCACCTAACACCTTAGCAAGGATTAGTTGACAACTGGCTGAGAGTCAGGCCCCATGGGGCAGACCCAGGCAAGGAAGAAAGGAGGGAGCAGAAAAGTGCCAAGAGTCCTGGATGAACGTTTCTTGTTCTTCACAGTTGTATGGATACAAAGACTCTCTCTTCCTGGAAAGGCAGAAACCTGGCTCAGAATTCTGAAACTTCCATCATATTTTCACAAAACTCAGGAACTCAGTGAATTCCGGGCCACAGACTGGGCAACTAATAGAAATAAAAGGGCATCGAGAATATTGGGACAGGGCTCCTCATGGTTTTCGGGGCAAGACTGGTGCCAACTTTTAAAGGCCCTATAGATGCCCTATCGTGCTATTACTTAGAATCCTTGCCCACCCCAGAGCCTCTGAGCCTGTCTGGCACTCTGTCCTAGGTCCCACCACTGGACGCAGGGAGGATAATCCCGGGAAAATTCCTTCCATTTCATCTTTGGCATCCTGCTTCTTCTAGCTTGAATATCAATGAGCTGCTGCTTCTAATGTTTCCCTCAGGGGTTGCGTAGGACAGATGGTCACTGTCATGTTAAAGCCAAAGACTTATGAAGCAACTTTGTGGCATTGTGAGAGCTTAACTCCTACCCCAGAGACAGACTCCTGAGACTCTCTCCTGGATAGTGACCCAAGCTCTGAAATGCAGTGGGTAAATCATATCCACAGCCCAGCCTATGGAACAGAAACAGTATTTTTGAAATTGCTCAAGTTGGCTGCCCTGAGAGACATTGCCCAAATGTTCCCTTAAACACTTTTATCTTCAGCAAAGCTCTGTTTGGCCAAAGTTCCAGAAAAATTCACCTCGGCCCAAGGGCTTTGAGCAAGTGTTCTAGGAGCAGGCATTTAGAAGATGCCGAATTCTGGTGCCAGATCACTTCCTTTCCACTCCCATGATTATTGCCTTAATTGAAACCCTTTATAATAACAAACTTGTTCTGTTTCAGTGGTGTTTTAATAGCCTTCAGGTCTCTGGATCCTACAGACTGTAAGTTTACAAAGATATCTATATGACAAACTTCCAAAATAGTCATATGTGCCCAGTAGTGTGTTTGAAGGTGGGTATAAAATGGTGGATAAGATTCAGTCCTGGCCCAAAGTGTCCACAGTTCAGTAAGGGATGAGATGACTAACCAGGTAATGACAATACAGGATAAATACACATAGGATTAAGGACAGGGTACTCGGCATATCCAAGAGCACCTTAACAAGGTCTTAAGAAGTCAGAGGAGGTTTCCTAGAGCAGAGGATAGTTCTGCAGAATCCCAAAAGGAGTCAAGGAGTTAGCCAGGTAAAGGTGAGGAATAAAATTGCAGTCCTCTGACCCTCCAGCAACAACTCTGGCCTACCTCCAATCATGAAACCTGACTGAGAGCTGGGTTTGCAAACACAGCACAAGTATATGTGTCCATGTGGGAGCTGGATGTGGTGAGGACTTGGATACCTAGAATTGAAAACAGTCTTTCCCATTCCAAGAATTATTGCAAAATCTGACTTTCTGATTGGCAGCCTAGAGAACCACCAGCTCTTTCTGTCAGAACAAATTAGTCAGGTCAATCTGAATAGTTTATCAAATATGTAGGTGCCCACTGTGTGCCAGGCATCTGGGATGCAGAGGTAAATAAGATATGACATGACAGAGGGAAAAGAGACGAGAGAGATGGAAAAGGGCATGAGGGTAAAGGGAAAGGAAAAAGTCACTGAGCAGCCTAGGCCACCCAACAGCAATTTACTGTGGTATGGGTTGATTTGAAACTTCATCTCTGATAAGGACTGAGCAAAAATGGATATACTTGGAAAAAAGATTTCAGTTGAGTATAATAAAGTGTTTCTTGCCTGTGAAGTTTGTCTCTAACATGCTTCAAATGCAGGATGCATACTCTATGGTTATGGTGCACCATCGGAAGAGGCTTTGTAGGTAAGGAGAATGCTTAGAGAACCCACTTAGAATTCTTCCCGACCTGTGCCTGAGATTTGACAAAGCTATATGGGTGAAGGACTCTTCAACAGGGGCTGAGAGATTAAGTTCCACGAGCCTTCTACATTAACACACAGTTAAATCACAAGACGACATCAAATACCAAAATGGGTCATTCCAGCTTTGTGCGGGTGCACGTGTGCATTTTTGTGTATGTGTACGCGTGTGTATGTGCTTATGTGTGGTGGTAGTGTGTGGCATTTGGTGAATTTCAGATCTCTGTTCATTTTCACGTGATTCAAACTAAAGGGAAGAGATGTCCACCAGGTAGGTACATAACCATTCAATCTAGCCTCTGTTCTTTGGAACTCCCTATTTATAGAATTTTAAAGCTGTAAGGTCCGTAGAAATTAAATGAGAACCTGCTTTATTAGGATGTTTACCATGGACTTGGCACATTTATAAATGGTAGCAACAGTAAATTAATGCTTTCAAATTCCTCATTTTAAATACAAGGGAACTCAGGAACAAATAGATGAGATGAATTGTTCCAAGTCACACAGCTGCTCATTCTTTCGTGTAAAAATTTGGCAAATATGACTGAGCGACTACCTTGTGCCAGGCACTGTGTGTGGGACCCTGGCAAATCCAGGTACTGGAAGTCAGTTCAGTGCTCACCCTGAATGTTTTGGAATTTACATTTTAGGTGTCTAAATAAGAGGCATACACCTGAAAGTCATAATGGAAGGATGATCTAGTTCCTTGTTAATAATCTATCTTCCCCATGATCAATGGCAAAACTGGGAGGAAAATTTTTTTACCTCAAAAGATAAAACTGTTGTGAATTTTAGGTTTTTAACTGCTGAAACAACCAAGGTGGACAGAATGAAGCAAATTCAACAGAATGAAGCAAAGGCAGTTTGCTATATCATGCTATTACATTATTGTCTATTTTGTTACATTAAAGAGTCTAACCAGTTAGCAAACCGATATGCCTCTTTCCCAAATTATATTTTTAAGGTGATAAACTCAAGCTACTAAAGTTTGGATTAACAAAGTGATCTGTGTGCATCCTTCCCAGGCCACTCTAAATCAGAGAACACAAACGAGTGGTCAATCAAAGCCAGCCTTTAGCCTCCAGGGTGTTGTTTCATACAAGGCATGGGATTTTAAATTTTTGAATTAGGTCACAATGTTTAATATTCACAAATATTTTGAGATTCTGGCTTCTCCTTAAAAAAAAAAAAATCAGAACTTGAAATATTGACCCACATTCTTCCACAGTAGAAGTTTGCTAGGGGTGAGTACAGAGTGACCCTTTCAGAGAGGGAAACACCTTTCTCCCTCTTGTCCCACTCATTTACACGCCAGGCCCTACTGGCATTTGAGTTCAAGGGTCAAAATCTTTACACAGTTGTGTGGAGGCTTCCAACCAATTTCCTCAGGGTGTTGAGTGCAAAATGCTTTTGTTGCTCAGCCAAAAGGGCTACTGCTGACCCCACCTCTGCCAGAACTTCTCTGCCCAAAACTCTGAATCTTGAGTAACACAAAGATAGACAGATAAAAAGTTATTGTCAATGGCAGCAGTGGCATTGAGTGTCCAGAATCACTGGCACCGAGTGTCCGGAGGAAGCCTTTGGACCCTACTAGTCTTCATCTCAGCCCTGTTGGCTGCTTTGTGATCTTTCTCAACTCCTGCTAATTTTCTGAGTCAGAGCCTCCAGCCTTTCAGTTAATTCTGTGAACTACCCAATATTTCGCCAACAAATTATTTTCCTGCTTAAGTTAGAGTAATTCCTGTTGCTTGTAGCCAGGAACCTGGACTAATACATAAGAATTTGTGCTCTAAACCACTATTTATAGTATTTATTTTGAGAACACTAGGTAGACACTGAAGTGAAAATGAACCCAGACTGAGACACTAAATCTATAAATATGATGTGCATCTCTCTGAACTTGCCAATCATAAAATGAATATCAATAAGAGGAAAAAATTAAATCATCAGCTAACATGTATTAAGTATTGCATTCATTTCCTAGGGCTGCTAGAACAAATTACCACAGATTTAAAATAAGGCATATTTATTAACTTACAGTTCTGGAGGTCAGAAGTCCAAAATGGGTCTTGCCGGACTAAAATCAAGGGATCGGCAGTGCTGTATTTCCTTCTTGAGGCCCTCAGGAAGAATGTGCTTCCTTGCCTTTTCCAGCTTCTAGAGGCCACTCATATTCCTTGGCTGGTACCCCCCCCAAAGCCAGCAATGGCTGCTAGGGTCTTTCTCATCTTTTATCACTTTGGCACTGACTCTCCTAACTCCCTCTTTCAAGTCCAAAGGACACTTGTGATTACACTGGGCCCACCTGGCAATCAGGATAATTGTATTTTAAGATCAGCTAATTAGAAACATTAATTCCATCTGCAATCTTAATTCCTCCTTGCTGTGTAGCCTAACATAGTCACAAGGTCCAAGAATTAGGACCTGGACACCTTTCGGGACCATCATTCTGTCTGCCACAGATGTGTACTGGGTACTCAGTTCTTATACCTCACTTAATCCTTACCACAATCCCATGAAGTAGATGCTATTACTGCCTCCATTTTATAGATGAGAAAACTGAGACTTGGAGAGAATAGTTGGCCTACGGTCACACAGAAATGGCACCCCAGGGACTCAATGTCAGGGCTGTTTGCCTCTACTACTCAATTCTATCAATTTGCCATGTTCTTTCCCACCCTACGGCCTTCATACATGTCCCCTCTGCCTGGCATCCACTTTCTACCTTCTTCACCTGACAAATTTACACTTGTCCTTCAAACTCCCAGCTTACATGTTATTTCCTCAGGGAAGCCTTCTCTGATACCAGAGCTGAGGCAAGGTCTCTCTATTGCATGTTTCATAATCATGCTTGATCATTTGTGTCTTTTCCCAGCATAAAATGCCCAGTCCTCACCTTGGCCCTGCATGAACCCCTGCTCGCTATCCAGCCTCATCTCTGTTCATTTTCTCCCTCATCAGAATCACCTGCAGAGCTTGTAAAACACTGCTCCCTGGGTTTGACCCCCAGAGATTCTGAATCTGGAGTTCTAGACTAGGCCTGGGGACTTGCATTTCTAGCAAGCTCCCACCAGGAGGCTGGATGTTGCTGCAGCTGATCTTCAGGCCACGCTTTTAAGTCGCAGTGGTGAGTGGTTCTGTCTTCCATTGTGTTTATTAGAATCACCTGAAGCCCAGGGTCATTGGCCTAGACTAGGGTCTGGACCTCTGTATTTTTACCAAGTTTCCCAGATAATTCTAATACATACCAAACCATGGATAGGCACTCATTTCCAAACTTGGCTGCACATTGGAATTCTCTGGGGAGGTCACTAACTACTCATACCATTGTCTCACCCCTCGAGATTCTGAATTGCTTGGTCTGGAGTGCAGCCTGGGCATCAGGTTTAAAGTTCCCTAAGTGACTCAGATGCACAGTAAAGTTTGAGAACTACTAGTCTAAAGCAATGGTCCTCAAACTTTAATGGCATAAGAATCATCTGGAGGGCTTTTTAAAAACATAGAATGCTAGGCTTCACCCTCAGTTTCTGATTGAGTAGGTCTGTGCCTTAGGAGTTGCATCTCTAGCAGGTTCCCAGGTGTTGCTGATGCTGGTAATCAAGGGCTGGTACTCTGAGTACCATTGGTCTAGGAGAACAGAATAAGTTGACTGGGTCAGTGCTTCTCAGACTTGGATGTGCCTACACATCATCATGGAGGTTACTGGTATAATGCATGCCCCGACAAGCTCCCAAGTGATGCCTTGTTGTTAGTCCACGAGCCAGACACTGAGTAGAAAGACCTGGACTTTTGGGTTCTAGTCCTAGCACAGTGTCTTGCCTAAGTCAAGACCATTCTTCCAGTGGTGCTTACTTGGACATAATGGGCTTTGTGTCCACTGCCCCAGGTATGAATAATGAGTTCCTGTGCATGGCATTCTTCTCTCTGCATATATCTCTCTCAGTGACTGCAGAGAGGGAGGCTGGTTGAGAATGGGATTCAGGTGTTCCTATACCCTTGGTCAAAAACCACCTTATCTCACCATGATTTGCAACAGAACAAAACAAATGACAGTTACTTGGGTCAACTGCTTACCATTTTTGCCTAATTAGTGTACAGTAAAAACATTAGTCATAACACAAGTCAGATTAGCTTCTGTGAGTTTGATTGCAACAGTAACCTCCATCCTGTATGCTAACCTTCATGGCTGGTTACACATGTAAAATGGCTGTGTGTTCATACCTTAAAAACATCAGAAAGAACATTGGACATTAGACACATGGTAAATTATCTAATGCGTTGATTTCCTGCAGTAAGGAATGATTAAACCTGTGATTGCTATTTTAGAGAGTCTGTATCTGTAGATCTTTGCTCTGCTTCCAATGCCCTAGCCTTGAGAGGGGGTGGGAGGAGGGGGAAGGAATAGGGAGAGAAAAGAACAGGATTTATATAAACATGATAAATCTGTTATATTACCTACATTACACACTGGACGTGTTTAAAAAAAAAATCCTCAGTTCACAGCAATTGCTGCAAATCACACATCCCTGACTGTATGGCAGTATTCCTGGTGGGAAAGCCAGAAGTGAAGGATGGATTTTAGCATGTCCTATGTGCTTATTTATGGTGCAGCACATCATCAAACAACACTTCACAGGCTCTAAGCTGGCAAACTGGAGGGCTTTGAAGAGAAATAATGAGCTGAGAGGTTCATGACATGCTATTAAAAAGTTTGTGATTGGATTTGGAAAATCAGATGGGTCTCCAAGGGAAAGGGGCCGTTTCTGAGCCATTGCACTTAGAATATTTTTGAGCCCCAGAGCAGATATTTATGAGAAGGAGAGTTGTTTTTGTCTCCAATCCAGGTTCTGACTCTGATGTGCAGTGAGGAAGCTGCTTTGCACTGCAGACCTGAAGTCCTGGAATATCGGTGATGTCACCTTTTTCGACTGATCTGCCTTCCACCGCACAGAGGCACAATGTTAGCTCTGTGATGCTTTCACTTAAATGCCCCATATGTGAGTTGCAATTCCAGCCCAAACAAAGTCAAGGGGGGATTTTACAGCCACTGAATTGCTCAAGGTGCTATAGAAACAGTGAGCTCAGCAGATCAGGTTGGGATACATGCATTACAAACAAAAAGACAAAGAGAGACATCAGGAAGGTGGGGGTTGGGGTTGCCTGCTGTGTGATTTCCAAATCAAGCCATCGGTCTTCCAATAGGTAATTTGATGCTCTGGGTTTTCACCTTTGAGATGTTCAAGTGCTTTTCTGGCAAGCACTGTCCTGGGGTGGTGAACCATGGAGTCCTTCGCATTTAAATTAGAAAGGAGACATTTTAGGATATGAGGTCATGAAAAAGAATAGTATTTGAAAAGGGGAAAAAAAAAATTATACACACACAGTCACACATAACTAGGCCAGCACAGGATGAATTTGTGGTTAAACCATTTTTTCCCCATTGCAGATGACGCTTTAATCCTTTGAATCCCAGAATCCTTCCACACAAGGGCAGCACAAAGAGATGAGTCTATAAAGATGGAATTAGATTAGTGGTTATGTAGGACTGAGGAAGGATAGAGGGATTGAGAAGTGACTGCTAAGGAGTATGGGACTTTTCTTTTTGGAGTAATGAAATTGTTCTAAATATTTTTGTGGGTATGAATGGACAACACTGTGATTATACTAAAAGCCATTGATTATGCACTTTAGGTAGACTGTAGGTATGTGAATATATCTCAATAAAACTTCTTTAAAAAAAGAGAGAGATGAGTCTGCAGCTCCCTGTGGATGGACGTAGAAGGTCCTGTGGACACAGTGCAGTATCACCAAGCCCTTCACCTTGAGCTCATTCTGTGTCTTGCTCTCTTCTTCCCTTAGAACTGGCACCATAATTCATCAACAAGTAATATACCCAGATATTCTGAGCTGGACCGTAGGGCAGACCAATCACACCCCAGGAAAGACTATTTGTGATCACTAAAAAATGAGAACCGGATAAAACATTATGCTAAACAAAAACAACCACTGTTGTTGGTTGGATGATGGTCCATTCTCAAGCCTGCTCCAGCCAAACTCCGAAATGTTGAAGTTATTTGCTTCATATGGGCAAAGCTTTTATTCTTTTCTCCCTCCCTCCATCTTTCCCTTTCTCTCTCCACTGTGGGAAAATGAACTCACTTTCAGTCTGACATCTGACCACTCAACTGATCACGAGGACACTGTGGTAAACCACAGCTCAACTTGAAATGATCTCTTTTAGGCACAGTTCCTGTACTTTGGATGTCACCATCCCTGGCTACCCAGCTTTGGCTTTCTTCCATCCACTCCAAGCAAGTGGTCTTGCTCTACAGTCTTTCAATTGGGCTTGTCCTCAAAATAAGCTTAATACAAAAATCACACCAGTTTTTCCAGCCAAAGCCCCAAAATACCCATTTATACAATGTGTCCTTCCTTAAAAAAGAAAAAGAAGCATGAAAACTTTAAACATCCTGCAAAGGGGGAAAGAAAAAAAGAGAGCCAACTCTTGGTTAATATCAAGATGATCCAGCAGGGTTTATACATATTCCTTCTGTTTGAATCATCTTGGTTTTTGTAGCTGTTTTACACCTCCAGGATCCTGCCATCTGCCCACGGTAAAGAAGTGCAGCAAAACATTCAGAAAATAATGGCTGGTAAGAAATAATTTGATCATCCCTAGAGAAGCACTTTTCCCCACCCTTTTGGTTACTGCTGCACTCCCTGGAAGGAATACAGTGCAGTGTGGGCCAGAGGTTTATGGCATGGTGTGCTTGCCTCCTAATAAACTCCCCTCACGCCCTAGCATGCCGTTGGGCTGACAAGAGAGAACCTGATATATGAATCTGGCTGCCCTCTTGGCTGGAGAATGGAGAGAAGGAGAAGGGGCTGGATGATTCCCCAGGCAGACCTGTCCTACTCAGATCTGGGGTGCATCACTGGAATGTAGGGCAGAATTTGCTGGACAACTTTTGGCAAGCTGGAAGCATAGGGACCCCAAACCAGGGTCTGTTCTCCCTGCTTCTCTTCCTGCCCCAAAGAAGTTAACAGACCCCAAGAGCATTGAGAAAGACCTAAAGCATCAGGACAGATGAAACCAGTCTTTCCATTGTGCTTACCAATTCTAGGGAAATCTAAAGCTTAGTAAGGGCTTTATCAGTCCTGGGGGTGGGCCAAGGAGCAGGCTGAAGTTCAGCTGGCCAGGCCAAACGCAGCTGCTGGCTATTCATGGTTCTCACGTGGACTTTTCCTGAATCCTTGATTTAGATAGCCAAGTGGATGGGTATGTGTACAGGGCTGCTGAGGGTGATGGGAGAAATAAAATGCCTTTCAATTACCGAGCGGGTCGGGTGGAGGCAGAAAGCTCAGACAAGGTTTTCTTTCCAATAGCTCTATGAGGTGCCAGTTAAAGGGCAGCTGGCATTGCAGAGAGATTATTACTTTAAAGGTATATTGGCAAATGCTGTAGGCTAAACATTTTGGCTTGGTTACTTCCCTTTCCCCCACAGTTCATGGAAGGATAAAGGTGTGACAGGAATTGGAATTTTCTCATGGATTAAAACATCAATGCCCTGATTTTTGATAGCATACATTGTCAGGTTTGCACTGAACTGGCAGAAAGAAGGTATGGGAATGACGCTTTGCCTTTGGGGCAATGCAAAAACATGCACAAAGGAACATCAGTCTGTTGATGGCACAGGTCATGGGAGTGTATGTACTCCACATGGAACTCAAGACTCCCAAATCCCAGTGTCCAGCTAATTCTTTGCCTAAAACAATGAAAATAAAATGAGTCAGCAGAGGGTATTGTTCCAAGTCAAGAAAGTTCAAAAAGCAAACTGAGCTCCAAGGAAAATGGAATTTCTTTAATTAGGCTGAGGGCTGACGCCTCAGTCATTTTATAAACAAAACTTACCTTTTGCTCAGTGAGGTATATTTGTGATTTCTCATTAGGCAAATTAAATTTAAATTTCAGTGAGTATCTACTATGTTCCCAGCTCTATGCAAAGGGATTTTTCACACATTGTATGATTTAACCCTCACAAAAACCAGGTGGGTCAGACATCATTATCACCATTTTACTGATACGACTTAAGATGGTGAAAGTCCTACTTAAGGCAGTAAGTAGTAGAGCTGGGATATAAACTCAGATTTCCTAACTCTCTTGTGGTTTTCAGAACTATTCAGCTGCCTCATTTAAATAGCATCTTGTTTTATGCAGTCATATCTAGGTTGGCTGTTGTAAAGTATGTGTTTCTAGATGAGAAAAACTATGAACTAAAATTGAGAGCTCTTTGAAAATATTGCAATATTTTGCCCAAAAGTGAAGGTTCTAAAAGGTAGCAGGTTGGTCATGAAATATTATCATCCCTTTTAAATTGTTCACATTTATAAATAAAACCTCTGTGAAGAAGACATTATGGAACCTGATTAAAATCTGGTCTGGTATTTCACATGCATTGAAATTTTCAGGCATAAAATAGGTTGGACCTTATAAGAAGAAAATATTGGCTTTAAAAGGTTGGAAATTTAAAGAAGCGAGCAAATAAGTGATTCAATGCTAAGTGGGTATAGACAAGACAGGAAGAGGGAAGTTAATTTAGTTAGCAACCTAGTTGGAGGGCTTGGATTACTACTTTTCTTAAAATAGAGAAAAAGGGCATAGCATAATCTATTCTCTATTTTATGCCTTCCTTATTTGAAAAAGGAAATATATGGGACTAGGTGACATGAGTTTAAAGTACTGGGATTACAGAGATGAAAAATAGATTTTGCCTGCTTTCATGATGCAGCAGGTGAGGCAGACATCAAAACACCATGATAGGTGAGATAATAGGAGCAAGTACAAGGTACAAAAACAGAAAGGATAAGGGAGTAATTACCTTGAGAGAAAAAGAAAGAGACAGGGAAAGCTTCACAAAGGAGGAATACTTGAGCTGGAATTTAGACTTTGAGCAAGTGGATAATGGAGGCGCCAAGTATAGAATCTTCTATTGCTGGAGGGTAAAGCTGGATGGACTAAATGTATGGAGATGAAGCTAGTGAAGTAGTCCGGGGTCTGAGGGGAAGACTTGATGATGTCTGAAAGAGCTTGGAAGTGGGTGTGCTGGGCCACCAATGAGTTTTTAAAAGTGAATTTGTGTTTCCGAAAAATTACTCTTGTGGTAGTGTCAAGAATGAATGGTTGGTCATCTGATCAACAAAATGAAAAGCTGATTGTTTCAAAAAAAGTAATTAAGTAAATAAACTCCTGGCATGATTGAGTCTTTTCTTTCTAAGCAGTGTTAGATATGAAAAGGAACATTGAAACAGAAAAAGTAAATATCATAAGGGAATCACATGAACAACTTCAGACCAATGTATTTGAAACCTTGGATACACTGTATAATTTTTAGAAAGCATAAATTATGGAAATTAACTCAAGAAGAAATTGACACTGAATAAACCTGTAACCAGTAAGGGGAAAAAAGTAACTCAATAGTCAAAAATATACCACAGGAAACAGAAGTGGCTCAAGCAGTTGAGTGCCTGCCTACCACATGAGAGGTCCTGGGTTTGGTTCTGGTGCCTCCTAAAAACAAAAAAACAAACAAATAAGCAAACAAACAAACAAACAAAGCCAACTCAGGGGAGACAATGTGGCTCAGTGGTTGAGCACTGGCTTCCCATATATGAGTTCCAGGATTCAATGCCTGGCCCCCATACCTAAAAAATTAAATATATATATAAAAAAAAAAATATATATATATATATATATATTTAAATATATATACCACAAAAGAGTACTAACACCAGAAGATTTTGCAGACAGTTTTTTCCCAATAATTAGTGGAAGAAATAAAAACCCTTAGTAAATAATTGTTCCAGGGACTAGAAAAAGAGGGAAAACTCCCCACCTTATTTTACAAGGCCATTATAACCCTGATGTCAAAGGCAGACAAGGGCAGAATGAGAATCAATCTCACATATAGACAGAGATACAAAAATACTAAAAATATTAGCAAGCAATCCAAAAGTGAGGCATATATAAATAGCATATAAAATAAATCTTATCCCAGGCATGCAAGAATTGTTTATCTGTAGAAAAGCAATTATATAATTTAGCACATTGATCTATTCAAGGAAAAACTCCCTATAACCATCTCAATAGATAATGGAAAACATTTGGTAAAAGTCTACACCTAGTCATGATTTTAAAAATTAAAATAAAAAAATAAAAATTGAAAAAAAAAAAAAACCTTCACCAATTTACTTAAGTTGATAAGATCTGTGAGCCAGCCAGCATGGTGTAACAGTGGTTGTGTTTAAGGATCTGGAGTCAGAGAGTCTGGTTTGAATCATCATTCCATGACTTATTAGTTATTAAATTTTAATTCAAGTAAAAATAAAATAATCTCAGCTTTGTATGAAAATGAAAAAGAATGGATTAGAGGAGAAAAGAGAGCAGAGGCAAAAAGAATGATTAGGAGGAGGCTATTGTGGCAAATCCAGGTCCAGGATAGGAGATAGTGAAGGCTGGAGAAAAACCACAATGAGAGAGACAGAGAGGAGGGGGTAGATTTCAGAGATAATTAAAAAGGAAGATTGATAGAACCTGGTGATTGGCTGGATATGGCAGGAGGGTTGTAATGAAAAGAAAAGAGTCTATTATGACTCCCAGATTTCTGGACTAGGTGGCTGGGTGGAGGATAATTCAATTAACCAAAATAGAAAATGCAGCTTGAGGGTTTGTCTGAAATTAGCAAGGCTCTCTTGCATGAGGAGGAATAACTGTTTGAAAGACCTGAATACCAGGATCCTGAAAAAGAGCTTTTTGCCAACTATGGATTTCAATTAATATCAGGGGACAGAGAGGAAAAAATTTCAACACTAAGGACTTTTGAAGCCCAAACTAGCACTGGGTTTGGCAAACAGGTACCACCTGATGAATGTTTATTGCATTAGCCCAAAGCTATCAGCAGTTGGCTGGGGGGTTTCAAATACCCAAAATCACAACAGGTAAGAAAAAATAAAGGGGATTTTGGAAGTACACAGAAATCTATAGAGTTAAATAGTACCTAATAATGGATATATTTGTGATTAAAATATTTTTAACACAGAAAACAGAGCCAAGAGGGAAAGACATTTCTATTTTCTTTTATCTTGCTCTATCATGTACTTTGTTACATTTTTATAAATAGTTATTACATTTTTAGATAAAAAGTTAAGCTTTGTTCCCAAAAGATTAAATTTTTATAGAAAATGATAAAATATAATACTTTGGTCCTCAATGATCTGTACCTGCCCAAGGCACTGCATCCACATGCTGGCAGCTACGACTTGCCTTTTCCTACTTTTGTTTCTCCAATTTGCCCGTCCAGCTGGATATTTCCTAGGTATGTCCCATCCATTATGCTGTAAATATGTATCAAAATCTGTATTAACAAATCAACCAAATACCATTTTACTATGTATATGCAAAGTGTCAAGAAAGTTTTTGGCTAATCATTTCTACCCATCCTGGGAAAAGAATGAACAAGTCTATACAACATGGAAGGTCACTTTCAAAGCAGTAATAGACCACTGAAGGGAGCATCAGGCAGCTGCAGAGACATTTTGTTACTAGCAAGACCAGTCTTTCCCAAGTCAGTTGAGAATGACGATTACTTCATTTGGTTTTATGGAAATCCATTCAGGCATTAGTTGGATGGGGTATGCTGGAAAAGTATGAGCAACCCATCTAGAGCTTGGGTAGCTGTTTCATAACTGCCTGTTGCTTACACTCCAACCTCTGGAACACCAGATTTCAAATGGCATTATATTAATTACCCAGGGACCAAACCCAGGTCAGAGGGAGAATGTGCTAGAACCCTTTGCCAGAAGCAACCTCCTGCTGATCCAATCCAAGTGGCAAAAGCCACAGCAGGACAAAGAAACTTTTGAAAGGGACTTGAAAAGAGTTCATTTTCTCTGCGGTTAACCCATCAAAGGCGCCTTCCTGTAACCCAGAGGACAGCAGGCCTCGACATGTGCTGGCCATTTGGAAAGCAGATTCATACAGAGCAGATCAAACATTTCAGGAGAGTCCCTTGCCTTGAAAACATGGAGCCTTATGAAAATCATTAAGCAATGCATTGATATTTATTTGCTTACACTGTGCTTCAGAAAAGCAAGCCGGAAGATGAGAATGAGAATCATTGACCCAGTTTTAGAGGCCCTAGTCCGGGAAAGAAGTATGCCCTTACATGCCTGATTTTAAAAGGCCTTTTAAGAAGACATTCTACCACACAGCTGGCCAAGGGAGGCTGCCTTGGCTCTCTTCAACTGTGTATTAGGTTAACAGCCACCTCAAGCTTCTTAGAAACCTAGAAATCCCCAGGCAGCTAGAGGAATTCCATAAGGGCTAAGAAAACCCTTGCAATATCAGAGCTTTAAGCAGAAAAATATTTCCAAACATCTTCCTTTCTCATTCTGTGGCACTGTGTGTAACCCACTCTGAGCCTCACAGAACATGGGTGGCTCCACAGGGTGCCCAATAATCTGTCCTTCCGAATGAGCCTAAAATCTTGATTCATGGCTCAGTTCCCATGGTCCTGCAGGTGAACAGGGAGTAAGTCCATATGCTCACTTGGGAGTTACAAGGTTGCTGTGTATGAGTTCCTTCTAAACCAAAGCAATGCCATACTGCAGGGGCAAGTTTTCAAGTTTAAGGACATAGTCCCTTGGCTCTATCAGCCCCCTAACCTGAACCTCTCCTTTACTCAGGTGTGAAGTTCCCAGGATCCTGAAAGGGCTCAGTGAATGCCATCTTCCCTACACTTTACTTCATCCATCCTCTGATGTCCTGGTAGGGAGGAAGGGTTGGCTCTTAGGGAGCTGGTCTCAGCTTCTCCCAGAGCATGACAGAGGTTGCAAATCTGTCCTCAAATATTCAACACATATGTGCTGAAGTTCATTAAGTTCCAAAAGTAAAAAACAAATTTTAAAAATCCCAGCCTTGAGTCTTGTACAAAGCAGATATTCAAGGAATGCTTGTTGACTGATGAGTTTGTTAGCTAATAAATAAGAGAAATACAGTCTGTTTAGTACAACATGGCAGCTAAAGTTATGAGGAAGACATTTGTCCCTAGTTTGCAATTATGCAAGTTTTAAAAACAACTTTCCTCACAAGGCCTTCCCCCAACTCTCTCTTTTATCAGTTTTGGATCAGCTGTTACTTGGCTTTGAATTCTTGATTAATTTTTATCTCCTTAACTAGATTGTTCTCAAAGGAAAGAATTCTGTCTTATTATTTGTTTACTTACTTTATTTACTTTTTTTTTTAACTAATTCACTCAGGATCCAACATGGATTCTTGCACAAAGCAGATACTCTTTTGTGCAATAACTGTTTGTTGACTGACTAATTTGTTCATTGATAGATATTAGAAATACAGTCTGGTTTATACCATATGGCAGCTAAAGTTGCAGAACACAAAAAGCACCATTCTCTGCTATTTTTTATAAGTCTGTGTTTGGAAATGTTGTCTTAGAAAATCTTGTCTATGGTCTCAAGTTAGCTTAGGACACCAGATTTAAAAGGGAAGAATGTGTTTTATGCAGTAAAATAAAATAGCAAGTATATAAATATAACCACAAGCACTACAACACAGCTCTGAAGCTGTGACATTTTCTGTTGCTTGACAGAGACATTGGTTAATTCCTTATAGGCAAGGTGACGGCCATTTATGTGTTGGATGGAGGAGCCTTAATTATGGCAGTTCCTTTGTAGATTTAGTCTATGATATCTTTGAAGGTTAACTTCATGTGTCGCCTTGGCTAGGTTATGGTATCCAGTGGTTTGGTCAAGCAAGCACTGACCAGATTATTTCTGTGAAAGGATTTTGTATATGGAATTGTGTCTATAATTAGTTGATTGCATCTATGGCTGATTGCATCTACAATTAACAAAGGAGATTACCCTCTTTACCCAATTGGTTGGAAGTCTTAAAAGCCAGAAGTGAGGATTTCAGAAATCATAAAGAAGAATTTCTGCCTCCCCTTTAGCCAGCCAGAGTCTCCTGGGGAATTCAACTTTAACCTTATCAGAGTTTCCAGTTTGCACCTCTAGGGAATTTGGACTTGCTAGCTCCCATGGCTGCATGAGCTAGTTCATATTATATATATATATATATATATATATAATTTACCATCAGTTCTGTTTCTCTGGAGAACCCTGACTAATACAATACCTTCGAAAATGAAAGAGGATGAAAGGAAAAGAAAGAATGAAAGAAGAAACTCTGTCAAAATGTCCACATAAAATTATTTATCTGCTTGTTAATTATAATCTACACATAACAAACATGTTGATATAGGATATATAAAAGAAAAAAGAAACACCAACCCTAGAAATATCACTTGAGGACCTTTCCCTCCCAAGACTTTGTTGTGGTCAATGACCACTTTGCCTGAATCCATCTCACCTCTAGGCCTAAGAAAAGCATACTCTAGGAGTCTACCTAAATTCTAGAACTTCTAATAGCACTCTACTTAGCAGTGATTCAGATAGAGATGTTCTTCAAAAAGAAGCTTGGAAAATGGACCTTCACAGAAGCTTGCATTGATCATAATTGGGACCATAGCTTCCATCATAACCTTTATTGACTTCTGCCAGGGGACTCTACAGGTATTGTCTCATTTCAGCATTCCATCAAAGCAGGAGCTGTTTTATTTGCACAGGGCTGGCACATGGTCGGTGCTCAGTACATATTCATCGAATAAATGAATTTTCCTGTAAGCCTTATGAAACAACAATGTGATGCCCATTTACTGGATGGGGAAACTGAAGTGTGGAGAGTATTGTAACTTACCAGAGATCTTGGTAGAGTCATGAATTGTCTCTGACTAGCATCTGTGCTTAGCCCTCCTGAGAGAAGGCATCCATCCATTGACCTCCAGACACCTCCTCATATCTGGAGGACTACTTTCAAGGGTAGATCTTCTTTTCACTGTTAGGTTAAAAAAAATAAGAAGAAAGAAAAGAATACAACTCTTCTGATCCTTTGAGGATTATCTACAAAGAAAGCTAAACCATCGAGGTCCATGCATTAGTGTATTTCCCTATGACCTTTTTCCCTAAATCAGGAAATGGTTACTTAGGCCCCTATAGAGCCATCTCAGAATTCTACCTCCTCCTGCTTTATCAAGACTTCCTTGACTTGGAAAGTGGTTTCTATACCACGAAGTGTCCTACCGGTTTTTCCAGGCTTCCAAAGCCCTCTGCCTCTTTCTTAATGGAGCCAGGGCCTTTCTTCTTTATAACCTGATGACTCAATTAAAAAAAAAAACACACACACACAGCTATTTTCAAACAATATTATACCACGGTTTCCTCAGAATATTTTAGAAACCTGCTGTCTTAGTTTGCTAGAGTTGCTGTAACAAACAAGCTGGGAGCTTAAAACAAAAAGTATTTCTTGAGTCACAGTTCTGGAGACTAGAGAAGGCTGGAATCAAGGTATCTGCAGAACTATGCTTTCTCTAATGTCTAGGGGAGAATCTGTTCTATGCCTCTCTCCTGGTTTCTGATAGTTACCGGCAATCCTTGTTGTGTTCCTTGGCTTATGGCAACATAATTCCATCTCTGCCTCCATCAATTGGCCATTTTCTTTCTCTGTCTCTCTGTATCCAAATTTCCTCTTTTTATAAGGACACCAGTCATATTGGATTAAGGGCTCATGCTACACCAGTATGACCTCATTTTGACTTGCCTAATTCCATCTGTAATGAGGCTATTTCCATATAAGGCCCCATTCTGAAATACTAGGGAGTAGGATTTCAGCATATTTTTGGGGAGGACACAATTTAACCCACTTGCTACATCTTATTAAGTGTTTAGTATAATACATGTGTTCAGGAGCAATAATCACATAAAAACATAAAACTCAATTTTTCTTTAAAGAGATACAAATATTTTGGGGGGAACAGCAAAATGTTACCTTACATAATTTCTTAAGTAAGTGTGGTATATTTATTTGTTCAGCAGCATACAGTTATAACGAGGACTCAAAATGGCACATGACTGCCAAATCCAAAACCTGTATTATAGTGAAATCCATGACAATAGAATTTGCAATGCTCTAAAAATATGACTAAAGAGGAGTAATTGGCTATATATTAATCCATATTGGTCATTTTTACTGAATATATTCAATGGCGAAAACTGCTTGTCAACTAAAACAATTTGGAGGGAAAAAAGGGTAAACTAATGCTTGGAAACCCCTACAGAAGGGTGCTTGAATCTGGGTGGATGGGTGGATGGGTGGGGGGAATAAATTGGTTCAACCATGTTCTTAACCTTGTAGTTGAATTGACAATGTTATCCAGAAAAGCTGTCATTCATGCCGAGTAAGATCTATGTAAATCACGTGTTTGGCATGTAGGTTTGGTATTTTGTTTTTGCTGTTCGTGTCAATCATTGACATCACCTAGGCTACTGCAGAAGGAGGGAAAACTATAATATTTGGTTATGTGTGTCTGTTTGGAATACTGCCCCTGGTATGACCATGCTTATCACACTTCTATGATTAGTGGAATTCATTTTGGATCTATGTTAGGAATGGATTTATTTCTATGTGAAACACAATAAACACATTAATTGTCAAATATGTCCTTCCTTCCAAGCCCAATCTAATGAAATCTCACCCATTCTGCAAGGCTTATCTTAATTGCCTCCTCCTCTATTTACTTTTTCTTGATCTCTCCTCCAAGTAAATGTGTTTTCTCCTTCTCTTATATATCTTTAAAACTCTGGTTTTAACCCTCTAAGGATGCTGATCCTGCTCTGTCTGTTGTGTTGCTGTCTCTTTGCCTTACCCCTTTTAGATTCTAAGTCCCTTGAAAGCAGGATCAGCTTTATCTTTAAATTCCCGGTAGTGTGAGACCAAGGCCTTGAACCTAGAAGCGCAATAAAAATGTGGTGAGTTACAGCAAATTGTGACCCACCCTGGCTACCGGGCCCTCAGCCAGCATCAGAGTGCAGAACACAATGGGCCCTTGTATTCGCCGCTGTGCACACCCACAAACATATACTAAACACCTGGGAACATGGGGACGCTTAGTTACTTGGCAAATACTCTCCCTCCCAGGGAGTCATCCTTTTGAAGAGGCTGCTCTGACAGCTGGCCTGCTTCCCGTTAGATGGGGCACCTCCTGGACCAGCCATCACTGCAGCAAATGGCCAGGTTCATTGTGCCAGGAACCAAGAGCAGAGAAGGTCCAAAAAAGGCGAGTCTCAGTGCCAAGAATGTGCTCTCAGATGAGAAGGAAGCAGGAGGCGCTGCAATGGGGCTTAGCAATGTTGAATTTGCACTGAAGCCTCCTCCCTCTCCCTCCCTCTCTTCCTTCTCCAGCCTCCCGTCTCCCTCCCCTGATCCTAATCCTGCATTGTCACTTGGTCCTGCAAAGCTTGGAGTTCATCCCTAACCCTCAGAGAGGGGCCTCTGCTACAGGGAGGTCAGGACCATCTCCCACTTCCTCTGCGGGATGCTCTCACAAGTGGCTGTGGCTGTGGCAGCGGTGCTGGCTGCTCTTTATTAAATACAAATTGCATTGAGCAGTTTCCAGGAACGTTGGTGGAAAGCTGATTCCCCCCAAACCCTCAAGACATTTCCCAGATCTGAAAGGATTATTATTATCTTGTTATTATTTACAAAGCCCACATATTTTTTAAAAGTTTTCTTAAAGAAACAAGATAGAACAAGAATAGACATGCAGTTCCCAGAACAAGTCCTTAGATCCTGCTCCCTTCGCAAGAATGAAATAACCTGTTGGAGTTGCTTTAATTCTGATTGGGCAGCAAGTCAGAAAGGAATAGGCTTCTCCTTGCAGCTCAGGCAGGGTTGCCAGATTTAGCAAATAAAAATGCAGGATGCCCAGTTAAGCTGGAATTTCAGATAAACAACAATAAATAATGTTTTAGTATAAGTATGTCACATGCAACATGTCCCATACTAAAACATTATTCATTTTTTATCTGAAATTCCAACTTAACTGGGCATCCTGTATTTTATCAGGCAAGCCTAAGCCTAGGGAGAGTCAGAACAGTACAATATTTCTGCCAACAAAAGCTTCTTTTAAAGCCCTGGCTGAATGGCTTTGGACAGCATTTCAATTCAGGCCCTGCATTTTCCCTGGAGTGTGAGCTCAATATCGTAGAAAAACAATTGGGAGAATGACCATTCAGTGAACATTCTGCCCCTTCCTTACCCTCAGCAGCCGGTGGCAAACTGCTCCCCCTCAACCAGCTGGGGAGGGAAAAAAAGCCTACTCTTTTAAGATGGCTTTCCCCCTCCCTTTTACGGATTGTTTCTTGGATTTTCTAGAAAGCTACTTTGGCTAATTGCTTACAGATTGCAGTTCAACCCAACCTGCCAACTGTGGAGGCAGCGTGGTGGAATTGAGAGTAAGGCAGACCTGGTTTGAAATTCTGGCTCTGTCACTTATTGCCTGTGGGACTTTGGGCAAGCTGCTTAACCTCTCTGGGTTCCACTTTCCTCATAGGTAAATGAGGGTAATCAGAGGGTTGAGGTGAGGGTGACATGAGATTGAGGCATATCCAGTACTCCACAGTGCCTGGCACATCCTAGGTGCTCCTTTGATAGTAGCCATTGTTACTATTGTATCTCTTTGATATAATAATCACATATTACCCGTGATACCAGGAATTGAGCCTGCTTAAGCCTGGGACTTGGAGATGTGGGAACACAGATTTTAGAAGGCTGGTAAGCCTTTGTTCATCAGGAAGGGAGAACTCATTTGAAAGATGGCACTGTTGCTCTCTGTAAGGCCCTGCCCCTTTCAGTCTAGCCAGGCTGACCACCTCTAAAGTCAATGACAAGGCCACCAAATGGAATTTGAATTAGGTCACCATAAAAATTTAGTGGGAGTCAGAAGTCTACTTCAAGAAATGGGAATAAAAGGGAAAGACAAAGAGAGAACTTCTTGACTTTCTTGTTAAAAACCACCTCTTTGTTATCTGGTCACTATTCTACTGAGAGTTGCTCCCAGCCCTTTCCTACAGACCTCCTTTGGTGGTTCAGGTTCACTGGAGCCATGGGTGGCCCAGGCTAAAACCAATGAGATTATCACACACACACCCCATGGCCACAGAGATGGGTTCAGAGATCGACATGTGACTCAAGTCTAGCCAATCAAACCCAAGCATAGCTAGTCCAGGGGCTCTGTCTGAATGATTGAAAGACATATGACCTTTTCCTCTCTAGACTTTGAAACAGAAAGGAAATAAACGTCTGGAGCTGCTTCAAACATCCTACAGCCACAATCATCAGTCTATTGAAAACAGAATCAGTAGAGAAGGAGCCCAGCCATCTGAGAAAGAGAGAGAGAAAAAAATCCTATGACGTCGTTCAAGCTCCTTGAGTTGTTGAGTGGCAGGCCCCAGTACATCCTAGGTTTTCTTTAATTCCATTTGAGACTGGCTTTCTGTTCATTGCAACTGCAAGAGCCCTACTGTTAGGTCTTCCTGGCTCACAGTCAATATCTAGCTGCCCAGTGGTCAATTTTGGAATCTGCCCATTTACAGCTACTGGCTCTCCTTGGGCTTATTTGTCAGTGGTCAGGGGGTATCAGCCTTAAGCCTCTACCAACCATGATGCTGCCTACTTCTAAAGTGTCTTACCTTAGGATGGTAGGAACCATTGGCTAGTTGTAGTACCTGGGTACACAATACTCAACATTTTATTCTCCTAAATCCTTCAACAACCCAAAGAAGTATATATTATTGACCCCATTTTGCAAATGGAGTGACTCAGGCTCAGAGATGTTAAGTAACTAACCCAAAGTCACACAGCTGGGCATGCAGAGTTATGATTCATAATCAGGTCTGAGTGTCTCCAAAGTCCAGTGTTCTTTACATCTCATACCTTCTCATTTTCCCATCCCAGCCAGATTCTCAGCAACCATCCCACTGCCACACCACTACTGACTGCTATGATGGGTGCCACCAGGAATATAAAAAGAGAAAGACACACTCCTGCCCTGTGGTGGATGGTCTAATAGGGCAAGAGAGGAAGGTAAAAACAGGCACATAAATGACTTCAAGATATATAGTAAGTGCTCAATAAATATGAATTCCCTTTTCTCACTTCTAACAAGACCAATAGCAACATAAGAAAAATGGCATATGAGAGTTATAAAGAAAACAGCATATGCTTACAAAGGAAGGAGAGATTACAATCAGTGATTGGAGGTTAGGAGCTAAAGGGAAGGGAGAAAGGGTCAAGAAAGGCTTTAGGAAGGAGAGGACATTTAAGGAATAAAAAATAATTGCTTGGTACATATAGGAATCAAATTGCCTGGATGTGAATCCTGACTCTACCATCTACTAACTATGTGATCTTGGGCAACTTAGCCTCAATTTCCTCATCTTTAAAAGGGCATAATAATAAGTATGTGGATCTCATAGACTTGTTGTAAGGACTCAATGGAATAAATTATCCCAATATTTTAAAACGGTATCTGGCACATGATAACTGCTCAATAAGTGTTAGCAATTATTGTATGAGATGTTTGGAAGAATAGGTAGGATTTTCATAAACAGGGAAAGGAATTTGTGGATGAGAAGAATACATAATCAAAGTTATGATGAGGCTGACTTTAAATGTCTGGAGCAAGAACTTGGACTTAATTTTGTAGACATTGGAACTGTGGAAGACTTTTGAACAGGGCAGTGATATTATTACAGTAGATACATGCTGTGAAAAGATTGCTCTAACCAAGATGTAGAAGATAGATTGGAAGAAAATAGGATACGACAGAAAGACTGGTATAAGCAGGAGACTTTAGAGACGGACAGATGAGAAGTAATAGGAGCCTAAAGGGGAGTGGGGGAGGATAAGGAGAGAGAGGGGAAACTTCAGAGATCAAATATACAGGCTTGATTTGATGTCATTGGTCAAGAAGGAAAAAGAACCAGTTTCAGGACTAAAAAAATATTGGCTGTTGCCTGTAGCAGACCCTGTTTTTGTTGTTTCCCCATTCCCCATATGACCCCTCCCTTCCTCCTTCCTAACAGAAATCCAATTTTGTTTAGATATCTCCTTCCTCTAAGTGGCCACTGATTCAGGGGAGACTCACCCATCCTCAGCCCCAGGGTGTGGGTTTTTATTTGTCCGGACCAACCAGCGTGGCTCCATTTCCTTGGCAGTGATTGGTGTAAACATGAACATATGGCAGAATTCTAGACAAAAAAAAGTGAAAGGCAGAAACAACCAAATGTCCATCAACTGATGAATGGATAGGCAAAATGTGGTATATCTTTACAATGGAATACTTTTCAGCAATAAAAAGAAATGAAACCCTGATTCATGCCACAACATGGATGAACCTCAAAACCATTATGCCAACTGAAAGAAGCAAGACACAAAAGGTCACATACGTATGATTCCATTCATATATATGCCCAGAGTAAGCAAATCTATAGAGGCAGAAATAGATTGGTAGTTGCTAGTGTTTGGGGAAATATTGGAAACAGGAAGTTACTTCTGATGGGTGGGGGATATCTTTTTTTGCAGGGATAAAAATGTTCTAAAATTAATTGTGGTGATGGTTGTACAACTATGTGGACACACTAAGAACCGCTGAATTGCACACTTTACATAGGTGAATTGTATGACATGTGAATTAATCTCAAAAACTGGAAGAAGAGGAAGGGAAGGGAAGATCATTGGGCAGACTTCTAGAAAAGTTTCCCTCACTCTACAAAGAAATCCAAAGATTTGACTCTTTTTTCACTGGAGGTCAATGATTCTGAATATGATGACTAGGCATGTTACAGAAGCCTACCTACCATCACAGGAGCAAACAGAAACCAGAACAGACACACACAAGAGGCAGAGCCGAGAGAACCACCTGGACTTCTCATTACGTGAGAAAATCAATTTCCTTATTTTTCAGGCCAATCGAGTTGGGGTATTCCATTACTTACAACCACGACATTCTAAGTGATACAATTATGTTAACAGAGATTGTTAGGTCTGGAAAAGGGCTGGTTTTTCAGTGAGACAAGGAATTCAAGCTAACTTAAAAGTGCAAGTGTAATCCAAGTGAAAGTTTGAAATGTACCTCTAGATCTGGGGAAAGATTGATTGATTGGAGACTGACATGCTTAGCCCTGAAGATGAAAGCCGACAGGAGGGCATATACAGAGTGCAGAGGAATGTCTGAAAAGAAAGAGAATTGGCAAGGGAGACGGAGAAAAAGTGGGCAGAAAAGGAGGTGGAAAAGCTGAAAAATGCTGTAAATGCATTTTACATAGAAGATGGGACTTCTCAGTGCCCTTGTGCTGGAAGGAGCCATGTGACAGTTCTTTAGTGAAATATGAAGTGTCTCACTTCTGGACTGAGCTCGTGAAAAACTTGTGCCTGATTCTTCAAGTTCTCTCTCTTCTGCCATTGTGGTTGAAGAGGAGGCCTGTGCTGGGATGGCAAACCAAAAGATTGAAGATCCTTAAAGAGAAGATAACTACTCTCAAGAACCACCTGATGTTCAGCAGGTGTTGCAGGAACAAGAAATAAACTTTGTTAAGCCACTGAGATGTGGAGGCTGTTGTTACCACAGCATGAACTAGTCCTATCCTTATTGATAGATCGTGAAAGGGAAGAAAGCTAGGGAAGTGGCATGAGGGAATAGCAAAGTCAAGGAAAGGAGATATTTGTTTTTGTTTTTGATTTTTCATCTTTTTGGTGAATGAGACCCAAGCATGTTTGTTAGGAAAACAGAGAAAGCCAGTAGAGAGGAAGAACCTGAAGATGACTGAGCAATAGCCTAAAGAAAACAGGGAATATGGCAGTAGACAAATGAGAGATAAGTAGAGAGAAGTAAAAATTCAGGCCCAGGAAGACTACCCAGCCCGTCATGCACTTGACTTCTGACACCCATGGAGGCCAGAATTTGGAATTCTTGGAGTGAAGCAATTTCAAGGGATAACAAGCATCTACAACTGAAATAACCATGCATGCAATGATCGGCGTTGCGGATCAACCTCCTGGCAGCTATCCATTTAGGATGACTGGCAAGGACCCATACAGTGTTTCATTCTTTTGTTTAAACTCTATATGCATTTCTTAAACAGAATCATCATTCTTTTAAAAATAAATAAAGGCATGCCCAGAAAGGGTTAAAACTCTCCCCTTCCAAGTTCTACCTTCTTTCCCCACCCCCACAGTTTCTTCATGTCCTTTAACTAAATTAGTTATTCCACTGGCAGGCCAGTGCTGGTCCCCGCACAGAACAACACATGCTGTGCTCTCTCTGAGAGTGCACTCATGGTGAACTTTGAGCCACACATCTGCTGCAGAGAAGGAACTCTTATTCCCAAAGGCTGATGCTAGCTAAGGATTCTGGGTTCATCTCTGTCGTAGCATATTTTTATTAGATAAGCTGCTGGAGAATCAGAGGAATAAATTTAGTTACCACGTTTATACCTCATTACAATGCATCCCCAAATATTATTCTTTTATCAGCTTGATATTATTCTGAGACCCTGTTTCTGGCAAGTGAATATTTGGATTAAAACCAGAGTCCATCCTCATTTACTGTCAGGTCATGGCTACTGCTGGGCTAAGGATGTATTTTGATGATGTCCCCTCTGCAAACCTCTTCTTAATTTAAAAGCAAGGATCTGCAAACTTTGTTCTATAAAAGGCCAGATAGCAAATATTTTAGGCTTTGCTGGCCATACAGTCTCTGTTCCAACTACTCAACCTTGCTATTGTGCCACATAATCAGCCAGAGATAAAACCCAAATGAATGAGCATGGTTGTGTTCCAATAAAACTTTATTTACAAAAACAGGCAAAGCAGTAGGTTGCATTTAACCCATGGGCTGCAGTTTGCCAACCCGTGGTATGAAGTATGGATTAGCCAGCAGGCTTTGCGTGAATTGATAGATAGATGCCAGTATCTTTTCATGTGTCTGTCTATTAGAAGGGGAAGAATGAAATATTTCATTAGAATTTTAATGTATTTTATGGACAGCAGTATGGTATTTCCCCTCTTATTATATATTGCATCTTAAGTTTATTGCTCTCCCCCACCACCTCAAATTGAGGCGGGTAGTAGAATTTAATAGAGAGAAAGAAAGAGGCTTAAATGGCTAAAGGCTAGAGGGTGAAAACATCAATACAGTGTCTTCTTTGGAAACTGATATATCCCAGACATTGAATTGATTAAAAGAGATGTATGTATAGTAAAACCGAATTTGCTGACCTTCATTTCAGAGATCAAAGGTTAAATTCATACCCTGTAGGATGGTTCTGTTAAATCATTCCAAAGCTGCCTGGTGACATATTTTTGAAAAATATTTCTCTCCAACTTTATCAAGTTGTTCTTTGTGTTCAGGAAACATGATTTGAAGTCCCAGCTGGAGCTGGGACCTCATGGGTCTTAGACAGCTAAAATTCTTCTCCAACTGTATCCAGAAGACAGATGGACAGTTGGGATAGACGTTAATTGTGGGGATTCATATCTCAGAGCCTAGGTATTTATTGAAGATTGAAATTAACATTTTGCACTCAATAACCAGGGAGTATGTCAACTAAACACAGACAGAGAGCTAAAATTGTCCATTTTTAGAGTCCTTGAAGTTGAGTTGAATAAACATGTTGTGAACTGTAATGTCAGGCAGTGACAGAATTCCTAACTTCTTTGCCTGTAAGCAATGTCTCACTCCCAACAGTTCAAAAGTCAGGAAAACTGTGAACATCAACCAGTCCAACCCAATAACATTTTAAAAAAATAAAGCAAAATTTGTCTCTTTACTTGAAAATTCATACAAAGCCCTCCATAGCAATGATTCATAAAATTCATTTCATGACAAAGTTTTACCAGTTTATGGTGCGATGAAAAAAATTAGGACAATGGGAAATTTTATATAGCTGAATGCATTTCATCTAAAAGAGTCTCTTTTAGTCTGAATTATGCCCTCTGTAGTCTTATGTTAAATAATTAAATTTAATTAAATTTAATTAAATAATTAAATAGTTACTACATAAAATAATATGTTAGCAACCTTATATTGGTCCCCAGTTGTTTTAAACCATAATTCTACTATATAATGAGCAGGGAATGGGAGAGAGGGATGGGTGTTATTGAAACTTTAATTTCTTCCGTTTGCTGGCTTGATGGTGAGTAACAAATCTGGATTTTCTTTCTTACAACGTTCACTGCTGGCCTCTAAGAATCCGGAATATAAAAATTAAACTGAATAACTTTTTGTCTTTGGGTGTGTGTGTACACTCATTGGAGATGTCTTCTTTTTTTGAGGAGGTGGGGGTTACAGTCATGATTTAGGAGGCAGTTTTCAGGATATCTGATTTGTTGGATGGAGAAACTGAGAAATGGTTTATCTAACTGTGAGAGAGATGAAAATTAAACTCAAATGTCCTCACAGATGTTATTCCACTCGTCCACTACACGCTTCCTATTGCAGCATGAAATAAACCAATGGCAATTTAGTAATTGGAGTTCCAGTAAGACACCTATCAGGGGACTTTGGATACATTCTTTATCCTCTCCAAGTCTTGGCTTCTTAATCTATAAATGGGGATAATATGTCCCTTTTCACAGAGGTGGTTGGAGAATTAAATGACATAATGCATGTAACTTACTAGTCCCTGGCATACAATAAACAATAAATTTTTTGAGTTATTTGAATTATATACTAAAAGAGACAAAAAATGGCTGATTTCATTGATGGAAATTTTGTAGCTAAAATAGAAAATAAAATTGTCTGGATCTTTATTAACTAATGCCAGTCAAATGGTTGGAAGCCTACTAAAACTATAACTTTCATCTGAGACTTTGCTAGTGTCTACATGTGTGGGTGTGTATAAAATCACAAATGATGGTACATTTAAAAACTGTTAAACTATTCTATTGAAAGGCAAGAGATATCAGATAAAATCTTGGCCACCAAATTCTCTTCTGCTTAAAAGCCACCTCCAAAGAAGGCCAGACAACAAAACCTGGCAAAGGAAGACTTGGTGACCCTTTAAGGCTTTGGCCCTTCTCCTCTGTCCTTATTTTGTCTGGAATAAGGAGGACTAAGAGGCCCCACTTATCCTCAAATAGGGTGACACTTCTTCCCAAGCAGGGGATAATTCCAGTGATAACATCTGCAGCTACACAGATCACCAAGTAAGAGAAGTAACTCAGAAATCAAGCCAAAAGGGCCAGGACTGCCATGTCAAAGTCAAGCATTTATCTTTTTCCCTTATCACGTGAAAAGTCTACCTACCTCACCATGACTCACTGCAAAACACTTCCTTCTTGGGATTGGATGAGCAGTGGATTGGGGCAAAGGAGACTCTTAAGCTTCAGTTAAAACAGATACCTTTTACTTTGGCAGACCTCTGTGAAAACTGTTCAAAGCAAATGCTCTCCTTAGGGAGAAAAAAAAAAAAAAAGGACATTGGCATATACATAAAATGTTGCATGTGACTTGGAGGACTTAACAGATCCCCAGGAGCCCATCCATAAGCTCCAATTATGGACCCTTGCCTGATGGTTAGAGTGAATCACCAAACTGTGTGTCAGCTAAGAGGAATCTGTATGATACCAACCAAAGCTCCTCTGGAAGTAAGGAGAGAAAGAAAAAGAAAAACAAAACAAAAATTCACTTGAATAAGACCAAGAAAGAGAAAGGGGCATTTAATCAACAATTTATTCAACAAGTAACTGAGTATCTGTCATCTGCCAAGACACTGGGGCATCTTATGGGATCTGGGGGCAAGAAATCCAGCTAGGCCTCACAGACTAGAGCTATGGGCATGGTCTAATATAGCTGACTGAGTTAGCCCCAACTCTCCAAATTGTCCCTACTCAAGTATTTACAGCAACTAGAATCTTCTCTTTGATTTACAATTCCTAAAAGAAGGAGTTTTGGTGGCTTAGCCAACCTATGTCTCCCCTTGGGGTCAAATGATTTCAATCGGCCATAATGTGGGAGCCCTTAAATTGAGAAAAATGGTGACCCAGATCCATTCGTTTCAGGACAACATTGCAGGCAACTTTGGAAAACGAGACTGTTGTATGTCCTGGTCTCCAGGAGGATAGAAGAGACAATGATGGTCCCTTGCAAATCTATCCCCACCATGCAAAAGAAAACTAAAAGCCATGTCTCCTCAGAAGGTGCATAGTCCTGTGTTTTTTAAAAACAGTGACATATAAACTCCTGGTTTCACATTATGTCCAAGTCTCTTTGGAAACATGTCCAACTGTGGTTTGTGCCTGTTTCATACTTGTTTTATTTTATTTGGCAGCAAAGTGAAGATCGTGTTTCGAATAAAAGCCCAGTTCTGTCCTTTATACATTTCATTAGGCATTATATGCCATTCCTGTCCTTCTTTCCAATAGTCACGCCCAGGCAAGCTTTGCAGACTCCTTTTGTGGGAATATTTTTGTTCATTTCTACATTTATGGTTTCTCATAGCCACAAAATAAATCATTTTGTGATTTGACATTGGGTTGCAGAATTTGGGGAAGATAAAAGTCCCTTAGCAGCTCATTGTTTATATTAATGAATTGATAAAATTGCTTTTTCTTGGTGCTGTTTAGAAAAAAAATTCTGGGAAACCTAAGACCGAAATACCATCCTCAAGAGGACAGGAAGGAGGGGGCATGGAGAGGTTGTGGGGCTAGAAGTTTGAGCCCAGTCTCTGGCCCTCACAAGCTGTGTGTCGTTAGGCAAGTTACATAACCTTTCTGAGTCTGAATCTCCCCTCATTAGTCAAACAGGGGTGATACTGTTGAGCTCACAAGCTTCTTTGAGGACATGATGAGATAAAAATGGTGTGTTCTCAAACAAGTGCTTTCATAGTTTGTGAACATGCTCCTCAAAGTGGATGACTCTAGATAAAAGAATAAAACTGCCTCTTGAACCCAGGCAGCAGATTTGAGTACCCTTCCTTGCCATGTCACTTCAGGGGATTCTGGTGGCCTCAGACGTAGACCCTTCTAGGAATTTTGTGCTAATTCTGCTCTGTTCAGTTCCCCCACATCCTTTTGGATGCATCCTATTATGTCCTGTCTCCTCTGCCATATCCATTTCCCATCTGGTTCTCGATTAGCCCCTCCAAAGCTGTGGATGCTTACCTCTGATGGCCATTTAAAATCTAAACATATATTTAGATTTAATATATTAAATATATCATATATTAAAAAGTCAACATATATTATCACCTATTGTTGTAGGCATTGTGCTAGGCTGTGATTTTATAATAAGAATTAAAAACAATAACAACAAGGACAATATACCAGGGGGTCTTTTATGCACTTACATCAATGATCTCATCTGATGTGCACAATAAGTCCCTGAAGTATATGTGATTATTATTCTCCTGTTTTATAAATTAAGAACTGAGGCAGAGAGAGGTTAGGCAACTTGTCAGAGTTTAAACACTGTTGGTAGAATCACGCTGTGAATCCAAAAGATGAATAGAACCTCCTCCGTGCCTCAAAGAGGTTTAAATCCACTGGGGTGTCTGTACATCACATCCCACTAACCATAACACAGAACGACATATCCTGGCCTAGCGCCATAGGCTGAGGGAACTTGGATGTGGGCTTGGTTGTCTGTGCCTATTTCTATTGGGAGATCTTCACAGGTAGCTTGGGCCTTGAGCATAAAGCCAGGCTCACCAGACTTCCCACAGCACCATTCTGCTGTTTTGGGTGTGATTCCTGTCAACAGTGTTCAGTAGCCACATAGACTTAGGTGTCACTGGATTAAAGGAAAAGAGAAAGGAACAACAACAACAACAAAAAGCTCAGTTGATTGGTTATAATCTACTAGCTAGCTTTCCAAATTCACTCTGCACTCACCTCAGGCAGCACATAAAAGCTGAGACCCTGGAGATCATCTAGTTCAAGGATAGCACAATAGATACCACTTCATGTGCCAACTTCAATCCACTGAGGGGGTTGCGAAAACATTGGGTTTAGAAGGATCCTGAGGCTGTCAGGGACCAAAGGAAAAAGTGCCGTGATTGATTAGTGATGTCTGACACGGGCCCAGAAGTAGGGAAGGATGACACACACGTAACACGTATACCAGTGCAACCTGCTTGTTTTACAGAGGAGGAAATGAGACTACAAAATGGAAGATCTAGTGCCCCAAATAAACTAAGCAGGTTAATGGCAGAATCCCTGGTTTCCAGTGCTCTTTCCATAATACTTCAACTCCTGTTGCGTGATAATTGGTGCCTACAGGACCAACAGCAGAAACCAGCAAGAAAATTACATTATGCTTAGTACAGTATTTGTGTTAAGTGTATTTCATTCTAATTCCTTGAAAGTTGCTGATCCACGTAATGTAATTCTATTTATCAGAATATCTGATTATTCAGAGCATTCCTGACTCAGCTGGAAATAGCAAATAACCATCCCCCAGGCAAGTGGCAATTTATTACAGACAAGAAGAAAGAAGACAGGTCAAGGTCTACATACTTTTTCTAAAGGGCCAGTGACAAACGTTTATGTAGTGGTACTGTTTGCTGATTTGACCTGGACTTGTCAGTAAAACATAACAAAATAAAAGGCATGTGAAGGAATGATGGCTCTCTAAACAGCAAGCTCAGCTAAACAGAACCTTGGTGGCAGATTCCATCATCTCTAAGCATTCCTTAAGTATGAGCTAATCACGATGTGAGCCCTGAGGGACAAGAAGGAAGACATAGGTAGAAAGGAGGAGAGGAGGCAAGGCAACCCCGGGAATTGTGCCTACAGAGGTTTGGTGGTAAGAAGGAGGGTAGCCCCTTAGAATGCGAGGTCAGCCCTGTTAGAGCACGGAGTCTCGGGAGCAACTGAGAAGCAAATGTGGCTTAGCAAAGGAGCCGGATTTTGCAGTCAGAAGGATCTTCATCTGATGCCACGCCGCGTACTGGCTGCAGGATCCAGACACATTGCTCCACCTCTTGGGGCCTTAGTTTACTCACCATAAAAAAGAGATGATACCTCTCTTTCAGGATAGTATAAAAATTGAGTGGGATAATTATATCAAACACCCACACACAGTGCCTGGCATTTAGTAAGTGCTCAACAAATGGTCAAGTAAATTAACTTCATAGATTATATTTTATGATTAAAAAAAACAATACTGGACCAGGAAAAAGAAGGCCTGAGTTCTGATCCAAGCTCTGCTGTGAACAAGCACTGGATCCTGGGTCCTCTGCCTTGCACATAGGAAGCATTAAGTAAATATTTGTGGAATGAATGAATAAATGAGAAAATCTGAGAAGAGTTTTACATAAAGTTTCTGGCACCACTTTCTTCATCTATCTAAGGAAGAAACTGATTTCTCATATCCCTCTTAACCATAATATTCTTTTTCCTTCTGTTCTTTCCACAGCTGAAAGTACCCATTGAGTTGAGCACTGTCCTGGGCATGAGACCTTGAACTCAACAATCCCTGGCTAAATACACAGCTGATGACTTGACCCTGCCCACCCAGAGAAACTATAATGCTTCACTCCTTCTTGGAGCCAACTCCAATTGGAAAGCCAAATTAAAATCAAAATGAGAGAAAAAAACATCCTAAAAAAGGTGAGGACTTTCACTGCCTGATCTTGAAACCATTACAAAGCCACAGTGATCAAATAGCATGGTATTGGCATAAAGATAGACACATTGAACAGTGGAATAGAATTGAGAGTCCAGAAATAAACCCGCACCTCTATGGCCAACTGGTTTTTGACAAACCTACCAAGTCCACATTACCGAGACAAAACAATCTCTTCCACAAATGGTGCTGGGAGAACTGGATATCCATAACCAAAAGAATGAAAGAGGATCCCTATCTCACTCCCTATACAAGAATAAACTCAAAATGCATCAAAAAAGACCATAAAACTACTAGAAGAAAATGTAGGAAAACATCTTAAAGACATGGTGGTAGGGGGTGGTTTTTTGGACCTTATACCCAAAGCACGCCCAACGAAAGAAAAAAATAGATAAATGGGACTTCCTCAAAATTAAACACTTTTGCACCTCACAGGACTTTGTCAAGGGTGAAAAGGCAGCCAACTCAATGGGAGAAAATATTTGGAAATCACATATCTGATAAGGGTTTACTATCCATGCTATTTAAGGAGATGATACAACTCAACAATAAAAAGACAAATGACATGATCAAAAAACGAGCAAAAGATTTGAATAGACATTGGTCCAAAGAAGAAATTCAAATGGTGAAAAAAAAACATGAAAAAAATGTTCAACATCACTAGCAATTAGGGAAATGCAAATCAAAGCTTCAATGAGATATCATTTCACACCTATCAGAATGGCCACTATTAAAAAGATGGAGGGAAGCAGATGTGGCTCAAGCAATTGAGCTCCCACCTACCACATGGGAGGTCCCGGGCTTGGTTCCCAGTGCCTCCTGGAGAAGATGAGCAAGACAGCAAGCTGATGCAACAAGATGACACAACAAAGAGACACAAAGAGGAAAGACAATGAGAGACACAACAAAGCAGGGAGCTGACGTGGCTCAAGTGATAGAGCACCTTTCTCCCACATGGGATGTACCAGGTTCAGTTCCTGGTGCCTCCTAAAGAGAAGACGAGCAGACACAGAGAGCACAACCTGAATGGACACAGAGAGCAGACAGTGAGCACAAGCAATGGCAGTGGGGGGGGGGCGCGGGGGGGAATTTTAAAAATGAATCTTTAAAAAAAAAAGATGGAAAACTACAAGTGTTGGAGAGGATGTGGAGAGAGAGGAACATTTATTCACTGTTGGTAGGAATGTAGAATGGTACAGCCACTGTGGAGGACTGTTTCGCAATTCCTAAGAAAGTCGAATATAGATTTGCCATGTGACCCAGCAATACCACTACTAGATATAGACCCAAAAGAACTGACAGCAGTGACACTAACAGACATTTGCACACTGATATTCATAGCGGCTTTATTGATAATTGCCAAAAAATGGAAACAACCCATCCATCAACTGATGAATGGTTAAACAAACTATGGTGTACACACACAATGGAATGTTATTCAGCTATAAGAAGAAATGAAGTCATGAAGCATATGACAACATGTATGAACCTGGAGGGCATTATGTTGAGTAAAGCAAGTCAGACACAAAAGGACAAGTGCTATATGATTGTGCTACTATGAACTAAATATATTGTGTAATCTCATAGAGTTAATAACTAGAATATAGGTCACTAGAAAATAGACTATGGTTAGAGAATGGAAAGCTGAGGGTTAATCTGTGCAGAACTGGTAAAAGGATTGTTCTTAAACCATTGGAAATGAATAGAAATGGTGAAAGTACATCATAGTATTTGTAACGAGCAGTGCTATTATATGGGTATGACAGTAGTTGAAAGGGAAAGTCTAAGGTCATGTATATTACTAGAAGGAAAGCTAAAAAAATGTAACATGGGACCATATAGCACAGCGAAGTCTCATGTGAAATAGGAATATGGGTAATATTGCATATATAATACTTTTTCTTTGAAATTGAACAAATGTATGTTAATGTTATAAGATGTTAATATCAGGCAAAAATACAATCAAAGCAAAATATGGACAGTGGTGGATAGTGATATATTAATAATCTTCCCTTAAAGGTAAAAAAAAGAGCGGGGGGATATAGTAAGTAAAAGAAACTAGACAAAAGGTACTACATATTGTTTGACTCCATCTATACAAATTATAAATACAAATAAATTAGAAAGACAGAAATAGAATAGCAGCTGTGTATGGCACGGGAAGCAGAGAGATTGAGAGGTGATTTTTAAGGGCTAGAGCTTTTTTTTGTCTGTTTTATTATTATTATTATTATTATTATTATTGGAATAATGAAAATGGTCTAATAATGACTGAATTGATGAATGTACAACTATGTGATTATACCAAAAACCATTGATTGTATACTTTGGATGGATTGTATATTTTATTAATATATAGCAATAAAACTGATTTTAAAAATCAAAACAAGGGAGAGTGGCAGATAAAAGTGACCTGGGGATACATTTCAGCCGCAGGACAGTCATTTGAACCACTATCACCAGCACTGTCCTCTTTCTGGGCTTCCGGTCCCTTCACCTGTGAACCAGGGACCGGCAGTTCAAGGGCTCATGCTGCTTTGCCGCCATGAAAGTTAGGATGCTCCATGCACCTTTGCACTGCTCTGCTGGGTTCAGGTGGGGGCTAGCTCATTCAGCAGGAGGGGACTGGCAGGGAGCGGTGTGCTAAGCCATCAGAGCACCAGCTCAGCTCAGGGGCTGCCTCAGTTTCCCTGTCTCTTGGGCCCTGACTGAGGTTTCCCTGAAGTGCAGGCTCTGACTCCAGAAGGGGCAAAGGAGCTCAGGAGCAGGGAGGGAGACAGTGACATTCATAAGATGAGAACTCAAAAGGAAAGAGCACAAGCTGGAAGTAATTGATGTGTCTTAATGCTTCAAATATGCCTGCTTTTGTTTATTTTTTTAATCTCAACAATGCACAGACACTGAATGGTAAATCAGATTTGTGTTTTTTCTCCCCATTTGGTACTCTAGCTTAAGGAACACTTTTAAACGGCTTTAAAGATAAAACTTCAGAAGACCCTCGCTCTGTGCCCAGGAGTCAGGGAAAGCAGCCATTTGACTGGGGGAGAGAAGTGGCAGAGGTTGGCTGATTAGCCCTCCCACCACTTGAAGCAGGACCCAGGAAGGAGAATGAGGTAGGGACCAGGCAGATAAGTTTGCTGGCAGCTGATAAAAGCAAGGAGTCATGAGACCAGAGAAGCAAGGGGGAGGAGGGAGACTGTAATTAACTTGAGCTTCAATAGGAAATTACAATAGGTGTCTAAGCAGAGGATGAACATTAGGAAAATTCTGCTGATGAAAGATGTTTCTAGCATCTTTCTTTGCCACAGATTAGAGCAAGGCAGTAGGGAAGGCAACTTGACCTCCTAGTGCATCAAATTCACAGTTGAAAATGGCAAGGATGAGGGGTAGTTTGTAATTTTATTATCTACGTTTTACCAAAATAACAGGGATGTTTTTAATACTATCCAATACCACTTAGTTATGTATTCATTTATTCAATTAATCATTATTATATACCTATGATGTGTTCATCCCTCTGGGAGATAAAAGTGAGGAAGAAATTGATAGCCTCATAAACAAAAGTGTATGAAAATGTGCTAAAAAGAAAAGACAAAAAGATACAATCAATTGTCCAGGTGGTGCTGCAGATAATGTACAATGTAAGCCACCTGCTAGTGGAGAATTCCCTGAGAGCCAGGGCTAGCTGGTTGGGGCACATGGGGGGTGGGGGGCAGGGACTGGTACAAAGGGAGCCTTCCGGGCTGGAGGGAGAGATTGGCAAAGATTTGGAAGGAGGCATGAGGAGAATGTTTGAAGGACACGGGAGTGGGACAATGGCCTGTCTCTGGTGGAACTTTTTGAACATTCTTCTGGAAGTAAAGGGGAGTCCTTTTGAGACACCCCTTTAAATGGTGAGTTCACCACTTTAAATGGTGACTTAAGATGAATGTGGTGGCAGTATTGGGGGACAAGTTGAAGGCAGAAGAGTTGAGGATGGAGAGGTCAGTTGGGGGCCACACCCATGTCTGAGAGGTGAAGAGATGGGGTGGGAGGCCGGCTCCTATTGGCCCTTTCAAAGAACCCAGGGCCCACCCAGCAGTCCAAGTTGTCCAAAGAGAGAATGGGACCACAGGCCTCCAAATACCTGCCTGTGCCAGGAAATGAACATTTCTGATGCTTAAGAGGCGCCTGGAGAATAGAACAAAATCCCAGGAAAGTGTGCTTCCCATCTGCAGCCCACATCCCCGGCAGCCCGCCCACCATTGTGGAAAGAGGGGGATTAATGAAATGCAGACCATCCAAGGCCTGGCCTTATATTATTCATTTTTCTTGAAAATGTCTGGAGTTCTGTGATCCCTCTCTAATCCTGTATGCCATACTCAGCTTATATTTTGATAGGCACAGGGCTGGTTGCTGGGGCCAACATCCGCTTCAGGTGGAGGAGGCGCTGCCTTCAGTCCACGCTGATGCTGAGCCACGGAGGCCTGGGCACCCATTCCAGGTGGTTTCAGTTAGACCCAGAAGCCCAGCTCTCTTGGCCCTAACCACAGAGCAGGAAACCAGAAAACAGGGCATCTTTTTCATTTTCTCTCCTCTCCTCTTTTTTTTTTAAATTGGAAGGAAACAAGAGTTTTTTCTCTAATATCAAACTAAATTAAATTTCTGAGTTTAGAAAAGCCATAGGAATTTTTATTTTATCTATCAATGCTCTACTCAGAGATCTTCTCCACAACTCGGGTTTCTCTTTCTGGCAGAGGCCCTCAGTTTTATTTTCCTGGATGACCTGTAATTTATTCTATTATCTAGTAATGTGTACCCAGGATTTCCTGCGCTAAACCAAAGGTTTCTTGGTTTTCTGTATCAAATAACACTCCTACAGTGAGGATCACTTTCTACCATTGGGAAGACAAAATATTGCTTTGGGTTTTTATTGTCTTTCTTTTTTTATTTTCAAGATGTTGAAACAAAAGCCATGGAGCTTTTAAAATATTTTTACCAACTGGTTAAAGAAAAAAAAAAAGTGATTTCTGAAAATCCTTACCCATCCAGAAGACCTCTAATTAACTCAGCTCCACCCCCATCACTCCTGACTGTCCCGTATTGTTTGGCATCATTTGCTGCTTTGTCCTTGTTTTCTAGTCACCAGTAACAGTGGGTGTTATCTCTCAATGTCAAATCTTGAGAGTGCCGCCCAGCAGGGTGTAACATAATGCTGGGCTTAAGAAGCTTCTAAAGGCCTTGTTTAATAAGTCACCCCAAATGGATGTTTGAAAACAAATTTGTTTTTCCTCAGGCCTGCTGCTGCTCTCTCCCACCCCACTCCCCTTGGGACACCCTCTGTCCCCGTAGTTGTCACAGCCTCCAGGCCTACCGATCACCAGGATGCCCACAGCCCTTCTCTGTTCCCCTAACCAACATCCGGCAGCAGCCCACACAGCACACCTCTCTTTCCCTGCTTCCCCACAACAGTGAGTGATGAGATGCAGATCATCCAAAGCCTGGCCTTCTGCTATTCATTTTTCTTAGAAACATCTGGGGTTCTGTGGTCCCTCTCCAATCTAATTCGCAGTATTCTGGAGTTGGATTTATTTTCTGATGGAGAAAGTGAGTTCTAGAGAAGTATGGTGGACCCTGGATTTTTCGTTTGGTTGATTTGTTCTTTTGCTCCTCCTCTTCCTGACCTTCCTTTAGAAAACCATTTTTCTCCACATTTCCAGCATTTAAGATTCTGGAGGGGTTCATTCTATACTCCAGAGGAAGACACACAGCCTAGGTCTGGCCAGTTCTCTTCCCAGGTTTCAGTAATTGATTCAGGATATGGGATGTGACTGAAGCCAAACTGATATGTATCATCCTTGGGACTTTTGCTAGGAATATCAGGAAAGAGATGCTTCCTTTCTGCTGGGTCTGAAAATTGACAGATGGTAAGCGTGAACCTTCTGGTGGCGGTATTGTCACCATCAAGAGAGAACCTTCTTGAGCACAATGCCAACAGAAAAAAGCAGGGATGAAAATGGAGAAACACAGAGCCCTGATGACATTTTTGGAGCCCCTAGATCCAGCTGTGCCTGAAGCTAAATTATGCCTGCATTTGCCAATTATGTTAGTCAAAAATATTGCTTTTCTTGCTTAAGGCAGTTTGAGGACATGCTACTCTCCTTGAAGAGACTTTCCAGATTGATGCCTTGGGGTTTTGAGTCTTCTGTTAACAGAGTTCCCTGTTCTAACTGATGTGCCAAAGTTCCAGCATGAGTTGATTCATCTCTGCTTTATTCACTGATTAAGGCATAATATAGAAACACAATCATTTCCAATTCATTTTAATCAATCTGATATTTTCCTTCCCAAATATGGTAAAGGTAAGGAACAAATAGCAAAACTTATTGGTGATTTCCTATGCAAGGGTTGATAGCTAATGAAAAGTCTATATGTGAGCAGCTGAAAACATAGGATTTGTCTGATGGACAAAATTGATACCCAGTCTCCAAAAGGGCCATCAGGGACATGACATAACACAATTCAAGTGAAGCTGCTCTCCAAATAAGGGCCAAGGACAAGGACTCGCCAAAGCAATGCTATTTCTGCTCCAAGGACCTAAAGGCTAAGTCTGTAGGTTAAAAGAGCCTTTAAAAAGCTTAAGTGCTTTATATTTAGTCCTGGATTCAAATCCCAGGTTTCTAACTTACTAACTGAATGAAATCACAGGGGAGTTTTCTTATCCTGGTTTCATAATATTATCTCACAGGGTTGTTGCAGAAATTTAATGAAATTATAAATCTGAATAGTTAATCGAGTTACTAGCACTCAATAATTGGCAGCCATTATTAATATCATTAGAAATAGTAATAATAGGGCTGGTAGGAGTTTGACCACTCCTACTTAAATTGTTTGCATGGTATAACTGGAATGTTATACTTCCAAGACAAAATTAGGAGTAATTATCATCGATAGACCTTGGTGTCCTCTTGGTCTGATGTGTCAGGATTGGGAAAGCGAAGAGGTAGAAGATAGATATTTTAGTCAATTTTGCTCGGTCCAATACAAAGTGCCTTGACTATTTCAACACTTAAAAGGTTTTGTATGCTATTCTCTGCTTACTTTCAATCCAGGCAAAAAGTCACATTTAAGATTCCTTTTAACAGTTGAATTATATAAACATCATAAAAATATAAAAGCTAATACATTTCATTCATTTACTCAGCCTCTACAAATGGCATGCAAAACAACATGTTAAATATTTTAAAGAAGAATTTTGGAAATGGACTCTAGAATACCCAAATATGACTGGAGATAAAAACTGAAGCAAACAGATGCCACAATAACCAAACCAAAAAACAAAGCAGTATCAGTGAATGTGAAAGTATATATAATCTGGTTCCATCAGTCCCTGGTAACTGAGTTTTAAATGGTTTTTCAGGGTGGGATTATCCTTAAACCCAAACCTGGCTCCTGTGGTAGGTGAACAAAAGAAAAAGGAGCCTCAGTTTACCATATGACCCAGGAACAAAAGGAAGCTGATGTGAGTCCCTCTTCTGTTTGGTCGTGTTTCAGGCTCCTTGCCCTGACTGCCTGCCCTGATTCACAGTCCAATCTCCTCACACCTGGAATGTTCCAAATTAATTAATATGCCCTTGGTCAGAGTGACTGGTTAAGGGAGGGGTAGGTAAAAAAATTCTGGCCAATGATAGTCAAGGTCAAGTTTTGTTGAACTTTTTGGGGAGAGACACTCACTTTTTCCTCCAGGACCCAAAAATTAGAATATGGGTTGGAATTGCTACTGCCAACTTGCTACCATATGGCACATGATGCAGAAGCCAATAACAGCAGGAGGGAGAGCCAAGAGATGAAGAGAAACTGAGTCCTGATAATCCCTTTGAGCTCTGAACCCAGCTGTGCCTAAACCTATCCTTGGATTTACTGTTTATATAAACCAACGAATGCTCTTTTTGTTTAAACCAGTTTAGAGTAGAATTTTGTTACTTGCAAATTAAAGTCACGTCAGGATATAGAGACCCAGTATCTCAAAAACCAACAAACAAACTCAAGAAATGTCTAAGTTTAAAATAGGCATAAACAAATCAGGAAAAGTTCTGTGATCAAGTTGGAAGATTAAGGCCTTGCTTAAACTTAGAAATTTCTACAAGTTAATCCACAGACTCATGGTACGCCTTCAGGTAAAAATGATTAAACAAACAAATAAACAAACCTCTGATTCATGCTGTATGGCTACATCTATTCAATTGACAGGGTTTCAAGATAGAAACTAGAGGATGTTTCAGAATTCAAGATGGTGGTTCTGGCAAGAAAATGGAGCAGGGCTTGAGGGGTCTCCTCAGGAAATTAGCTGAGGAGTCAACATCTTCCCTGATCAAGAAAAGCAAAGGGTAGCTTGCTAGATGTTAAGCAAGAATGTTCCTAACAGCTGCATTATTTAGGGCTCCTGTGACTTCAAATAAGAGGCTTTACCAAACTCGGGAAGGTGCCTTTAGGGCCAGAAATAAAGGGGTGTGACTCTTCTACCACACAGCAGAAGGAACTCAGACAAATGAGGGATTGTAGTTTTATGAAATGGGGACTGTACAAAACAGATGCATTAGGAATTTGGAACCAGCTTAGGACAGTACATTGTTTGTTCAATTCCTGGTAGAAATCCTGCCCCCAAATTATTTTTAATCTTATATGGCAACTTATTTGCCAAAAAAAGTGCTTTGATGCAATGTTAGCATAAAAAGCATTTAAAGCAAGCATGGTTTAGAAGAATCTGGGGACTCAGCTTTCTCCCAACAACAGTTAGTCCAGTCCCCATTCCCAGCAGGGTGGAATGCTCGGTGGTGGGAGCTGAGAGGTGCTGAAGCAACAAGGGCAAAAGCCCAAATTTTTCTTTACCTTAAGAACTCTGCATAAGGACCCTGGCGTTCTTCTGATTCATTTGGAGTATCTGGCACTATTTAGTTCTGCTTCTACCAGGTAAACATCAGGGACTGTTTGAAAAACAGGACAGGGTTAACTCAGCCCAGTGCACATTCAAATACCAAGGTTTGGGTCCCTTGGGCAAGATGTTTGCCAACTACAGAAGGCCAGCGCTTCACCTGGGAAGCCAAAAGAATCATTCTATACCATATTTCCTTCCCATGCCATTAGATGGTTCATCTGGGTACCATATACTGAGCTATTCCTATAGCAGAAAAATATTTCCAGTACTTCAATCCTCATTTTATATGGTATACAGAAGAGATCTGGCTCTGTGCTGAGAAACACAATATCCAAAACGGAATGGGTAGTTCAGTTAAAAAGCAAAGACTCGATGCCTTAGATCTGTGCCCAGGCCAGAGCAAGCACTTAATAAACATATGTTGAGTAAATGAATAAAAGAAGAGCAAATGATGAATGAATGAATGATTAGATGGATTGATTGCTGGTGCCATTTAAAACGAGGCCTGAAAAAGAGCTACCTGGAGAACTTTTGGAAGTAGAGCAAGATCACAGTTGGTCAATGAGACAAATATTTATAGAGCACCTGCCTTGCCCAAGATGCAGTGGAAAGTACTGAGGGGAGAGGGTGTAAAGATGAGTCAATATGGTATCTGCTGCATTGTAAATTAGTTCTCTTGGAGAACTAAGGGTCACAGAGAAAAAAATCCTGTAAGCATTCGCATAAGTTCTAGGGGCTGAGGGTCAGAGAATCTTCACCTAAAGATGGCATCAATGCTGTCATGTGCTTCCCCAGTTCATTTCTTCTTACAGCTGAATAGTATAGCATGTGATATCATGGATGAACCTTGAGGATATTTGAGGTAAGGCAGGCTGAAGTCTGGCCAGAGGCATAGCCGCGCCCAGTGGGGGATATGCGCAGCCCACCGCTCGGGTGTAGGGCGGCTGGAACGGGCGTACTGCCCTCAGCCATGGAACGGGTGCACCGCCCTCAGCCTCGCCCAGTCAACCAACATCTGCTTGCTGATAACCAGAAGAAGCCTGCCCACACTCACCCTCCCCCCTCCCCACACAGCTAGGGAGAGCTGCACCGCCAAGGCCACACCTTAGAAGGTGTGGAAACTGCCCCCAACCTATCACGGCCAGCCCCGCCTTCCTTTCCCGCCCATAACCCTATATAAGCATCTGTACTTCCCTTAATAAATCAGACCTGCGTACTTACCTCGTCTCCGGGGTGGTCTTTCCTCCGTGCGCCCTCCACGCCGTCTGGGCCCCCAAACGCTGGTTGCCGCTCAGCGTTCCCCTTCCGCCAACAAGTGGTTCGGAACAACCACAGATATTATGCTGAGTGAAATAAGCCAGACACTAAAGGAGGAATATTGTATAGTCTCACTGATATGAACTAAATATGGTGAGAAAACTTAAGGAGTTAAACTATAGAGGATAGGTTAGTAGGAGACAGAACATGGGTTGAGAAGGGGGAACTGATACTGAATCTATATAGAATGTTTAATAAGGTCAATTGTAAATATGTGGAAATGGATAGAGCTGATAGTAACACATAAAGAGTAAAACTAACACTGCTGATTTACAAATGTGATTGTGGCTGAAAAGGGTAGTCTAGGGAGGTTAATGTTAATTGAAAGACAACTAGAAGACAATCTAGGGACTGCAACATAGTGATTTTGGTGGGAGATGAGGATTGTAATTAATAATATAAATACAAGAATGTTCCTCTATTACAAGGAATTAAGAATATGGTGATACATGGAGAAAATACAACTAATGTAACTTACAGACTATAGCTAACAGTAATATTGTAATATTTTTATAGAAAAGGCAGAGAAGTTACCATATAAATGTTAAAGGTAAAAAAAATAATATGGGATTTACTTTTACAAGATATAAATATGATCAAGCTTTTTTTCCTTCATTTTCTTCATTAACAAGAGTGCTTGGTCATGTCATTTAGCCAGCCTTTGCTTATTTATTTATCTTTCTGAACACTGGAGAAATAATTGGGTTTGTTTTTAGGATTAAATAAGGTAAATGTGCATGGACAGACTTTTTTAAAGTATTGCTTCCATAATTTGTCAAGCTGCCTTTTGTCTGTTATTTTATTTTTTGAAGTTGAAATGACCTTTTTCTTTAAAAAAAAAAGATGACATCACTATGGGTAGAATTTGAATTGGTAGATGGAATGGGGCAAAGCTTGCCTGGCAGGGAAACATATGATGTGAGTACAACCATGTGGCATACTTGGGACCAGCCCATCTGTCACAGACAACTAAATATCGTTCATCCATCCACATCTCTTGTCCTCTCTGCCATGCCCCTGGTTCACACCATCATCTCTTGTTTGAATTACAACCTTCTATTTGGGTTTCCTGTCTATTTATCTTGCCCCTGATGATCTACTCTCCCAAAGGCAGCCAGAATAATCTTTTTAAAATGCAAGTCTTATAAGTCTCCTTCCCTGCTTAAAACCCTACAATGGTTCCTCATTGACATTAGAAGTAAATCTTAATTCACTAGACTTTCAAGTCCAGTAGGGTCTGGCCTCTTTTCTGGTGAGACACATGCTATTCCATCTACCAAGAAAACTCTTCCCCTGTCTTTCACCTGGTTAACTTGTATTCACAGGTCAGATTTCAGCCTGGATATAACTTGGCTGTGAGAGTGTCCCTTGGCCTCTGGGTTTAGGTAACATGCTCCTTCTGTGTTATCTTGTAGCTCCCTGTGCTTCTCTCTCACACAGCTTATTGCACTGCATGATCATTGTTTAATAATCCATTTTCTCCACCTGACTGTATCCCCATTAGGAGAGGGACCTTCCTGTCTGTCTGCATCACCACACTGTTCTCAGTACATAGTACAATGTCTGACACTTAGATATCCGATAAAGGTTTATTGAATGAATGAATGGGGGGAGGGATGGGTAAATGAATGAATAATGTAAGGATAAGTTGGGAAAGGATTGAGAATTGTGATGGACCTTGAATGCTAGATCTAGGATTCTGAATTTTACCTTGAAAGCATCAAAGAATTATTAAACAATTTTGAGTATAAAGTGTGACACAACAAGGGTTGATGAAATTGATATTCAAAAGAAGGAATAGATATAACTGATTTTATGGGAAGGAAAGGTTGAAGAAAGAAGGAAAAGAAGTTAAGGAGTTCACCTCATCAAAAAGAAAGTTTAAAAGAAGTTTAGAAATTTATCTTAGAAAATTTACTAGTATTTGGGAACTTTTAAAGATGAGGTTCAATGCAAAGTTGGTCCTAAGAGCCAAACATAAACCATTCTCCTCAGTGTCATATCATATATACTGGTTTACACCTTGTACATGGAAAAAGGAGAATATGAAGTCACACTGTGTAGCAGTTTGACATTATTGATGAATTCCAAAAAGAAATATTGGATTATGTTTGTAAACTGGTCTTTTCCTCTGGGCGTGATTAAATTATGATTAGGGCTTTGATTGGGCCACATCAGTAGGGCATTGATTCCCCGCCCCTTGATGGGTGGGAACTCACAGATAAAAGACATGGCAAAGGACAGAGTTGGAGTTCTGATGCTGAGTTTTGAGCTGGAGCCTGGGAAGTGAACACACAGGAGAAGAACACAGAGGAATAGAGCTGGCTCTTAGACACGGCAGTAGCCCTGGGGAGAGAGAGCCACTCACCTGATAGTCTACAGCTGGCCTTGTGGAGACAGCAGAGGAGCTGAGCCCAGAAAGAAGCAAGCCCCAGGAAGAGAGGAACCCAGAAAGCCTGAACCCTTGCAGATGCCGGCAGCCATTTTGCTCCAATACATGGCAAGAGACTTTGGTGAGGGAAGTACCTTATGCTTTATTGCCTGCTAACTGTGGGCTTCTACCCCAAATAAATACCCTTTTTAAAAGCCAACAGATTTCTGGTATTTTGCATCAGCACCCCTTTGGCTGACTAATACACACTGACAGTTTGTAAATGACCCTTTCCACATGGGGTGAGCCACATTTCTTTGATTTGGGATGGAAAATGATAAAGATTTACAGGAGAGTAGAGGAAATAAATACTCAGGCTTGGTTCCATTCGAATTGGAGTGCAAGCAAACGTGAGCTGATCCTCAACCTATTTAACTGGCAAGACTAAGCTGGTCCTTCTTAACCAGATTAAACAAGAAGAAAAAGAGAATGTTACAATGGTCCTATTATTATGGGCATGGTAAGTGCCACATAGACGGAGGAGGAACAAAAAAGCCCAGCCAGTTTGCAAATACTGGAAAGGTCAAAACAGCCCAACCAACTACTACCAGTCTCAGAGTACTTGGCCTGGGTGATTACTGAGCTTCACTCATACAGTGTTTCAGAGTCAAACATTGTTTGTATTATAATATTAAACTAAGACTGACATGACCCACACTATTAAGGTTATTAGAAGAGTGGAAAATTGCACAACTGAACATTTTTCTTAGTCTTCAGAGCCTGAGGGTCATACTTTGTAGGGATCACTGTGCTGGCTTGGATACTGATTATTTACAAAGTGATGACAGCTTCTTCAGCTCTGTACAAGATGGTAAAGAAGTCCTGGTCCCTCCCAGGGGAGGGATAATATAAGTTAGGCAGGCAAAGAATCCAACATAATATAGACAAGGTGTGGCTATAAGGTAATGACAGGGAAATTTTTTTTTACAAAAATGCCAGAACTTACTGTTCAAGAGAGCTGTTCTGAAAATCAGTCACCTTGGGGCATGGTTCAATTAGTTCAGAGATATGTCAATTGCTCAAACATTTTTGGAAGCCCTCTTCAAATTTTGAGAGGAATTGAGTGTAGTGTAGTGAAATAAGCATAGTCTTTGAATTCTGACTGCACCAATTACCAGCTGCATGACCATAGGCAAGTTTCCTAACCTATCAACTCCTCAGATTCTTCCTCTTATAAAATGGAGCTAGGAGACTACTTTACATGTTTTTGAGAATCAATGAGATAACATGGACAAAGTATTGGTCTTAGAGTGGGCTTGCCACCAAAGGCAGCTGTTTTCTAAGTAGTGACATTTAAGTTCAGATTTAGATCTACAGGATAAAATCTGTCTTGTTATGTTAATCATAAAAATTTTTGACTAGCAGCAGAATTTACCCAGATTGATCATCCCATCACTCATCCAACTTAGTCTCCAAAATCAAATTCTAAAGAACAAAAGTTTACATTCTTGATGATTTTCTTTTGAATCCAAGGCAGGATTCAAGCTGAGTTACCCCTTTTCCACCCCCATTCTCCAAGCCTTGTATATTTATACAGTTTGCATTTGCAGAAATATCATCAATTTCAATAGACTTCTTTTGATGCAAATAGAAATTCACGCATGTTCTCCCATCTCAGGTGAAACTCTGCGATTGAAAAAAGCAGGGTTTAGATGAAAACAGATGCTTAATGGAGACTGAAATTACTACAGAGCTTCAATTTTCAAAATGGCGGGGAGATTGCCCTGTAGCCAACATTTTGAAACCAACTCTTAAAAAGAAAAAGATGGTCTTTGGGACTTTAAAGGCAGGCTTCACAGTATGAGTACTTAAAGACTGTGGAGACAAGAGCCTGTCCTGGAAGAGAAATTCAGGAGTAAATTAGCAACAGAGTAAATAGGGAGTTGTTCCTCTAGGAGAGGTTGTAGAATTCCTCTATGGGGATGTTGGAAGCACACTAGGAGTTTTCAATCACTTGGTGCACTGCTATTGAGTGGTCTAGACCAAGCTCTGCAAGGACTGGGCTGTGTCAGCCTGAGCAGACACGGTGATCCAATTCTTGGGTGTGCCTCCATGTCTGCTGAGATAGCTGAGCCATAAAAGGATACATAAATCTCAAAAAGAGGGAAGTCCTACTGAGTGAACACTGTGGATAGAATGTATGAGGCATGGAACTGTGTAACATAGTGAACCATGTGGTGGAAGATGGACTGTTTGTGGTTAACAGTACAAATATGAGAGTGTTCTCTCACAAACTGTAACAAATGTACAATACTAATACATGGTGTTAATGATAGGGGGTATTTGGAAAAAATATACCAAGTGTACACTATGGACCACAGTTAGTGGTAATAGTCTGATCATGTTCTTTCATAATCTGTAACAAATGTTCCACAACAATGTAAGGTGTTGATGGAGGGGTGATGTATTGGAATTCTGCACATTATGCATGACTGCTTTGTAAGCTCACAGCTTCTCTAATAAAAATAAATAAATAAACTTTAAAAAGAGGGAAGTCCTAATCCAGCCCTGGGTAGCTGGAGGGGTTGTAATTATTGCCCAGACCAGTGCATGGATTCTTGGGCTCACCATGCCAAAAACTAGGGAGCCCAGGGAGTCAGACTTTTCAGAGGCCCTGATGAAACAAACAAGTATTCTCGAAGCAGCAACAGGGAACTTGGGACAGAGTGAGACCAACAGAGCCTTAGAATGGAGAGAATCTTCACCCAAGGACTGTTATCATGTGGGGGAATACTCTGCTCACCTCAGGGCCTTGCGATTTTAGCTCTATGGTAGAATATGTAAGCTTTCTCAATTTCTCTTCTCTTTTAATAAAGTCTTCTTTTGATTCAAACCAACCAGTGTTAATTTACAAGTTGGAGATTTGAAATCAACCTCTTGAGCAGTGAACAATTGTGCTAGGGTGTTGGGATAGGAGTTTGAGCCTAAAGAAGTATTTCACGCTCATAAAACTCCCTAGTTCTCTTCTGTCATAGTAATATTTCACACTAGGCTTACATATGAAAAACTTTTCTAAAGGTAACCTTAGTCTGGGAAGCAAGGAGGACACTTGAAAAATGAAATGCTTATAAGAGGCACGTCAAGCCTAGGGATTGCAAATTTGTACACTTGCAAGGCCCAGGCAGGTAACCTAAATGACTGAACTGGCACCAGTTTAAGATAGCTGTGTGCAGAAGAGGGACACCCCTTCTGAAAAAGGCCATGACTCCCCAGCACTGGCTGGTGTTCATCACGTAGTAATGCAGAGCCAGAGTTGCTAGATTTTTAAGAGAAACCTAGCATCCACGAATTTTAGAAGCAATCTGACCATTTTTTAACAGCTTTATTGAATATTATTGAGTTACAATAAATTGCACCTATATAAAATGTTCAATTTGATAAATTTTGACATATCTATTCACTCATGAAACCATCGCCATAATCAAGATGATGAACATACCCATCACTCCCAGATCTGCTTTCCTTTCTGTAACTACAGATCTGTTTGCATTTTCTAAAATTCTAAATAAATGGAATCACATGGTGTGTACTTTTTTTTTGGTCGGGTTTATATCAATAGTTCATTCCTTTTTATTGTCAAGTGGTATCCTATTGTATGGCTAAACAACCATTTGCATATCCATTTACCTGCTGGTGCACATTTAGATTGTTTCTACTTTGGAGCTCCAAAATAAAGTTACTATAACATTTGTGTAAAAGTCTTTGTGTGGGTATAAGCTTTTGTTTCTCTTGGATAAATACCTAGGAGTGGAATGGCTGGATCATACATTAGCTGGATATTTAAATTTTTAAGAAACTGCCGAACTGTTTTCCAGAGTGGCAATACCACTTTACATTCCTATCAATAGTGTCTGAGAGTTCCATTTGCTCCACAAGCTTGTCAATACATGGTATTGTCAGTCTTTTATATTTTAGTAATTGTGTTATGGTACCTTGTGGTTTTAATTTGCATTCCCTTAAGGACTAGTTAGGTTGAGCATCTTCATGTGCTTATTTGCCATCCATATATCTTGTTTGGTGAGGTGTCTGTTAATATCATCCTTCCACTTTTTATTGGATTATTTATTTCTTCTTATTATAGTCTATATACAAGTCCTTTATCCGATATGTGATTTTCTCCCATTCTGTGATTTGTCTTTTCATTTTCCTAGCAGTGTCTTTAGAAAAACAGAAGTTCTTAATTTTTCTGAGGCACAATTTATCAATTTTTTTTTCCATTATGAATCATGATTTTGATGCTTTACCTAAGAAATCATTGTCTAATCCAAGGTCATAAAGATTTTCTCCTATGTTTTCTTCCAAATAATCTCCCCATTTTAAAATGCTGGCAAGAATTTAAAATTCGGTAGAAGTCCATCTAGCCTGTGAACTACCTGTTTATACCTGTTTACCTACAACATGTCCCCCAGATCCCTAATTTTGTATCCTGCAGGGCTAACAAGTCCCCTGTTAAACTTTTTCAAAACATGACATCTTTCACAAGAAAGTCTCGTAAGTCTTACTTATTCGGGGTCATCTCTTCCTTACATAGAAGATCAATGCCTTCTTTTTAAAATGTATTGGTATATCTCAATACTTTTATTGACTATTAAGAAAATAAGTTAAAGCTTAGTTCTCCTGAGTTTGGACTTGCTTGGAGGTCTGGTGAGATGAAAATTACGCTCTCTAGCAATAGGTACATCAGCCAACCACTGCTGAACTTAAGTGAGAAAATTGTGGGCAGTGAGGGCATAAGAGGAAGGGGCAGAGAGAAACTGGACTTTTCTGTTCAATTTTGCTTTCAGGTGATCACGATCAGGGTCAGTGGGGACCCTTTATTCTTCGGTGCTATCTCAAAAGACAATTGCAAACACGCTTGACTAATTAATTGTCCTTCCTTTAGCAAGGGTTCATCAGCGAAGAGATAAAATTCTAGCCTTAGGCAGATGCTAAAAACATTTTTGTGCAGTCAACAGAGTGTTCTTAGCCCCCTTGGCATTATTCTGGAAATCCACCATGATGCAGGAAATCAGTTGTCTGGGGTCCAAACACTGTTCACAAGAAGAGGTTTTAAAAATGGAATCAGGTACCAAGAAAATGCAGCGTGCAGTTCAGAATATGTGAAGTGTTCTGAAAACGCTGAGGTTTAAGAATGTCATTGTGGGGATTGGCAGTCCACAAGTGAAGGACTTCAGCAGAATCTTTTACTGGGAAAAGCTTTGCAGGACCATCTGAAACCACTGCAGCATTAAACTTCACGAACCCTAAAGGAGCAAAGACGGTTATTGAGCCCCAGTGCTCTGAAAACACATAAAACTCTTATATTACAATGGAGATGCTAGTTTGAATGGACAAGCATAAACTTCCCTTAGAGAATCTTCTACTCTTGATTATTTCAACAGAGTTTCAAAAGCCATGCTGAGCCCCAGTAAGCAGCAATTTCAGAGAGGTGAAGTTTTCCATTTGCTCTAAAAGAGAAGATAGCTTCTGAACCCCCTTTATCTCCTCTTCCTGGACATAGGAGCTATTCTCAAAGCAGTGGGGATGGCTTATCCTCCCTCCTACTGAAGTCAGTCCATGCTACTATGCTTATTTTGTAAATAAAATAAACAAATTAAATCCAGAGAACCTGCAAGAGGTTAAATGCCCTGAAACTTCTAGTGAGCCAGGAGTTAAGGCATGGGTACCCCTCGGAACCTCACATCCTTGATTTTGCACCAGCACCAGCCTTTGTACCTCTTTTGGCATTTAGTTCTAGTCCTTGGTCGGTTCCTCATAAACGAAAACAAAGCTATGCTTCTTGCAATTAATGCAAATTAGAGGTTTGAAATCTAAATAAATATGAACTGAGGAATAATTTTCCTAGCAAATCCCATTATAGTAGAACTTGAACACCAAACGGGGTCCGTTTGTTTTCTTAAGGGTTTCCTCTATGCCCCTTACCAGGAGGCTCACCAAAACCAGGGAATTCCATTTCATTTAGTAGAAAACACGTTGCCCACCACAGGGTAAAGCAGCCTTTCCATTTTAGTTTACTTTATACTAGACCCAGGTGTCTTGGTCGAGTAAAGACAGCAAAAGCATTGGGTTTTAGAGACCTGGATTTGGAAAGCAGCCCTGCCACTTGCTGTCTGGGTGGCCTTGAGCAAGAGTTCTGACCTCTATGAAACTTAGTGCCCTCACATACAAATAGGGCTACTGATATCTAATTCAGGGGGCTGCTGTGAGGATAAAACCGCACTTCACGAGGTACCCAGCAGTCATGGCTACTTAGGCATCTGGTCTCACAGCACTGTAGCATATCAGAGCATTCACTACCACATTCTATAATCGCCTTTTTAATTTTCTTATTTTGCCCAATATGCTGCTCATCTTTATATTATTTGCCTAACACAGGCCTAGCCCAGGGAAAGCATTCAATAACTATTTTGGGAAGAAAAGAAGGAAGGGAGGGAGGGGTGGGAGGAGTAGGCTGACTAGAATAGCGAAAACTAGTAAAATGATAAAGACACAGACTTCGGTGTCAAATCCAAACCCTGGATTTTTGGATTTTTCAAATCCAAACCCTGTTACTCACTAGCTGGGTGGTTTTGGGTAAGTTATTTAACTTTCACTTAGAGAAAGATGATAATAGTACCTACTTCAAAGATTGTGGTGGGAATTGTGAGATCATTTTTGCATAGTGCTCTGTGCTTGGTAAGGGCTCAGTAATCACTATCCTCATTATTTTTATATAGTTTATTGGAACTCACTGAGATCTGATTGACACTTGCAAATGTTGGGATAATAATTGCCTTGGACCTTGCTGGATGAAATGAGCATGGCAGCCATCCAGGAATGACCTTCCACTATCATTGACAATAAGTTGTAAATAGTCAGCACTATCCTGGAGCCTCACCCAGGGCAGTATGGCTGCCACTGTCAGCAGCAAATCTGACCCTGTTCAGAGTGTGAAATTTGGTTCATAAATAACATAAGAAAAGGCAGAATGTGATTAAGTGCTCTAGCAAAAGCACAGACCATCTCTAGACCCAAGGGTGTAAGGACCCAAGGGTGCTGGTTTGGAAAATGGGCCTGGGTAAGATCAATGTCTCACTATTTATTGGCAGAGTGAGCCTTCCTTTCCACCTATGCAAAATGGGTATACTTAGAGTACCTGCCTTACAGAACGATTGAGAGCATTAAATAAGATAATAGTTATGGCAGGTGTATTAGTCAGGGTTCTCTCGGGAAACAGAATCAGCAGGAGATATCTATCAATAATATGAAATTTTAAAAGAGTCTCTCACGCGACCGTGGGGATGCACAAGTCCAGGTTCTGCAGGCAGGCTGCAAACCAGTGGCTCCGATGAAAGCCCGATGAAAGGTCATTGATGAGTTTCTGGGAGAAGTTGCCTGTCCAACCATGAGCTGGGAAATTCTCTCTGAATGTTGAAATCACTTCCACTTTTAAGTCATTCAACTGATTGGATAAAAGCACCACCCGTTGATAATGTAATCTCCCTGATTGATGCAGATGTAATCAGCCATCCACGCAGTAAACTCACTGGTGATTGAAGTCCATAAATGCTCTTGTATTACAATTAGCCCAGTGCTTGCTGGAACAAACACCTGGATACAACTATTTGGCCGAGTTGACACATTAGCCTAACCATCACAGCAGGCTTTTCAGAATGCTTGGTAAGTGCTCAATAAGTGTTAGCCATTATTGTTTTGGCTGTTATTATTCTCCAACTAGTATTATTTTAACTGCATAATAGTAAGATTATTTTAGATAGTAAAACATGGTATACTACTACTAATTAGTACAATTATAATGAACTTATAAATCTATATATTACTCTAGGTAATATAATTATAATACTAATTAGTATACAATTAATTGTATAATAACACTATTTATAACATGGTAAATGCTTCTTGGAGAAGTTGCCATTTGAGCCTTTAAGCAGTAGTAGGTTATTAAGTATCTAAGGGATGTTTTTAAAACAGGTGCTTTTATCTGATGCCTTTCCAGGTTTCTAGTCAGTTCTACGTTTTATATTCTCCAGTGTGTAGGGCTACGGGAAGAAGGCTCAGTTCCTGAAGGGTAAATGAGGATGAGGACTAGCACCAAAAATTGTCAGGGATGAAGGAGACAAAGGAATGCTTGTTCAGCATGAGTTGCCCAGGTTACTGTTTTCCCGTGTTCTGCTGACTTACCCTACCAGGAATCCCACAGAAGGGCAAGGGCAGCACTGATCAGAGCACTCAACCCACTGTAAATATTTGGTTCACAATTCCTATATTATTAGTTTTTATGTGGAAAATAAATTTCCCTTCGGTACTCCCTCTCAACTCCATGGGCACCTGATGGATCCTTTAATATTTAAGTTCTTCCACCTTCAAAGATCCACATCAGAGTCTTTCCTCAGGCTGAGGACCGAATGTGCTTGCACCTGGGAATTTCCCTTGTGGTCAGAAAACCCAAAGGGGGAAACGTTTCATGCATAAAAGAAATTTTAAAGGGAGAAGGTAAGGCAGAGGCAAATGGGGGCGGCGGGGGGGGGGGCGGGCCGGGATCTTGAGGTCTAGGAGCCACACATGAAGATTTAAATTAGCCCTCCCCCGTTTCCTGTCCTCTTGTCCCCATCCCCATTAGAAGCTTATAAAATTCTGTGCATGTTTGTGTGTGTTTGCACGCATACATGCAGGCACTAAGAAAGGTGCAATATATCATAGCTGAGTTTGAATTGACTTCTCAGAAAATGTTTCATAAAATTTGTTTGTAAAATAAATCTAGAACAGCCATTCTCAAACTTCAGTAAGCACAAAAACTGCTTGGAAAGTCTGCTAAAAGTGCATATCTCCACCCCTAAAGATCCTGATACAGTGGGTCCGGGATGGGGACCTGGAATCTTTACTTTTAACAAGCGTCCCATGTAATTCTGATGCATATGGTCCTTTAACCTTTCTGAAAAATTCTGGTCTTTCTTTAAATATATATATTTTTCTGTCCTATTCATTTGAGGTAACTTAACTATTTTCCCAATTTTCTCAGTAAGCCTAACATTTCCATCATTTGTCTAGGTGGATTTTGCTTTTCATTTTTGAAAACTATTTTGTCTCTAAAAGCTAAAGTGCCTTTTCAATGAGTAGGACTGGAGTAAATATCGTGGAGACTACTTTATCTTGGACCTCAGCTAGAAAATGACGGAGAAAACTGGAAAGGTTTCCTCTTGAGGGTTTCCCCCACCAAAAGCAGGTTAAATTCAAGGAAGTCAACTGAACTGGACCTCCTGTGAGTTGCCATTGCCTGTTAAGTTGAAAGCTATGTGGTAAATGTCCTCATAGAACACAGGGCCACAGAAACCCAGTAGTGTGTGTTGTGAGGAATCTGGGCTTGGGTTTGCTCTGGGTAAGCAGCTGTGTGCAAGAGCAAGATGAACCAGAAGCAACCATGCGGCCAGTTAAGAAGCCTAAACTTGCTGCACTAGGATTTACCCATTCTTGCTTCCAGGGGAATGGCCCAGTTGCCTGTTCTGAGGGAAGGAAACTTGATAACATGAAACACCATGCCCTGTAAGCCCTCTCACTTCTGAGGTTGAATAAACTCAACTGGTGGAGGAGGTGATGGAAGGACAATGGAGGGTCCTGGTTCAGGTCTAGATCTTGTGCCCTGGAAAGGAGCTCTGACATGGGGCACAGGTACAGGGTGGGGGGAGAGAGGTGATGAGAAAGGGAATAAAAACACAGATTCTGGATTTAGTGGCAGCAATAAATATCTTCTTAAGATACTTAAAGACCAAGAAATTTTCTTGTCCGGTAAAGTTGTCACAAAGTTGTTAAAACAACCATTAACAACCCAGCTCTACAAATAAGTGGCTATGAGTTTTCATATTTTAACATCCTAAGAATAAGTAAGTGTTTTATCCAAGCTATACCTGAGAGGTTCCCTAGGATTAGCTACAATGGTCTTTAGAAGGTGGAAAGTTGGTTATCTCTTACTGTATAACAAACTACCCCAAAATCTAGTGGCTTGAAACCATTATTTTATTTTGCTCTATTTCGTGGGTCAGGAATTTAGGAAGGGCTCAGCTGAATGACTTATCTCTGATTCTTTTGGCGTTCAGTGTAGCAATTTGGGCTGGAGTATTCGGTTCTGAGATGGCTTCGTCACTCACATATTTGATATGTCAGTGCTTCTTTGTTTGTCTTTCTCTCTTTCTCTCTCCCTTGCCTTCTCCCTCTCCATATCCACCTTTCTCCCCTCCCTCCTTCTCTCATCTCTCTATCTCTCCACATGGCAGCTAATCCTCCAGGATCCTCCACATTGCTTGTGCTTCTCACAACATGGCAACCTCAAGGTAGCCAGATTTTCTTAAATGGAGGGATCTGAATTCTAAGAGACCAGGGTGGAAGTAGCATCACGTCACTTTTAACAGATTCTATTGATCATAACACTCACAAGGCAATCCAGTTTCCAGTGGAGAGAAAACAGAACCTACTGCCCAATGGGAGGAGTGTCAAAAAACCTGCGGCCATCTAAAATCTGCTACAGTCATCATTTAAATAGAAAATAGCAATTAATTTCCACATGATTAAATCTACCAGGTCACATGATTTTTTTTTTAAATTCTCAATAAACTCCAAAGATTTATCTTAACCAAAATCGTGGATATCCAATGGTTGTTCTGTGGTCTCTTTTCTCTTTTCCCAGACAAGAAGCTGATTACTGAGGAGGGTCAGGGACATTATGACACTGTATACCAACCAAAAAGCTGTTTTTAAATGGAATAAATTACTGTAAAAAAGAATCATTTTAATGTAATTGACTTTTATTTTTGAAAATGTCGAGTCCTTGGCTGTTTCAGAAAAGAGTGCTAAGAAATACCCAGTAACTCTATCTACAAAGCATTGTTACTGCTTCATGGGGCCAGGAGATAACCTCATTGTTCAGAGCTCCGCTTATGGTATTCAGTGTGACACAGATGCCACCCTTACAGTCTACACACAAACGGTTCTTTGTTGCTCTGGTTGCAGCAAAATTCTTTACTATGAATAATCTAGTGCAACAAATGCTCCCTTCAGTTCCTTCACAGTTCTTGAGAGTATATGAGCTCCAGAGAGAAAATAAATCAGTGCCCAATAGGAATTAGACACTGGAAATGATCTCTTTAAACATTACTAGGGAGAAAAGATGGAATGGCACCTCTCGTCTTACAAATACTGCAAAAGGAATAAAGCAGTGAATTTGGAACATAGTCACAATAAGGAAGCACTATCACAATAAGGAGGCAGCATGGTGGAGTGGCCAGGCACCTGGGCTCTGGAGTTACCTGGCCTGGGTTTTATCCAAGCCCTATCACTTCTCAGCCATGATGCACTGGACAAATAACTGAACTCGGCTGAACCTAGTTATCCTCATAGGGAAGGAAAACACCACAATAGAAAAACCTACCTCACACAGTTGCTTGAGGAAGGGTTACGTGAGATGATCACTGCACAGTGCTCAGCACGTGGGAAGCCCTTGATACATGTTAATGCTGATATTGTTACCACCTCATGTCACACCTACTCACACTACTCTTCAGATGTGCAAAGAAAATGTAGCTGCTTAGATTTTTTTTATTACTGATACTCCCCAGGAGTCTTCCACCCCATTGGATAATTTAGAAATTTTTTAACATGTCAATTAATGGTACCTCTCTGCTGGTTTGAATACTCTTTTTTTTTTTTTTTTTGGATGGTTCTATCCTCATTAGGTCATTCAGAGCTTCCTTCCATTCTCCATCATTCTTACCACAAATGGGTAGCGAGGGCCTAGGACCCATTTGCCCTCCTCTGCTTTTTGCTTGTCTCTGCAGTGGGCCTGGACCAGCACTGACTACATGACAACCAGGGAGCCAGCCATCTGCTTCAAGACCTGCAGCTCCCCTGGCCTTCCCAGCACCCCTGAGTCCTGTCATCAGGGCACACTGAGCTTTTCAATTTCCTGCTAGTCATGGCAGGCACTAAGGAGCCAGGAGCTCTGCTACCTATCACTCTCATTCCAGCACTGAGCATAAAGCTGGGGTGGGCGTGGGGGTGAATTTTGCCCCCAGAGGACGTTTGGCAATATCTGTAGATATAATTTGAGTAGTCACAAAGGGATACTAATGGCTTCTAGCAGGTAGAGGCCAGAAATGCTAATAAACATCCTACAATGCATAGAATAGGGGCCTGGGGCCCCCCCCCGCAACAAAGAATTATCTATCCCAAAATGTCAGTAGTGCTGAGGTGAGGAAATCTTTCCTAGAGGCTCACAGCACCCTCAGAGAACTCTGAGGGAAATAAGTCACTAGATTCCAGGTTCTCCATTTTCCTTAAACCTATCTGGATATTTCTTCCACACGTCACTGGCTCTCTCTCTCACCAGGCCCCAATTCCATCTGAGACTGAAGGAAGTGGGGACATCACCTCATGACCTTGCTCTGCCCATGCTCTCCTCCCCTTCTCACATAGCATTTCTTCCCTACGTGACAGAGATTTCTTCCACATCATTTCCTCCTTCTCCTTTCCTAGGTGTCATTTGCCCTGGGAACTTCTCTGGGGCCAAAGAGCTAGAATGAGTCCAGGAAGAGAAGCTAGTTGGCTTGTCACCAAGGGAAGATAAACTGAAAGGTATTTTTAAAATGCATTATATTTTTATTAATATTAATAAAGAATATATAAGCAGCTGCTTTCCTGATGCCTGGCAATGACTTGATAAAGTATGCACTGAATGGAATTACTTACACTATAAAGAACTTATTACTAGCAAACAAAAACACAAAACAACTTTGGGAGTGGTGGTGTTCTTTTTCCCTAGGTTGCCTCCCCTCTAACACTGTTTACCTCTCCCAGAGTTCTACCCTGGGCCACATTCTTGCCTCCCTCCACCTCTGAAAACACGTTCAGCATCGGGCCTTCCACGTGTTGGCTGTTGCTTGTACTCTTTGCTCCAGGCTGGAAAGCTGCCTGCAATGTCCTGAGGTGGTCCAGAGCTGGTCATTACCCAGGAGAGCAGAGTGACTCAAAACACAGGCTTTGAAGCAGGGCTGTCTGGGCAGGAACTCTGGCTCTCACATTTGCTGGAGGTGGGACCAGGGGTGAGTTATTTCATCTCTCTGAACCTCAGGTTGTTTAACTGGAAAATGGAGATGGTGACCATGTCAACCATATAGGGTTTCTTTAAGGAATAATTGAGATCACCCATGCAAAGTACCTGAACACAGTAAGCACTCAGTAATTGTCTATTACCATTATTTTGTATTGCTATATTATTATTACATTACTAGGGGTATAGTGCACTATCTGATCAGGACAAGTCTACAGCTTGACACCCATGATGAAAGGAGTTTATTGAGTAGGGATGAGGACAAGTAGACACAGTGCTCACATTCAACACAAACCCAGATCGACAGTCCCCAGGAAATACCTAGGGAAAGTGCCATATTTGGCAGGAAGGAGGAGGTGAGTACCTTATAAAGGGGACCAGATCACTGAGGCTGACAGAAAACAGCATTCATTGATTTATTCTATAAATATAATAATAGCTGCCATTTATTGAACACTGTGTATGTTTTCTCAAGAACACCAACAGAGGGGGAAATTGAGATTCAGAGAGGTTAAATGGCCTCACCAAATCTACACAGCAATTAAGTGGCAGAAGCTTGATTCAGTTCCAAGTATGGTAGATTCCAAAGCCATCTGCTTTTTCCCTGGGCTGAACTGTCTCATATACAAGCTCAGTGTTGTGGACAAAGAGATGGAAAGATGTGGTCCCATCTCTATTATTAATCAGAAAGAGGAGCTGGTTTCTAGCAACATGTGGTCACTGAAGCTCATTTATAGAATCAGTTCTTACAGCATTTCAAAGAGACAAAAAAAATTATCTATTTGCCCCTAAATATGCTGAGATCTATTTTAACTGTATTATTGTTTTTGTTCACTGAAACAATATGTGGTAGCTGAAATGTTTGCTTCCATATAGATAAAGTTTTATTAATGAAGCCTCAAAAACTCATATCATTCCAACAATCTTCTGGTCAATACAGCAGAATTAATATACAAATGGGGAAGAGAAGGGGATTAAGAACATTGTATCAGCTAGCTATGACTGTGTAATAAGCTACTCCAAATTTTGTTGGATTAAAACAATAATCATTTGTTCTTGCTCACAGGTCTGCAGTTCAGCTGGGTGTTGGCTCAGCTACAGGTGACTCTGCCTCAAGCTATAGCTCTGGCTGCACTAGGCTCCATGCTGCAGGTTCTATGTGTATTCACTCTGGGCCTCTGGGACAGCTGTTATCTGGAGGGAGCTCTTCTCAAAGAGCTGGGAGAAGTGAAGCCTCTGAAGGCCTAAGTGCAGAACTGGCACATGATCACCCCCACCCACGTTTCATTAGCTAAAGCAAGTTACAAGCCAAGTCAGGGGGTGGGAAAGTTTACTCTGCCTTTGTGCGAGGGACTGCAAAGTCACATCGCAAAGGACATGGATAACAATGGAGAGGCTGAAGAACTGAGGCAAATAATTCCATCTACCAAAGACATTATCTGATTTGGGGTGGGAGTAGGGAAGGGGTGGCTAAGATAGAAGAGTGGAGTGGGTAGACAGGATCTATAACATCAAGCTAACGTTCAAAAAGATTTGCCTGAAAGGGCTTTACCTAGGAATAAAACACCGCATTTCCTCATTTCTCCAACTGAGATCATGAAAGACAAACCCTCCTAACCTTCCCACTTTCTTCTTCCTAGTTCCTAAAAAGTACCCAAAATTGTAGGATGCCAGAATATTAGGCAAGCCTGCCTAAAAAGAGAAATCTCTCCAGTATCACGTTTCAACCATTTATGAAAGTAGCATTTTGCAAATTTCTGTGAAAAATGCATCCCTCTGACTTTGGATCTCTGAGTCCCAGTTTAGTGTTTTATCTCCACCCCTCAAATCTACAAACACACGGACACCAACCTAACTGCTTGGCAAACAGAAACAAAGCACCCTAATAAAAAAGGAAAGTCCCTGGAAACATAAATCTGAAAAGACTTGAGGCCAGATTTTATTGCAGAAAAGTAGAGTAGACCTCTATGGTGTCACATTACTGGATATAGCTGTATTTACATTTCCTTGTGCTGGCTCAGCAGTTCTAATGATGGGTTGTTTTTGAACTGGGCAGACAAAGTTCCAATGGAAAACTGGATTTGTCTGTCTTTTCAATAGAGATCTCCGCTGCTCTCATTTTCTGTTTTGTCTTATAAAGACAAGCCCCACAGTGTCAACTATTTCAGTTCTCAGGAAGCAAGCACACCGGGTGAGCTCTGTCTAGGGGCTCTGCAGTGTCTTGAGCATCCTCCCGCTCCCAATCTCTTATTTATTACAGGAAAATTCTCCATGTAGCTTAGCGCACAGGAGTAGTCAGATGCCTTCTTGCCCCAAACTATAGAGCCAATAGGTTTATGCAGCCCTGCCTTCCAATCAGCAAGTAGTTAACTGATCTCCTACAGTGTGCCTAGCACCTTTGCCAGGCCCTGGGGGGTAGCAAAGGAAGAAAAGGTATGTTCTCTACACAGAAGGCAGTTATAATCCATGCATTAAGTTTAGAATTGCTGTGGCTTTAGTTGCACTACAACTGGGGAACTGGGGATTGAGTGTGGGAATTTGCTTATAAAAACATAAGAGCCCAAATCAGATAAGATAACTAATTTTAAAACAATTACAATGCATTTCATCCTATTCTTTGGTCAGAGAGCACCTTATCTGAGCTTGCTTTCCTTTTTACTTTTCCTTCTCAGTCTCCAAAGTATCTCCTCCTGGGTCATGAAAAAGAAGTATGCTCCAGCAAGTTGCAAAAGGGGGTGATGACTGGATTGGGTGCCCACATAGAGCTCACGAGAGAACTTGGATCCAATACCCACCAGGTCTTAGTGTCTGATAGACTCACTCAAATGTGCCTGACCAACCTCACATACTGGTGGGTTTCTTTTTTTCCCCAAGAACATATGGATTGTATTAGTGTTTAAGAACAGTTAAGCTAAAGAAAAAAAGGAAAAAATTAACTTACAGTGCTTTTTATTATATCAAGGCCAAGTTTCATATATAAATATATATATATATATATATATATATATAAAGGCTATTTAATACACTGTCACTGGTTATTTAAAAATAAATAAACATTTAGAAAGATAAATAAATAAATAAGCACTGTCATCTAACACAGTGGTTTAGATAAGAATCCAGATTCCAATATGGTAGGCCTGGTGCATAACCCAGGAATCTCCACTTTTAGTCCTTACTCCAAAAGATTTGGTTCATGAGCAACATTTTGAAAATCACTGGTCTAGTTTCCTTCCTGGGTTGTTTTTTTTGTTTTGTTTTGTTTTTGTTTTTGTTTTTTTGGTTTTCCTTTAAGTCTCTTGTGTTGTGTCTCTCTCTGATTGCACCAGTGAGAGACAATGTATTGCCTTTTCCAGGGGTTCTTAATCTTTTTTGTTCCATGGACTCCTTTGCCAGTCAGGTGAAAACCACAGACCTCTTACTAAGTCCACACTATACTGTGTATTATTTAATAAATATATCACACCCACACCAACATGTCCCCACAAGAATAATGTTTTTCTGAATTTAAATTGAAACTCACTGAACCCTTGTTAAGAACCCCTAGCCTATTCCTACTTTTCAGAAATCTTTCGCTATCTCTGGCTACATCCATTTGTTGTGGGTCCCAGGTGACAGAGCTATCACCTGAGTTGTTAGAGAGGATGGAGACACTTGATCCCAAAACTCAGAGCAAAACGTTGGGCACCTTCAGATAAGCAGTATTCAATCAGGAGGAATTATGCTCTCTGGGTTTAGCAGTAACTGAAGACAATTTTATATATCACAATCGAGGGAGAGGGTGTTATTGCATCTAGTAGGTAGAGGCAGCGATGTTGCTAAATATCCTGCTATGAAGGACAGCTCCCGCCCCACAAAAACAAAGAATTATCCAGCTCAAAATGTCAATAATGCTGAGGATGAGAAACCCTGTTCCAGACCCACCTGTTCATTGAAGGGAGCTTACACCCGTGCCCCTGGACTCAAAAGGCTTATTAAGCCCAGATGGAGGAGGGCCTTGAATGCCATTCCTAGGCCTACAGATCCTGTTTCATATTAATAAGCTTGAAAGAATAAGGAAAATCACCTGTGCTTACAAAACAATTAGCCCAGAAGAGACTAAGTCATGATAAGCCATGCAAAATAAATAGCTCTTAATAGACATATGTATGTTGAATATTGATACAAAGAAAACCATATCATAATGGATTAGTGACTCTACCTAGTTGATTTCAGCAAATATGTAGCATAAACTCGTTCAAGTGTGGCAGGGGACACAGAGAAAAGCAGCACAGCCCCCATCCTCAAATAAATTATTTTCTATGAATAGAGATCATGACTACCCCAGAGCCATGACATAAAGCAGAGAGAGATGGACACAAAATGGAGCAGATGAGACCACAGTGAACAGAAGAGGCAAATTTCCTGATGGAGAGGGGGTGGGTGGGTGGTTGGGCATAGGAAGAAGTATCAGGGAAACATATGATATTTGAGTTTGTTCTTTAAAAACAGGCATGATTTTGACAGAATACATGGGAACAAGGTTATTCAGGTAAGGATTCAGAGGTGGGAAAAAAAAAAGTTCAGGTTGGTATTGATAGGAGGTGGGCTGGTCCCAAAACAGTGAACAGGAAGGTTTCATTTATGTGTGAAGGTTTTGACTACTTGGCTAATGTGTTTGGGCTTTATTCTGCAGTAATAAAGGGCCACCCAAGTCTTTGGTCCCAGGAGGCTTTAAGCTCTAATCTAATATCTGGAACTCTAAAGAGTTCTTGGGTAGAGTCAATAAAGGCATGTTGGCACCTAATTGCCCCCGAGATCTAGCTCCATACCCTCCCTCCTGTTCATTTCCCGCTTTCCAGCGGCAGACTCAGCTCTCTGGGAGGCCTGTTGAATCTTGAGCTGGAACACACAGACCACCTCTCCTCATCAAAGCCTGCGCTTTGTGATCCTGTCGGGGATGGGGAGAGGCAGGGCAGCTGGACCGTGCTCTTGGCGAGGCAGCCCATGCTAACTCCATGGCAGCAGAGATCAATTTTTGGTTGCCTCTTTTAACAGGGTGGCTCTGTCTAAGCAACCGTCAATCTTTAAAATCAACAAATATTCGTCTAAGTAAAAGTATTAATGCAAAAGGCAGCCAGGTGATATCCCCTGGATGAGGAGAACCTGAAGACCAAAACAGCAGAAGAAACCTTTGTGAAGGTTGAACAAGCTGGGGAGAGGCTTCCATGGACTTGGGAACACATTTCCCAAACTATATTACATGAGACTTGCTTGAGTTCCCTGAGATAATACTAGGTGTTTCACAAAAACAGCAGATCCATAGTCAAGTTGGTTTGGGAAATTCCAAATAATAGTCTCTGCTTCCACAGTCTCCAGGGAAGTTTTAAATTCCCCTGCAAAGCATCCTTCAATGTTCTGAGAACTAAAGAAAAAAATGTGAGTGACTTTCATCACAAATAAGTTTGCCAACAAACTTATTTTATTTGGGGACCTTATTTATTGATTCATTTTTAAATAAAGTACCTACCAACATTTCACAGGCGTGCGTACGCACATGTTTTGGTCCGTAGTTACCATGGGCCAGGTGCTGCTCTAAACACTTGCATGTGTGGGGGTGGGGGTGGGTTCTTGTCATCCAGGTAACATGACTCCATGGTCTGGGTTTTTAACTGATACATGAAACAAGGTGTGGAAAAACTCTGTCCTAGAGGGACTGTCCTGGGAAAAAACATGGTAGGAATCTGGATTTTTTGTTGAGAAATTCCCTGATCTCCTCATGCTACTTTCAGTGGATGAAACTGCCCCTGGTGGACTTCCTCAGCTCTCTCTGCCCCCCTCCCCCTGACACCCCATTGCTAACTATACCAGGCTGTACAGTATCTGTACAGCAGACCATCATGATGGGCCAGAGGCCGAGGGAGGAAAGGAGGCACATTAGCAAGCCCAGGCTAAACTGCCACAGCAGACACTGCCAGCAGGGTATAAAAAGCAAGGGACAGGGGTACATTGGAGCCAGAGTCAAAATCTTCATTCCAGACTGGCAGTCGTGGAGGGAACTTTCAAGATCATGGCCATGTTTCTCACACACAAGCCAAGAAACTGGACCTCAAAGAGAATATGTTTCTTGCTCAAGGGCTCACAGTTACAGCGGGGCCCTGTTTCCTGGCCTAGGGCTTCTTACACATAACTACTTTGCTGCTCATTTTAAGGATTGAGGGTAGCTTGGACTGAGCCACCCTGGTGAAAGAAGGAACCAAAAATTAATCTTTACTGACAAGGAGTTAACACTGGTTGTCTCAGTCCAAGAGCATGGCCCAGCTAACTTACCTCTTTGTCCTATAACCCCTGTATTTGGTTTACTTAAACAAGGAAGATTTAAAAAGAAAGAAAGAGAGAAGGAGGAAGGGAGGAAAGGAAGAGAGAGAGAGAGAGAAAGAGAGAAGGAGGGAAGGAGGAAGGAAGGGAGGGAGAGAGGGAGGGAGGGAGGGAGAGAGGAAGGGAGAGAGGGAGGGAGGGAGGGAGGGAGGGAGGGAGGGAGGGAGGGAGGGAGGAAGGAAGGAAGGAAGGAAGGAAGGAAGGAAGGAAGGAAGGAAGGAAGGAAGGAAGGAAGGAAGGAAGGAAGGAAGGAAGGAAG